>BCLK01000261.1:0-35847 GCA_001748405.1 Paraphoma sp. B47-9
CCTTGCGATTCTGAATGTCGAAACCGAACCACGCATCACCCATGCCCAAGCTGAACTCATACCAAAAGCCACAGCACATAGCCACATACTTGACATCGAATCCTTTCTCCTGCACATCTTTCACCTCTTGGATGTATTTCCCAAAACCACTAAGAAGGGGATCATCAGGTACCGAGCCCGTGCGTTCAGACAATGCAAATGCAAAGTAATTAGGCATGATGTACTTCACACCTGCTTCTGCGGCCGCATTTACGATGCGCGAATGCAGGTCTGGTGCAGATGTGACGCCGAGAGTGATGATGAGGAAGTCCTGGCCTTGAAGTGCAGTTGTGATGTTCGTGGAAGAGGAGTAGTCCACCTCCACGATCGTGGCGCCTGTTGGGAAAGTTGCGGTGCTTTCGGGGCGAGTCAGAATGGTGACTTCATGATTCCCAGTTGCGAGAAGGGAATTAAGCATATGGGAGCCGACTTTGCCAGAGCCCTGATCAAGATTAGTATCCTGTGTGAATTTCGAAAGTCGCTGAGACTAGAGACTTTGACATACGCCGATGAGCGCCACTTTGCGCAAGTGATTTGACTGTTGATGAGCCATTTCCCATGGGCAGTTGACTATTCGTGAGTTCGGCCAACGTGATTCCGCTGGTGATTGAGGTGAAGCTTTTCGATTGGGGATGTCGGTAACAGGAACTGGTGTATTGTCCATTGACCGGAGCCGTGGACAGTACTTATAATGATAGACGCCCTAAATTAATATCCCATATCTTATTTCGCAACCTCATGCCGTGTTCGCGCTAACCCAGGCTCGTATTGCAGCCTCATGTCAAGGCGCATCGTTCCTCCGACTCCAACGCCTTGTTTCTCGCTAAGTCCGCTATGCCCGGAGCGAGTGTAGCGCGTCCCGTCTTTAAGGTAAAGGTTAACTCCACAGCCACCACTTCATGTTCCTGTCCTCGCTTACATTGAAAATTCGCGTTCACTATAAATGGCTACCCTATTGAAGAAGATGTGGTGCCGTTCCCACCACTTATCGGACAATGAGAGATAGCGTTTCGAATGTGCCCGAGGCTCGTAAAGTCGTCGTAGCGTGCGATTATCCCATGAGGAGATAGCGCGAGGCTGAGTATGCAACCTGGTCTGGGCAAAATTTATTCTTCCGCTATGTCTTGTTATTCTGCCGGTTGTTATCATTCAGCAGTTCCCGGAGATCTTCGCGTCTCTTTAGAGGCGTACGTTCAAGCCAAAACATACTTGAGTGCCTCCAAGCGAGTATAACAGTTTGTTCTTAAAAGCACTTGAGTGTATCCAGCCTATTGTATTGGTCAGAAACCATAGTGAATCTGTAGGGTATTTCTATGGAGGGCGCATGGGTGGAAACACGATAATGTTAAAATGCAGAGCCCAGAAGGAACAGCAGTAGCAGCCAGATAAGTCTCACAAGAATATTGTTGAAGATGCGGACCATGAAGTTAATTTTGCTATAATATGATGTCGCAACAGTTTCAAAATTCTTTAACTTGACATGATATGCCTAAAGAATGTCGCAGGATGCTGCACCATGACAACCTTGAACACACCCTGCAAAGCTAGAACCGAAGCATCCGAGATAGATAACAAAGGGACAGCGACATTGAACCACGAGAATAACAGGATATTGAGCGCCGTGCTCGACAAGTGCGACAAACATCGCGGCCAACGTGAACTTGGAATTCGACGATTGAGGAACGGAATGGGTAAATCTACGGTGTACAGTGATCGAGGTGAAGGTGGAATCCAACGTAGACACAATATTGTTGTCGTGAGCCTCAGAAGTAGTCACGAGAATGGAAGGCTGGACGGGCTGCGTGGGTGATGCCGAAGGTTTGAGTCTGCGCTTTTAAATGTGTTTGCGAGTCGGAGTGGCAAAAGCGTCGGTGTCATGCTCGAGATTCTTGGAAGTGTTTCACGCTTGCGGGAAGAACGAGGAGATATGAATGGATAGCGGGATAAGTATGGCGGACCCATTGAAAGCCAGAAGCAGTCTCGAGAAGACCGTGTCGAAGGTGCGAGAAGGTGGTGACAATGCAGTTGTAACTCGGATAGTCTGGGTACTTTGAAATGTCTTGGGAGGTCGAAAAAGTAGGGGAATCAAGCGAGCGAGTGCAAAGTTTTCAGTGTTGTGGGAGTTCGTGAGCCTGCGAAGCCATTTCGACAAGATTTCAATCGCAGCAATGAGGTATTGGTGATCCCACACCGAGCATCCTGTAGTGTGTGAGCCTTTGATATACCACTTTAGATCCTCCAGCCTCTACTCTTCGGGGCTCTCGGTGTCAAACATGTCAGCTCTTTGGCGCCTTCCCACAAGAACACTACCACAATATACACTGTTTCAACAGCTCTTCTTCTCTCGCTTTCCCAGTCGTCACGTATCATTCATGTCAAAATGGGATGCGCCGTACGTGGAGTATACATAAAAATGCTTCTTCTGCAAGAAAGTGGAAATTGCTGAATGTGTATCCACAAACATCTGCGTCGCTTGACAGTGTATCCTCAAGGCATTCTTTCTATACAGCGCTCCTTTGCGGCCAACTTTTGTCAAAAATCGAAGGAGACTGTCTAAATATTAAATACCACCGACTCGTCCATGTGTATGGTATCATCTACACGTTCTCGGCACTCACAACTGACTTGGTCCCCTCTTGGCCGCGGTTCCCACTACGATATAACTCAGAAACTTCTCCCAGCACTGAACATCGCCATTTTGACTCTCGAAGGTCGCCTTCTCGCCCCTCAGACCCTTCAGGAACTCCAGCTTCGTCATCCTCAGCTCTAAATCTGCGTTACCCTGCACTTGGGCGTCTAGGTGCTCTGGCCTTCGATAGACCAAAACACCATTACTTATGACGACTCGCCATGTCTTGCCCTCATTCGTGAAGTCAAAGTCCATCGAAAAATTCGCATTCGCCGCTTTGTCGCCATCGAGCTGAACTCCCAGGATCTGGAACAAATCTGCTGTGGGTAGCTTGGGCCCAAGCGCCGTACCACCGCCTCCGAGTAATGGTGGCTTAATGCCTAACCTGAGCTCCTGCGCTGCGACGAGGTAAAAATTGCGCCATGTTGCATTCTCTGCCCCATAGCCGAGATGCTCGTATGTTGTGGCTAGCAAATCTTTGGTGCGTTCATGATCAGGCGCGACAGCAATAGCATGACCAAGCAGTGTTGCAGCAAATCTGAAATCGTCACGCTTGATAAACGTTTCCGCTTTGTCGAGCAGATTATCTAGTCCACCCAAACACTCAATGTACCGCTCTCCTTCCTCTTTTGGTGGATATTGCCAGAGATGCGATGGGTTGCCGTCGAACCAGGTCATATACTTCTGGTATATGCCTTTGACGTTGTGACTAAGCGAGCCGTAGAAGCCGCGACAATGCCATGCACGCGAGATGGCTGGAGGAAATTGGATCTTCTCGGCAATCTCAATTCCCGTGAGTCCGTTGTTCATCATGCGCACAGTCTGATCATGCATGTAACCGTACATATCGCGCTGCTCAGACAAGCGGGTAATTAGCTCTTTCTTACCCCACGTTGGCCAATTGTGACTTCCAAACACGACATCAGATTTGTAGCCAAAGAGTAAGATCGACTCGTCAAGGTATTGCGACCATGCTTTTGCGTCGCGGACCTGTGCCCCACGAAGCGTGATAATGTTGTGCATGCAGTTTGTAGCTGTCTCGGGCACGCATAGAGCATTAAAATCCGGAAAGTGGAAATTCACTTCCGCTGGGGCTTCAGTGCCAGGGACCATCTGGAACACAATTCGTACGCCGTCTACCACCATTTCCTCACCAGTCTTCTGGATTAGGTGCGTTGGTGGGATGAGCGAGGTGGTGCCGCGACTCGAAGCCATGCCCAGTCCTGTGCCGATGTGCCCCTTTGGGCCGCGCTTCAGCGTGGAACCATACATGTATGCGCCGCGTTTGCGCATCGAAGGGCCGGCAATCATATTCTCGCTGAGGATTGCCTCCATGAATCCTTCTGGAGCGATGATCGGTATCAAAGGATCTGGTTCGCCATCAAAACATCCTTGAGCGCCCATGTAGTGATCTCCATGTGAATGCGAGTAGATCATTCCAGTAATCTTTCGGCCATGGCCCCGATGCTCTTGGTAGATATCGAGCGCTGCTTTCGCGCATTCGCAAGACACCAAAGGATCAATTACAACAATTCCCGTCTTTCCTTCCACGAAGGTCACGTTGGACAAGTCAAATGCTCGGACTTGATAGATACCAGGCACGATCTCGTAAAGACCTTGCTTTGAGTTCAATTGGCCCTGGCGCCAGAGATTTGGATGCGCCGTGCTCGGACATTCGTCCTTAAGAAATTTGAATTCGTCGATGTTCCATATGATGTCGCCTTTGCTATTCCGAATGACTCCTGGATCTAGGGCTGCAATAAAGCCTCTAGATGCGTCGTCGAAATCGCGTCCATCGTCAAAGGATGGTTCCGCAGACATCTTCTTTGATTGGAAAGAAATTGATTACAAATCTTATGGTGCTCAAACGGTGTGGAGACTGAGTTTCTCCAGTCGCTCGTAGTAATTACTTCGAGTAGAGTCGACTTCGACGTGATGAGGAGCGAGCGTCAGACCTCCCGTGCTGTCGGAAGCAGAGACGATGAAGCAGTGCCAACAGCCGCTACAGGCGCGTATTTGTTTTCTATCGAAGATAAAATCAAGCCACCACTCGAGACCTCCCGTCAAAAGCTTAATCTGCGGTTCGTATCTGGACTAGCGGCACCATGGGGAGTTCATCGTACACATTTGCAGACGCTATTTTCTTCGCCGTGGTTCAGCCGGCGCTAAAGAAGGCACTGTCCCCACTCTCGGCTGTCCTAATCTGGAACAGCCGAGGCGGCATGCACCAAGCATCCCCATCGCCGCTGCCACAAAGCTTGCGAAGCTTGCTGCACTTCGGAAAAGGTACCCCACTTTGTAAAATTGGTAGAAGAACCTGAAGCTTTAGGTCTTGCGTGCTTGCTAGGGTTTCGAACGACATTTGCGCAAGTCGAACGATGGAAATCAACATTGCTTTAAAATCGTAAGGAAAGTTATGTATCAACTCACGATAACAACTATTGCCGAGACCAAAAAAAGCATTCCGTATGGACGACGTTAACGATCCCAAGAAAGAGAATGTTGAGGTTGATGTCAGCGATGACGAGGACTACACTGTTGCGGAACAACGAAAGATCATCCACAAGGTCGACAGACGCCTACTTACCGTCCTCGGTTTGATGCAAGCTGTATCTTTCCTAGATCGTGCCAACATGTCGAACGCGGCGGTTGCCGGGTAGGCGATACATTGAATTTAGTCAGGACTATCGCTGAAGTGTACGTACAGAATGACCAAAGAACTCCAAATGGGTGTTGGCAACCGCTACTCCATCACGCTTCTCGTATTCTTCGGTCCATACATCCTTCTGCAATTTCCAGCAGCGGGATTTGTACGCAAGTGTGGCCCAAGACTCTTCCTATCGTCGATCGTTCTCATCTGGGGCATTGTCATGATTTGCTTCGGTTTCGCACGATCATGGAAGACTTTGATAGGCCTCAGGATGCTGCTCGGAGCGCTTGAAGCAGGCTGCTTTCCAGCCCAGTATTATCTCATACAGTGCTGGTACTCAAGGTTCGATCTGGCTAAGCGCAACTCGGTATTCTATCTTATTGGGGTGCTCGGCTCTGCTCTGGGTGGCGTGCTAGCTCTACTATTCTCTCAAATGCAAGGTCTAGCCAACTATGGTGCGTGGAGATGGATATTCATCATGGAGGGTACGTATCACAGGCTTTTCTTCTGCCCAGCTCTAACAAAACTGGGCATCATGACCTGTTTGATCGGTCTGCTCGGGTTTATATACATGGTAGACTTTCCTGATCAAGCTCACAAGGCTTGGAAGTCCCTCACCGAGAGAGAGAGAGCGCCTTCATTGTTCGTCGAATCAATCGGGACCGCCAGGACGGCGAACCTGAGAACTTCGCTTGGAGAAAGTTCATGCAACCCGCAACGAATTTCAAAGTGTGGTGCTTTGCTCTACTCTTCTTGTACGTGGGTTATACAGCTCCTTGGGACTCATTTGCTGACTTCTACCTTAGCTGTAGCACCATCTAGGCCTACTCGATCGGTTTCTACCTCCCAATCATCCTCGAGGGCAGAATTGGCTTTAGTAAAGCTCAGTCACAAACGTTGAGCACACCGCCTTATCTCACCGCCATGCTGCTTATGTTTGGCCAGGGATGACTGTCTGATCACTGCCGTATCCGCGCTCCTTTCTTTACTTTAATGCGTGCTTGTGCTCTATGGGACTCTGCCTCATGTGCTGGACCAACATCCCGGGTGTTCAATACCTCGGCAGCATATGCGTAACAGCGGGCGCTAGCGCCAACATACCAGCTGTGATGGTGTACCAGGCGAACAACATCCGTGGACCTTGGAAGCGAGCGTTCTGTAGTGCAAGCATGATCAGCTTTGGTGGTACTGGAGGAATTGCTGGGTCGCTGGTATT
Organism: Paraphoma sp. B47-9; assembly: GCA_001748405.1. Lineage (NCBI taxonomy): Eukaryota > Fungi > Ascomycota > Dothideomycetes > Pleosporales > Phaeosphaeriaceae > Paraphoma > Paraphoma sp. B47-9. The sequence goes on from BCLK01000261.1 coordinate 6,535, forward strand.
TCGAGCGCAGGACAAGCCCGAGTACATTCCAGGCATTATCGCTTGCTTGACGTGAGTTGTCTGACTGAATTTACTTGAAAATCTATTGACAGACTACAGCGCCAACGGAGTGATTATCTTGACTACCACTATCCTTACACTATACTTTCTATCGCAGAATAGACGAGCTTCCAATGGCGCGACAGTGATAGAGAAGTTACCCAGCTTTCGATACACAATCTAAAGTGTACCCTGGCCACAATTACGACATCAAAGGCGGGCTAAGAAATACATGGTCAGCTCAAGTTAGATGAAGAACTTCGAGGTAAAGAGGTTGGTTGTACTGCCCATTCGATTGCAAATGGCAATTCACAGCAGCAATCGCGTTTGCTAAACTTTAGGCTAGCTATAAAGGAAATGAATTCCTGCGTTGACCATGCGGAATGAAAGATGTGCCTAGCTTAGTCTCCCGCGGCTGCTAGTGCACCCTAATACATATATATATATCTGATTCTCACAATAGCCAAAAACCCGCACTTTTGGTCCAGATCATCAACCCCGTGCTCTCTTGCAGAATATCGACTACTCAGCATTTCCTGTGTTACGCTGCCATCCAGCCGATACGAGAGCTCGCCTAATTCGTGTATCAGGCGCGTAATAGTCACGGTCTTCTCTCTTGAAAATGCCTCGCAGAGAAGAAAAGCCCGACAGGCTCGAGGAATGCCTCTATGATGCCAAACACGGTAAAGGAAGCCTCGCTCGACGTCTGACTCTGCTTCTTCAACCAGCAGACGAGAGCAATCCAAGGGGACGGTATGGCAACAAGTACGACTTCCAGTCCGCACCGTATCAGAAGGATCCTGTGGCCAATTGCATTCGCGCCGGCATTCGCAAGCTCAATGGTGACCATGAACACTATGTCATCATGAGCAACGTCAACATTCGAGTGGCGGCATCTACTTCGAAATCCCCCATTTGGCCACCGAACTCCGAAGACAGCAACAAGATCAAATTTTACACCTTTTTCCAGGACGATCATGAGTTCCCGGCCACAGTGGCATTTCGTGTCCATCCTCGCCAAGGTCCACTTACCATTGATAAGATCCATGTACGAGAAGCTCGCCAGTGGACGCCGATCGAGCAGTGGGTTGTCAAATTAGCCGATCCGGCGATCTTACAGAAGCGGTCCACTTCGCCAATCACATATTTTGTGAACAAGCGAAGTGGTAGGGTCTTTCGCCTGATGGATTTGCCGGTAGAACTTCGCTTAGCGATCTTCGAGTTAGTCATTTCTGCTTCTGGAGAGGTTTACCCGATCAACATGGCCTTCCATCGCCGGTGGAGCCCTGGCACCACAATCTCCAAGCAGGATCGCAAGAACAGTACTTTGAGCCTGGGGTTTGGCTACAACAGCAAGGATACCGATCGGCTTAGGGCAGGCTTCTTTGTGCCCAACAGTGGAAGCCAGCCCCGAGAAGTGTCGACTGCCAGTCAGGCGCCCAACGTAACTCTTCTCTGCGTGAGCAAGCAAATCAAGCGAGAAGCTCTGCGAGCAGGCTGGGAAGGCTTGAAGCGCTGCTTCGTCAATTGCGAGATTTTTGCCGCCGTCGCGGACTCGAAGCTTGGTGTGGCGCAACAATTTAACGTCCTTGGCCGGATCCAGTTGAACTTCACCATGAAATTCTGGTTCTCATTCTTCGGACTGGAAGTCAACCCAGCATTCATCCAAAACCCATCAGAATCTCTAGGCAGCTATCTTCGAGATTTGTCCGAGACCTGCCGCTTGGAGCTGCGTTTCCGCGACCCGGAAGATGGATATCTAGGTCACCCATGGGGAACCACTCACGAGGGAACGGCATGCCAGACAGTCCTGACTGACTGGATCATGACGTTTGCATTTGATCACATCAAACATATCAGACACGTTGATCTTGTTGGCTTTGTGAAGAAGCCGCAGAAAGAGATGTGGCTACGCAGGCTTGCTCGCCAACGCACGGAGGAGGATTACAATTTCGACTATACCACGGCAATTAATGCTATACTCGCTACACCTTCCATTCAACTGTAAGCTCTATAGCCTTGGGATTATGGCAGGCTGACTAAACCATGTCGCAGACCGCCCACTTGCTCGTGTCGTAAACGCTGCATCAACACCGACCGAGATCGCCATCGTACAAGCCCAGATGGATATGGTCGTTATAACAGCCATTGGAGTATGTGAAAAAGGCAACTTCTTTCCATTACGTACTAATACCTTGGCAGGTCGCGATTATTTCAGCAGGCACACTCGATTCGACTTCGAGGACGGACGTGACAAGGATGGTGAGTACCGACACCCATAAACGCTTGACTCAGTAAGCGACATGCAGCCTGCTTTATTCTGGTAGCCCGAATCTTGAGGCCCCACGGCTCGGATCACCAGATATAGCTTGGCCAGGGCTTTGCCGAGTTGACGGTGTTACAAATGTTCTCGAGGCACAAGACGACGAAAGATCTACAATTAAAGGCGGCCAAAGGTATATGACAATGGCCGACGCCGATTCCTGGGCTACATTATGCACAGTAGCCTACATGTTACGTTCTTAGTGCATAGCATTTGCGAACAACAATGAAATATGATACCTCCATTTTATCTTTGAGTGGTGATGAAGAAGTCGTTCTTCATGAGAGCATTCTAAATGATCCAAGATGTCGCGCAGATGCCATACCAGCCCCAAGCGACTGAAGCCTACAGTTTTGACCATCAAATCCTAACATAACATGACTATACAACTTCGTCGTCGATGTAAATTGAATATGGAGAAAAAGCGTAGGTAGTGGCATGCCTTCTCATCTGTACTATGCAGACGCAAGCCGAGGCTAGGTAGGAGGCACTTAAGGTCTCATAGCAGAATCACAGGCTTGAGAGAATCCACGATGGTAAGTCTGCGTAAGAGCGCAGAGGACTTACACTGAAGAAACTTATGCATTATGCGAACTGCTTTCTCCCAGGCATTTGAAGCTCATCGTACCAAAATACTACTGATTCTCAAGTCTCTACCTACGCCTGTTATTCCACTCCGATATCAAGTACTGCCCAGCCAAAGACATCTTAAGCATAATGCCTTCCCCACCAGTAACCTTAGACACAGTGTTAAACCCACAACAAATGCTCCGACCCTACCTTACCCAACCATCAATCCAAATCATCTAATCGCATAGCTATAGCTTCATCCGCTAAAATGTACCCAAGAATTCCCTCAGCATCCTCGATCCCGACAATCGATATCCTGCCAATACCTCCTCTCCTGCTCTTCTTTCGAAACAAACAACTCCGTGAACCACTCATAAATCGAGCTGAAAATGTTCGCCATACTGCCCTTCCTCTTATCTTCCGACTTCTGGAGGTAATATGGCAAAGGTAGGTGTGAGGCTCCAAGACTTCGGTTGTGCGTGAGATTGTAATATGTGGGAGATGTGGCTGCTTGCTCGATGGATCTGGAGATCTATGATTGGATTAACTTTGAGTATTGTAGGGCATCGCAGATATATACATAAAAAAGTGCGGTTGTGAAGTAGGAGCGGTACGGAGAGGTGAGACTTACGTATCTTTCGTAACGCAGATTGCTGGCTTAGTAGCTCAATACGCAGACAGGCGACTTGCCCTCGATTTTCCAAGTAGTTCTCTCAAACCGATCCACAGCGCACGAAAAATATAACAACAAGTGCAAAGAAGTCAGGACCAGTGTATTTTTCCAGAACTGCAATAAGGCGCCTGAGCAGCGACAGCACACCGTCTTATAGTTCACAAATGCATGAATGACCCTTTAGATCGATGTATCTGGCCAGTAAAATAGATGGAGAGATAGCGAGTTGATGCCTTACTGTGGTGGCGATGCATGTCGGTTACGGGTTCGGGTGTTGGTGGGGACGGGACGGGGTGGCTGTGCAAGGCAACGAGGGCGAGGCTGAGAAGAACGTGGAGCCGCGTTTTGCGCAGGGAGTTGTTGAAGAATTTGCGACACTTTGACATGATAATTTGATATATCAATGAGAGGTAAACAGTGTGAGTAGCGCAAGGTCAGTTTCGAAATCACAAAGTGAGCACCCTCACGACAAAATTTCTTCGTCAGTGACAGCACATTATTGCAAGTATCTAGCGATATTCAACTAATCTCTCATCCTCACACTCCCATCTTTATCCCTTACCTCCCCCTCAAGCAACACCTCATGCCCATCCCCCTCCCTCACCCCCTGCGCAACCACCCACCCCACCACCGCGACGGCACTCATAAGCCACCAACTCAACCCCACGACACCCATATCCAGCCCTCGACCAAACACCCAGCTGAACATGATCGGGCCAAGCGTGCGTGTCAGACTAGAAACTGACTGACCGATTCCATGCACCGTGCCGAGCACACTGGGATGCGGCGAGACGTTGTTGATCAAGATGGTAGTGCATGGCAAAGCAAACGTGCGCGCGAGGACTTGTATTGATAACACGCCGATGATAGCAAGCCAGATCCATGGACCTGAGACGCCGGATGGTGGAGCAGCCCAGCTGGGAACGCGACTTAGGAACGGGGCGAGTGCGTAAGTGATTGGAAAGAGGGCGAGGAAGATGCGATAGCTTTTCGCGGTGCCGAGACGATGCGATAGGTTTGGGTAGATGAAAAGTTGTAGCGTGATGCCCATGACCCCGAGGATGGCGAGCGCGACGCCGATGCGTGCGGGTGGGAGCGCGAGACCGCCGGTGAAGTGGAAGAAGCCGTTGGGTTTGAAGTGTGGTGGGTGGGGATGAGCGGGGTCGTAGCGCGGTGTGGAGAGGTAGATGAACCAGAGGGAGTTGAAGCCGCCGACGTGCATGGCGAGGAGGCCATGGGCGAAGAGTGTGATGATGAGGCTGCGGGTGAAGATGCGTCGGAATGGTAGAACCTGGCGCGGTGTTCGTTTGGACTTGTCGGAGATGTCATGGTGCGCAGACGTGGGTGTGGGCTGGAGCTCGAAACTGGATGCTGCTTCTTCGTCGATGGCGATGGCAGTATATCCTGACTCGGAAGCGATGTTTTGGCGAAAGACGTTTCGACGTAACCAGCGTCCCACGCGGAGTCCGCGATCGGGCTTATCTTTGCAAAGCTCGCTGGTTTCCTCGAGCAGGAATATGACAGCCAGCGCGGAGAAGAGGAGAAATATAGCGCTTATCAGATTGGGAAGTGCATAAGGCCAGTGCTTCATCCACTTCACGCCGTCTTTGCCGCCAATGACAGAGCCAGGTCCGAAAATGGATGGATAGCTTGCAACTGGATCTGCGAGAAGACCGCCTGAGAATGTCAGTAGTGCTCAACCGAAAGCAAGCCCAGTAAAACATACCCAGGATAGGACCTATTATGACCCCAACGTTGAACGTCATTGGCAGGATGAGAAACGCTCTGCTCTGGTACTTCTTCTCTTTGATGATCTCCGAAATCATTGTTCTCATTACTCCGATGTTACCATTGAGAACTCCGCCGAACAACCTGAATGCTACAGCCATTCCGAAACTGTGCGAGAAGCCAAAGCCAATTATGCTGCACATGGTACCTAAAAGCCCGATACATATCGCATTCTTACGTCCACCGTGTTCGGAGTCGGCGAATCGACCCCATAGCATAGCAGTCAGGAACTGCGCGAATGGAAACGCAGCCTGGATGATGCCAGCCTGGTACGAGATGGTCGAGTCCGGAAGCGACGAATCGAAAGACTGCAACTGATAGAAGAGGTAAGATCCCAGTGACGTCTGCGTCAGAGGCTCCGAAAGTCGTGCGAGGGTGAGGACAAACAGCTGGTCTTTCCTGGGCAGCGAGCGCCACGAGATGGGTTTTCCTTTCGCAGCGTCTGCATTCTCCGTGTCGTCCACGTGTGGTAGAGCCGTTCCGGCCTGGACATTCGTCTCTATGATGAGACCATCTTGCGACGTGTGCCTTTCGCTGTTTTGTCGCCCAATTCCTCCATCATCGCTATCGCTTGCATACTTCCGGTCCGCAGTGCCCAGAGCCTCTTGTCCTACGAATGTGGCATGTTCGGCTGGTGAAGGAGCCGCCTCGTGCACAGTGTCGATTACTGCATTATTTCCGAACGGCTGTTGACCGGAAATATCCTCGAAAGAGAGTTTGGATGTGGATGATCCGTAGCCAGTCACCGTGTTCCTGCTCATGAGCGCTGAGATACCCCGCAATCAACGAAAACTACCGAAAGCTCGCTGCTTAGCATGAGGGATGATGTGTGTTTGAGTAAGGAATACATGACGATGACGCTCGAGAAGATCTTTTCCGGGCTGTGGCCGGGGTTTTGGGGCTCGAACGAAGGCTGCGGCTGATAGTGTGCCGTCTGATTGGTGGTAAGGCGGGCGTTGAGTGCTGTCGCGTGCAGGCGTCGGAGTTGAGTTGATGCCGATGCTGGGTGAGGGGCAAATCGCGAGCGTGGGGCAAAGAAATATCCAGAGTAACGCGACGCGTTGAAATGACCAGCGATAGAGTCTGGTACGATGCGATGGGTAGACCATGGCGAGAAGACGACTCCGTGAGGTTGTAAGCTGTTGGTCACGGCACGTGGCGAGGATGCAGGAACATCTGAAGCAAATCAATGCACCCACGGTACAACACAGCGCGCATGGAGCAATGCATCAAATAGCGAGCGACAAGCCGCCAATGTCTCATTTCCCATAGCTCATCTCGTCATCATAAATACAGATATTCTACAATTTCCCATAGTTCTTCTCCTTGTCCTTCAATTCGTCCTCACCAGCTAGTCATTTCGACTCCTCATTGGGGCTGAAGTTGATGCTGACGCTGTTCACACAATGCCTCTCGTCCTTGGGATTGCCAAATCGCTCGCCCTTGAAAATATGTCCTAGATGTCCTCCGCAGTTGTTGCACACAATTTCGGTCCTGCCACCATCGGGTCTTTGCCCGACAGCACCGGGTACAGCGTCCCAGAACGCCGGCCAGCCACATCCAGAGTCGAACTTGTGGTTCGCTTTATATAGTGGTGTGGAGCAGCCGGTGCAGCTGTACACGCCGGCAGAGGGGTAGTGCTTGTCATATTCGCCGGAGCCGGGGTACTCGGTGCCCTTCTTGCGGAGGATGCGGAATTGTTCTATGGGCGGTTAGTGGTTGCGCGATGGGTATGGAGTGGAGGAGACGCACCTGGTGAGAGCTGTGTCTGCCACTCGCCCTCCGTCTTCTGTAGAGGATAGTTTGTGTTGTCGGCCATGTTGCTGGATGATCCAAAGAGCGCGCCGAGGAATGGGATGTTGGGCATAGAGCGATATAAAAGTGCGCGCTGAGGGGTGTTGTAGAGCGTACGACCGAGGTATGCGGGATGCGCGCGGAAGAAGGCGCCGGTGGTGTTCGTGACGGTGTGGAAGGTTCGCAGGAGTGTGGGGAAGGAAGGGAAGCGCATATGGTGTGGTTATATGCTGTGCGTGTTTGGGGTATTTGGAAGCAAAGAGAGGCGCAGCGGAGTCGAGATGGTGAGGTCGTGGTGGCGGAGAGCTTGAGCTCCGAGCGAGGATGAGCATTTGGAATTGCGTCATGACATATGCCCCTGCATCTCCATCGCGAACCATCTATGACCACTCTTATACCAAAGCCGTGACAACAATAATGCCTGCAATGATAGCGAGGACAAATACGGCGGAGATGCCGACGTACTTCACGACTCTCAGCTTCGAACCGTGTCGCCACTCCTGCTGGACATTTCTCCACGACGCTGAAAGAGGTAGCTTCTGGTCATCGCAAGGCTTGTTGCCGCCTCGCTCGACGTCGATAGGGTGATTTTGAATGGGATGGGAGTCTGCGAATGGACCCAGGACTGTAGTGTTGGATGTCATGTCGTTGGTGAGAAGAGAATTTGTAATATCGACGACGGCCTTGCTGCATCCCCGCTCCGCAGTCTCGATGCCAGCCAGTATTTAAGACGTGACAGGTTTTCATAAGGTCTATAGGCGCAGACATGCCCTTACGTCGCGCCCTGCAAGCTGGACGCTGCGGTCCGCATGCGGGTAAGTTGGCATCCTTCTGTCAGCGTGAGGCTTAGACGTATCCACCCAGGATTTTGGCAGCATCGAAGGACCCTCCCGAATCCCGAGAAGCCAAGTCTCTGAAACAATGGCAGCATCCAAAGGGTTGGCTTGTATGCTCTGAAAATGATGTAGCTTTCTTGCATTGACGCCGTGCGGCGCGGTTCTGCAAGCTGGACGCTGTGGTTGCAGGAAGACCGTGCCTCACTGCTGTGCCACATAAGGTCATGACAATGCCCCTCAGCTCCTAGAAATAGCCCAACGAGTCGCAGATGAAACGTTAGACCTGCATCCTATGGTAACGCGACAGTCACACTCGCACGGCGGACGCCTTGAAGAAATCGCATATCCTTCCCATTGCGTTGCTGCGCAGCAACCTCAACAGCTGCTTTTCGTGTATGCACGGCTGTCTCCAACATGACAATACCCTGGGGAAGTAGATCATGCACAGATTGTGGGCCAAACCGCAAACGACGCGAGCAGAGGAGAGCAGCTGCGGCCCGCAGAGAGGCGAGGAAGGAAAAGTGGAGAGCATACCTTGCCCCATTGAGGACCTGGTGGGCGGACATGTTTATGCGCAATGGTACCAAAGTCGAGAGGGCAACGGGAAAAGAAGTGGAAAGTCTGGCAAGCGATGAGTAATGTTCGAGAGGAGAAGGAGCGGTTGGCATGTTGTTGTGTCACGTGCACGAAGCGACTTCCTGCAGGTGGTCCCGAGATGCGCGCTTGACGCTCCTTCCCTTCGCCGTCTTGAACACATCTCTTCTTCATCACAAATCATCGACCGAGCACGTTTTGTCAAAATGAACGCTTTACATTCTAAACACAATTGATCGTCTTCCCAATTCGCTCCCCACATGTGCAACCTTGCACGCGATACCAGTCGACCGCTTGATCAAACCATTTAGTCAGCCGTGCTCGCCAGCCATTCATCATTCTCTGCTCTCTATCTAATTCCTTCTCATTCCGGGTTTCGCATCCTCCAAAGCGAAATTTCCTGTGCCATTGCTGGCGTGGAGCTTGTTGTGTGTATCCGTCGATAGCGGTACTTTCCTGTGCCATACTGGCGCGGAGTTTGTGTTGCGCTCGTCAGTGCAGCGCTTTCCTGTACCTTAGGTAGGCGTGGAGTTTGTGTTGTGGGCGAGGGGCCTGCGATTGCTTTTGGCTCTCTTATATTCGAAGTCTGCCATCTTCAAGACGTCGGGCGACCAGCCCTAGAAACGGGTGCGACCATGCGCCGCTGGCTGGGGTGGGTAGGCTGGAGATGGAAGACTACCGGTTCGAAGCAGCGAGTCGAAAATAAGAAGCTGATCATGCAGAGGCTGGCACTGGCCCGTGGCTTGCTTAGGGTCATTCTCGAACGTCTTAAGCATAGTCCTGAAGCGCTCCAGTTCCTTCGAACGTTCATCGACCATTCCAGAGGCCGCAATAACCTTATAATTGAACCAAGGTTGAGTGCTGGCGTCGATGAGGAGTTGACAAGTGTTCCAGTGCATATCAATGTCCTGAAATTGCAGAGACTTGTCATTGACCATAGTGTAAATAATAGCCTGCTCAGCATCGTCCAGTAGAACCTTCAGGCTAGTGTTGGCGAAGAAGGACTTGAGGATGTCATTGGACGTGATAAGGGCAGGGTTGTAGGCGCCGGTGAAGGTCTTGACTTGATCCAAAGACGCAGCCGCCGGGCCTGGAACCGCAGGGGTAGGAGGAGGCGCGGAGGCAGGCGGAGGAACAGTCTGAGCCGCAGTCGCGGAGGCTACAACAGCCGAGGTCGTGCTATTAGCAGACGACCTGAAGGTCCCGGGCCTCGAAGACGGCGCGAAGTTGGTGCTGAAGTTCACGCCAGCAGCCGCGACACCGTTCTGGACCCCAAAAGATGGATTGCTCATATTAGAGCTGGGAGGTTGCTGAGGGGTAGATGCCGGCGCAACGGAAGGGGCGAATGCAGGCGAGGAGGTTCCAAAAGCCGTCTGAGTGCTTGCAGCGGCGGACTTGAAGGTACCAGGCTTCGACGATGGCGCGAAGTTGGTGGTCGAAAAGTTCAAACCACTGGCGGAAGTGCCTGCCATGCCAGACGAATCAATGTCCATCTCATTCTCACCAGAAGGCTTTGGTGGTGGTGGTGATGGATGAGGGGGAGGAGGTGGCGTGGTCTGAGAAGATGGTTGAGGTGAAGAGGAGATGTGCTGCGCCCTCTTTTCGGCTGCATAAAGCGGCTTGACCACATCATGCACCTTTCGAAGCTGAACGCGGAATTCGCGCAGATCTTCACCCTTGGACCGCATGATCAGTTTATCGATCGAATTTAGTTGCTCGCGCAGGCCCATGACGCCATCAAACCACTCCCGACAAGTCGAGAAGATGACATTGATGTCGAACAGCCACCAAGCTTGCTTCTTGCTCGCGAGAAAGCTGGCTATACCCTGCGCGATATACTGGAAGTCCGAAGTGAACACAGGTAGAGAAGGGCTGCTGGCCTTGACTAGAAGCTGCGTTGCCTCAATCTCGCAGAGCTGGATATAGTCCGTGTCATGCAGCGCGGCCATGAAGTCGCTCATGTTGTCGAAGGGCCTTGGGGCCGTCAACGATGCCGAAACGCCCATGCCGGCGAAAGAAGACGCCAAGATAGTGGAAAAGTCCTGGTCAACTTGCATGTCGTCCTCGGAACCTTGGAAGTCCGGGTGAGTCGTGCCAATCTTGCAGGCTGAGTCGATCCACATTCCCGACTCCTTCACAAACTCTTCCAAAGTCTCGACAATCATGACCCCTGCGCATGAGAGCTGAGGGATCAGCTGGTACTGCTTGGACATCTGCGACTGCACCGCGCGGAGAGCATCCCACTCCCAGCCGAGGTTCGCGAGAGCCGGGCGGAAGCCAAAGATGCTATGCGCATGGCGCAAACCTCGAAACAGTGGCACGGCGATCTTCAACAACCTACCGAGATTGGCTGCGCGGTTCTCGAATTCGTCGTGGTCGGGCAGGCTCGCGGACATGTGGATGAGGATGGCCTTGAGCTTGAGCGAAGGTTAGCAGGAGTACAGGAGACGTGCTGCGCTATGAGGGAGTCGCATACCTCATCCCTCATCTCATTGAGCGTGTTCAAAGCCTGCATCCCAGTGCAGTACTCCTCCATCTGCTTCACCCAATATCCTCCCCTATGATTTTGCTGGCGTGATGGCACGCGGTGAGACTGCTCAGGCACCGGGCGTCGGTACGCGGCCGGCTCGACGCGCTGTGCGTGGTGGCGGGGGGAAATCGCCTCGAAAGTAGTGGCGGAACGCAACTGGGTGTCAACGAATTGGCGGAAGGAGGGCGACTTCATGACGGAGCGGGCTGGAGGAAGCCGGCCACGGAGAAGGAAAGCCATGGTTGCTAGCTCAAGTGTTGCGCTTGGAATTGGCTGGCGAGTGTATGGTATGGGTGCACGATGTTGGTGTAGACAGGAGTTGAGAGATGCGCGGTGGGTGGGAGTGCAGGGCGAGAGAAAGAGTGAGGCCGTAGGCGTGGGAATTGATATACTGACGGGAACACGCTAGCGCCAGCCAAAGTCGCGCGAGAATTTTCCTGTGCCTGAATCGGGAAGCGGGAGAGAATGAATTCTCGAGAATGACGCTGTGGGGCTTGGCGGGGCGGCGTTGTTGAGCGTGGTGAGAGTGAAAGGGAGACTTCGAAAATGAAAGAGACTGCGTATCGAGGGAACGCATTTGGCGGATGCCTTATCATCGGAGAGGACACATTAATCTCGTGGACGCTATGACATCTTTGGGACTCTCAGGATATGCATGAACGGGATGGTAGCGCGAGTTGAGTTCTCGGAGAGGCATTGGCGGATTTGGCATGCAATCGGTCATGTATACATGACATGGCTCTTGGATGTGAAGTATATAAATGCTGTGAAGCACCATATACACGACCCGTACTTGAAGGTAGGATCTATATATTTCAGTTGCAGATTCAATGGTAAAGTCCATGTTTGCCATCTATTCAAAAATAGCAGATGATACTGATCATGCATCAGAGGACGTCTCTGCTCAAGCACGTGCTATAAGCTTGAGGGGCAACCTTTTGTGTAATTCTGGGTTATGTCAGTGGAAATATGGCCTTACAATATTGAGCAGTAAGCCAATACTTACATATTACAGTGTCAAGCGCTAGATTAAAAATTGTCTGACTTTTTTTTGGAAGATAGACACGCTTTCATCGTTATTGGGGGATCATGAAGCATACTATAAACGCGTGATGTGAACTGTGACATTTCTACTGTAAATTTCGTCCTAAGTGCCCTGTTTAACCTCACTGTCCCTTCCACCGCAACTCTCTTCTTCTTACACCGTCCTACTATGCTCTACTCGTTGCCTGCTAATCTCAGCTCAATGCCATGCCGCCGCCTGTGTGACTTCGACCGTGGGTCGGAAGTCCTATACGTGGTATAGGCACAAGCTTCCGCGGCTATGGATTTCGCTCTCATGATTCTAGTGAGCACCGACACTCGTCTTTCGAACCCCATATCCTGTCTAGCCCATCCTCCTCCTCACCTCCATCTTAGGCCTCAGACTAACCGGGACCTTTGCGCGAAGCTCCTTGCCCTCGAGCACATCGATCAAATCATCTACATCCCTCTTCAAAGCCCGCGCCTCGTCCATATTATACCCAATGTCCACGGTAGCCAGTTCATCCCTCAGGATGTTCAATTGCTGCTTGGAGTCAAGAACTGCTTCATTCTTCTCGAACTTCTGCCATCGGAACCAAGATTGCTTGTACGCGTGAATGAAGTAGCCACAGACGCGTCGAAGGAAAGCGGCGTCGATCGTATCGGTCGTTCCCTTTTCAACCATGGTGTGCCGGAGGTTGGCGAGCGAGGTGATGATGAGCGCGCGGAAGGTCGGATGGGAGAAAATAGCTAGGAGGTCCGAGTTGTGATGCACATTGTTAGGGTCAAAAGCGTTGATGCCCTGAAGGATGTCATTTTGAGTTGCGGCAGCGAAGTCGTTCGAAGAGGCAAGGAGGGACTCCGGGACGGCCTGGATCTCTGTTGTAGGCTCATCATGCTCCGTCAATGTATTCGGCGTGTTGTTTACCGTCGATTCGATTGTATGTGCAGCCATGTCGGCGCCTGGCACTGCCATTGATGCGAACCCGGGCCGCACGTCGAGGTGGAGTGTCTGCCGGGCCTCCCATTCCCGGTTGCAAGGACGCTTAGTCACGGATTGGTGCTGTCCAGGAAGCATCCCAAGTTGCTCTGACACCACTACGCCGACCTTGATGAGATCTTGTCGAAGGACCCAGATGTCGCGACCGAGGGATTCCAACACCCAACGCTCATTCTTGAGGGCCTCACGAAGGTCGACGGTGAGCTGGATCCATGACGATGCGTTGCGTGCAAAGCATTCTGCGTGATAATAAGACCAGTCTGCGTGGGCGAGAAAGGTCCTGACGCTGATGATGAATGGCTCCAAGAAGTCCTGCGAGAGATCCACAGGATGTAAGCTGCCGCGCTGCTCTTTCAATTGATCGATTTCGCGCTGGCAAGCTGTGGAGACGCCAGGATGGGTGTATAATCCAAGGAAAGTGTCGAAGTTGGAAATGAGGGCTGAATCGTAAGTGTCCGGTGGCGAAGATAATGTAGTCGCCCCTGTATCGAAGCTAGGCGTGGCATCTTGGCCACTGTCCCTAATTGCTGCGAAGTTGTTGCTGCTAGAACCTGGGGCACTGAAACTGAAGTCATTGTCGCTTCCTCGAGAAGGCAGATTAGACTGGTCTGGAAAGGGGCTAGATGGAGCCGGCGGTTCTGTCATCTCAACATCTCTGTCTATCTCAACACCCCACAGCGGTGGTGCTCCGCTTGCGAAGTCAAACTGGACTGAGCTACCAATAACCCGCAGTGACGGGTTGAGGCGAATACCGATAATGCCAGCGTAGTGCTCAAGCGACTTCATGAGCGGCTGTCGCGTCCCAGACTGAGGGCCGTCGCCGCGCTCGGCTTGTTCGTACATCATGTCATGAAGTGACTTGAACGAGTTCCAATCCCAGTTGCTGTCCTTGGCCCAACTACCAAGATGACGGAGGAGAGGCTCGGCAAGCTGTAGACGATACTTGAAAAGGTCGAACGTCTGCTCAAATTCAGGGGAACTCCCGTCTCGCAGAAGCTTCAGTAGGGTGAGGAGGGCATCGTTCATCTATGGTGTTGTTAGAACTTCTACGTCACGTTGCGCAATAGCAGGCACTTACAGCAGGACCCAGGGAGTTCAGGTGTGTAAGATGAACGGCTTTGCTATCGATCTCAGATCCTCGCTGAGCACAGCGCAATTGCTGTTCCGATAGCTGGCTCGCGATGCGCTGGCTCAAGGTAGAAAATCGCAAAGGGCGCTTGATGTTCTTCGAAGATGAAGGATGCTCCGGCTGGTACGAGATGCCGCGGCGCTTATGAGCGTCCTTCTGGCGTGCCTCATCGCGCCGAGCTGTGGTAGTTTGTGCGATCTTGTAGGGGCGTGTAAGACGATTTTCAACCAGACGAACGATGATTGGGCGGGGCAGGTGGGAATTGGTGTTGATGATGCGTGTCAGCGACCACTTCGGGCGCATATGCAGACAGACAGGCGTAGTATCCGCCGTAGTAGAGCTGGCGAAAGACATTGTGGTCGGTCAGGTTGCTCTCTGTGAGTGTGCTGTTGGTGTGAGCCGTGGGTGGAGTTGAGGCAATTGATCCGAGAAGAAGTTATCGACAGACCTGGCAGGCATATGGGAAGAAGATGAATGAGAGCGATACCAAGAGTCGGCGTTTGCGACGGGGGAACTGTGCGCTCACAATGGCAGAGCACCTATGACGCAACGGTAGGACCTGCCTATAATACCCAAAGTGAAAGGGGCAGGATACATCATTTTGTCTGCACGCCTGCGCAGCATTGAGACCATAGGGTGAATACGAAAAAGCCGTTTATCACCAGAGAACGTCTATTGAATGGCTATATTGTGGCGGGATGAGAAGGTTGGCATCGAGATCAAGTATGTCTGAACTTTGAGGAACATCGAGTGCTAAGAGAAATGTACATTTATCTTGACAATGTTTGTCCGTCACAATATGCTGGCCCTCGACGCCGGGGCAGAGATCTCCACAACGCGTTGCCTCTTAGGCCAACCTGGCGGACTACTCTCGATTTGCGAGACAGTCTAGATCTTGGTAGGATACCCTCGACTTTGGCATGCCATCGCCATCGGTGTGGGCATCTGCACCAGGACAGCGAGATTCCACACGCAATCTCGGTACATCCATTACAGCAAGCTCTCACACGTGCAAAATAATTTTTCTGATATTGCGGAGTCATGAACCGTGCCGTGCTATTGTGAGCAGCGGTGTGGCTGGCATTCACCTCGCGTCACGCGGCTTGGCGCTCTCCGTTTGCGCCTTCCTTATTGTGGGCCCGCCGCACTTGACCACTACATCAACACCAGCAACCGCCCCGAAAGATTCTACACACACATCAAGTCTACGATATCTTCAACCGCCTTTATCTCCTGCAAGCCTAACATAGACTTCCCTGATCCCAACTCCATACCAGCATCATGCCTGACGCGTCCACCTCCACCCCGAACTCTGCCTCATCGGCGACCAAGGGCTCGGCGACTGCTCTGACCTCAAAAGCACCTGCCTCACGACCCGCGCCGTCATCATCATGGGTTAAAGAGCTCACTGGCCGCACGCCTTGGCTACGCACCCTTCGCGCACAGAATGCCACTGAGGTCTTCGACAACATCGACTGCGGCACGTCCACATCACCTGATGCTTCCGACTCGGGAAAATCTACCGTCATCTATCACAGCACCGCCACTCACCCTTTGGCGCCGACCACTGGTGATGCATTCGCATTGGCCTACGGTCGGGAGCCGACCAACGCGGACTTCGATTCCCACAAGATGGGCCTGGCTGGTCTAGGACGCTACGGCAAGGACCATAGACCTCACGTGCTCATGTATGGACAAGCGTTTGTTGTCGAGAAGAAAGAGAGGTCCGCTGGCTATGTGGACTCGAGCTTCCAGACGAAAGACGGTGATGAGCGTCGCAAAGCTATCAAGACGGCCAAAACAAAAGCTAGCATGACTGCAGCTCGCTTTAATCGTCTACTCGCCGAAGACGGCTTGAAGATTGTGCCAGAGACTAAGACGAAGAAGATTTTGCACTCGGAGCAACTTTCAGTGCGCATTCCACTTGACAAAAACGGCAACGTCATGGATGGCCAAGATCACACCGGAAGCGTTCTGCCCAATCTGACCATGCACGAAATTGAGCAAGAGACCACGGCAGATAGTCCACCATCCCGACACGATAGCGTCAACTCTACGCCGCAGACCACTGTCTCACGCAGCGCGATCCCACCTTCCCCAGACGCGCCCTCGCCATCACCAAGTTTGCCTTTGCTCACCGAAAATGAGCTTTCATCAACAAAAGAAGCAACTCCATCTTCTCCAGATGCAAAGCCAACCTTAACAGGTGCCACCCCATCTCCCGCCGATGCGGAGGTCAACAGCCAACCGCCACAGCCTATCCCTGCTCTCGAGCCCTCTGATAGAGATGATGCCGAGGGATACAGCGAATTTGCACCCAAGGACGAAGATGAAAAGATCTATTCCAAATACATCGTGAGTCGCGTGTCACATTCGCGATTGCGCGAGGATCACTTGCCGCCGCCAGCTCGAACACCTGAGATGCGTGAGCGAAGGACGATTTCACCCACAACCCAACATGCGCCATCCCCACCTCGCGGGGTGGCCAAAGCCCCAGCTTCTCGAAAGCGCAAGTCATGTGACACCGTCGAGCCGATTACTCCACAGGGTTCTAAGCGACATAAGACAGACCAGGTCCAAGAGGACGCCACTGCTATGATGGACGCAGGTCCTTCAATCGCGCACAAGGATGCATCGAACCTTTCCGCTCGACCCCAGTCGCTGCACTCAGATATTGACGACATCAAGGCGATGCCCCGAACGTTGTCCAAGTCCGCAGATGCCCGTCCCGCCACACCTATCTTCCTGCGTCGAGATGGCTTCGCGCCAGCACCGCTTCCAGCGCGGTCTTCAAAAGTATCAAAATCAGAATACTCCAACGATGCAGAGACCTCCAAGATCAAAATGCCGCCTCTACAGGTGAATGCGCCAAGGGTTGCGACTGAGGTTATGCCACCAAAGCAACAGCAGCAGCCAGTCGTCACCAGCAGTGCTCCCGATGCAGTCCCTAGGAGCAGCAGGAATGAGCAGCAAGAGATTGCGCAGCAGCTCAAGAAGAAGACTACTAGCCCATCGAACAAATTAAAGAAGAAGCCAGAACAGCAGCACTACAGTGTCAGAGATAGGCTTCACGGAGCGCAGAACAGCAATGTCCAAGCTCGCCGCGGCAATTCTCATCGCCACAACAACGATCGCCATGGTCGGCACCAGGATCGACACCAGCGTCGACGTCAAGAGTATCGCCATTGAGTTTGCGGAGGAGCGTTTGCATTTGGAAATGGCGTATTGGTTCTACACTTGCTTGCTTGACATTGCGCTTCTCACCGCTCGAGGCACCCTGTCCTTGGTCTAACATGGTTGCAAATCCCATCGTCTCCATCAAGGCTTGAGGCTCCCTTGGCGACAGCCGCCCACAAGGCTGGCTTACAAGGGGGCTAACATAGCCGGGTGGAAGGGGTGGTCAAGAGCAACATGTCGTCTCAAGCACAAGCCGTCCAATGCAGTGACAAAGCATGTCTTTTTCAAGGTTTTTTTTCTTTCTTAATGATCATTATTGGGATTCCTTGGCTTTTGAGGTGATCAAATTGTATATGAGCGCGGCCTCATCATTGGTAGACAGAAGGGCAGTAGGAAGGAAGCTCACACGTAGCACGAATCGCATCTCTAAAATTACGCGCGTCTTCCAAGATTCTTGATGTGTTATCTCTACCCATTGCTCACGTCGATGGTTAAACGCACTTGTTAAAAGTGGCTCTCCAGAAAACGCTGTTCACTACATTTACAGTAAGACGTAACAATATTATAGCGCCTTGCGGGTATCTTATTACTTAGATTAGTGTTGCGTTGTAGCAGAATGTGGACTTTCGGACTATGAAGCAGAAGACTGTTAGTCATATTTAGACGCTTAGTCACAAGCATGACGTACGGTGCAATGATTCGCATTTGTTCTGTATACACGCCGATTTTTGATAAAAAAGATATTCGAGGTGGAGTCGCGATTACCTATTGTAATTTCCAACCCTTTACGCTTTCGCTGCTCCAAGACTTAGCAGTGGTGACATGCCGCCGTTGCGTGTTACACAACGCAGCTCTTGTTGAGCTTGCAGAGAAGGTCAGTAGGCTCCGCAGAGCCCGCCGACAACATCAAGCGTCACTTGTGAGATCCCTCCTTCGCCTCAGGCGTGTACATAGCCAAGAAACGACGTGAAGTCTGAGTGCAGGTGGTGGCCGGGCGATAAGGAACACGAGAAGGGTCAACGGCACTGCGACGGCGAAGTACACCCAGAAGTGTGCACCTCCTGGCATGTTCGTTGGGTTCATGCTGAACAGCGAGGCGACAAAGCTCAGCGGCACGAATGTGAGCGCAAGAATCGTCAGTCGCCTGATGTTCGCTGTTTCTGCAAAGGATTGCCGAGCGTCGATAATTTGGACTAGAGATGTGACGACGGGCAGCACTTTTTCCAACGTGCGCCCGGCGACCTTGATGTTCTCGTCGATAGTCTCGTAGTCGTCTATGAGAGTACTCATGGCGGCGTCATGTTCTGCATCGGTCGACTTGAATGCTTTCAGTTTGCGAATGATGGCTTTGCACTTCTGCCGGGAGCGTAGAGTACGTCTTCGCCAGCTTTGCAGTTCTCGAAGGTCTGTGTTGAGGTCGTCCAGTTTGGGAAGCTGGCTACCCTGGTACTCGAATCGTTTGATGCAGTCAAACATGACTTCAGTGTATTTGACCCATTCTGCCGCTATGATCCGCAGTGGAAAATATGCCAGCGATTGAATGGTCGGCTCGTTTCGATCGAGCCATGATGGCACATAATGCTGCCAGTAGTGTATAACATCATCCAGTAGCCCGCCCGGTGGACATTGCAACGAGGATTTCCAGTCTTCGGAATAAGCAGGTAGCTCTGAAAAATTCTCGTAACATCCCAGGTACGGTCTTAGTTGCAGGTTTCGTTGATATTTTGGATTATCCTTACGGCCAGAGTTATAATACGTGTTGGCTAGTGGTGGGTCGACAAGCAGCAAGGCTATAACTGAATTAGCAAGAACAGTGCATACACATCAAGGGGGGAATTGTGCCTAGCCATGCACCATCTCTCATCCTCAGCTTCATCACAGAAGCACGATGCTGAGCGAGTCCAATTGGTTCGGAATGCAGAAACACCAATTTGCGGTCGATTGCTGTGGCTCGGACAAACTTGTCGCCGGAAGAACGATGTTGGTCGCGCGTGACTGGGCGATGATACGAGATGGTTATGTAATCCTTGAAGCGAGAGGGCAAAGTTGCTTCGTCTGGGGTCGGATGGCGCCTTCCTGTGCGATCCACTGTATGTAGGTGCATGGCGAAGAAGAGAGGGTCGATATTGAGAGTGGAGCCCAAGATCTCGATTACTTCTGGTGTTAGGTCTTCGATGATCAATAGCCGACCTTGTAGCGACTGTTCGGGGCAACTCCAGTCGTCCTGGACGTGCAGCTCGCAACATAGCGATTCCACGTCTTTGATGAACCGTGCAATGGGAGATTTTTCATTCTTCCGAAAATCGAGGACAGCAAACCGGCAAGCGCAGTACTTGGTTTCTGCTCTAGACAGGAACTCGTAGAGCGTGAAGAGAGACGGGTTGCGCATGCATAACGCCTTCACATAATCCTTGTAAGAGTCCGGTGTAGACGCCGGTGAGGGGTACACTAGATGTTCCCTCTGCTGGGCTTTAATTGCTTTTGAGAAGGGGTGCATTGTGCTTGGGCCTAGATGCATGACGTGATGGTGTTATGAAAAGTGCGGAACAAACATGGAAAAGCTGAGGAGTCAGCCATGATTTGAGGACGTAATTGTCAGACCTGGAATCTAAAGGGCGATGTATAAAGAGCTTGCCAAATCGACAGCCTGATGGTTTTTTCCTGTATGTTCATGGTTGAGATCCAGAGCCTTGGGATGACAGCCGGCCTAGATCATAACTGGCTAGCTTTGCCACTACGTGGCACGGCTTATCCGCCGCTAAACCTTGGCTGCACACCATCTTCTTGCGCAGGTCATGCAACTCGAAGTCCTCCGTGAAGGGCAAGCTGTAAGCACATCCTACCTAGCTTGTTGACAGGTGCTGCGTACTGTTTTGACGTGGAGAATTCTAGGGTAGGCACAGAACACTGCCTCAATGACAGGATTGACCGGTATGCTTCTCCTGTGGTGGAACCTCAGTGTAGGCCATATTGTATTGACCTGTACCGGCTCAGCCTACTCATCGCCAAAGCGGATGCGCAGCGCGTGCGTGCTCCAAGGCTTCGCTGCAGGTTGACTTTAGAGACGCCCACAGCCTCGTTGCGGAGGGTTCTTGACGTATCTATAAGTGGTCTCAGTAAGCGCGTTGCTGTCAGTGCATAGATCATTTCCAACCCTGCCTCTGTCTGTTCTAATATCTTTTCAAGGCCACTGAACTTGCCTTACTGCATGAGCAGTATTCAGTCCTTTCTTCATGTTTTAGATGATGTACCTTGTCAACACAGCGAGATACTAGCCAGAACATCCTCACAAGCGCCTGAACCGACAGCTACTAGTTATCTTGAACTACGTGTTGGCCCTCAATCTCATCAGGTGACGCTTTCTCCACGGAGCCGCAATGTCCAACAATGGTGCAAAATCTGCCCATGGTACGAAAAGAGGAGGATCATGGATGGACGACGTGGCGACAAATGACCGTGACGTCATCGACACTTTCTGCGATACCCGTTATTATGCAAGCCATTATGAAGGAATGGCTGCAAAGGTCATGGATCTGCTTGAGGAAAAGTGCAAGTCTGAAAACATACAGGCGAAGCTCACGTATCGTGCAAAAGACAAAGAGAGTCTCCGCGAAAAGCTGGTGGGGAGGAACCTGAAAAGACGTTATCAGAAGCCTGAAGACATCTTTGTGGATATAGCAGATCTTGCAGGCGTAAGGATGATCCTTTATACACCAAACGACCTTCAACGCAGAAAGGTGGAAGAAATGATCAGGACTATATGGCCGAACTACACTCACGTACCACACGGTCAATCTCTCCAAACGATCGACGTAGCTGTGCAAGTGGAAGCAAGCGAACTCTCTCAGCCCGATGGAGGTGTTCCTATCACTGTTGACCGTACTGTCCCAGAGATCAGGTCAAAATCCGGTGCGAAGAAACGCAAGTTGACCCCCAACTACATATCTAAGCACATAGGCTACACGGCAGATCACTATCGCGTAAAGATGAGACCCAGTCAAATGGGAAGAACCGGATCTGGGAAGGAATACAAGGACTATATGGAGACTGACCGTGTGGAGATTCAGGTCATGTCTGCCTTGACCCATGCATGGGCTGAAGCAGGCCACGATGTGCTGTATAAACAAGACGCTTTCGGTACCCCGACGAGAGATGAACAACGCATTCTTGACTCGCTCCGTGGTCTGGTATCCTCTGGGGATTTGCTCCTGGAGCAGTTCCACGAATCAGTCTACAAGCGAACATATGCTCCATTCATGAACCGAGACGAGTTTGGCACATTCCTCCGTAACGTAGACGTGCTGGATGTAGAAGAGGATGAAGACGAAGACAACATCGACCGGAAGGCTGTAACCCGCAAGACACGATATGAAAGAGACTTCAAACCAGAAGGTGTTGACATCTGGTTTGCTTTTCTGCTCAAACTAAAGCAGAACTATCCTCTTGTGGTGAGGAAAGCTTTGATGGACCTCAACTACCCCGGCGAACCAAAAGAGAAGATTTCCACGATCGTAAACTCGCTCCAACCACCATTCGAACCGCCATCGGGTTTCTTGGTACCATTTTGCCTCCTCCATCAGATGCTTGGCCAAACTCGGAAGGAAGTGGACCATCGGGAAGCCTGCTCACCAGCTCGAAAACATGCAATCATTATCCAGGCATTAGAATTGCTACAGACCTTTGCCGGCAATGTCACAACGGCAAAAGATCTCCTAAGAGCGAGTCTCAACGCGGATCAGAAAGCATACGAAAGCATGTACGCGGTACTGCACGATCCTTTACGATTTGAGTTGTCTGGAGCAATGGACGCTGATGTCAATAAATGGCCAGATAGTCTCGTACAAGCGGCATGGATTTGGTTTCAGCATCAGTCCACCCTCAAACAATCAATCTATGGTATGGTGATTCGGCTTGCAGAGCTTGGAGTGGCCGAACCGGGCGGCACTAGTTCTTTCGGCCGAGGATGTGACATTGTGCTTCCTACACGCTTCGAAGAGTCCAAGACAAACGGAACGAAGTGACGAATTACATATGTGGTGTCAATTCAGCAGCGGAAGGCTTTGATTCCGATACGACGAAGCGAGTCTTTGTAACGTATTGTTCATTTCATTCGGCTAGCCTCGTACGACAATTTCTTTAGGCTCAAGAAGCTCTCTAATTTCATTTGGGTAGTTGCTGGTACATCAGGGCTCTTCTCTCTTGCGTTGTATCATTTGTGGTGTGGTAATGGAGAATGGAAAACGTGAGTCTATGTTGGACCTCGAGCTCTTGATTGTCTCCTTGAGCCCAGTGTATTCTACACCTTCATGATGGTTTTTCACATGCTTCTTGTAATTATCGTGTCGAATCCACAACTTGTCGGCCTTCGGACATCCTGGCACAGCACATCGGTAGCCCGTACTTTCTCTCTTATGAACCGTCCTTCTGTGCCTTTGGAGGTCGAACGGATAAGCAAAGCCCTCACTTTTGCAGCTCGGTTCCGGACAGCGATGGGGCTTGGACAATCGTGGCCCCGATATTGTCATGTCTCTGACTTCGCTTGTGTCCAAAATAGAGTCTCGTCTGTGATGGACATCAGGCGGTGGGAAAGACGAACGCAGCACGTCTGGATCGGCACCAAGATATGCCATGTCCGGCACGACGAAGAAATCAAGCCATGACATCCCCGAAGAAGGCTCCGTGTGCGCGTAGCCACGAGAGGCCTCGTCCGTCATAGTTCTATCGATATATTTAGGTTCAGATAGGTAGGCAGGTTTGTCTTCGTAGGCAATCGAGATAGCCTCAATGTCCGATCGAAGATCACTCAGTCCAGAATCAGGCTGAATTGAAGAAGCAATTGTCCCAAAGTCTTGTATGTCCTCGATGTCCATGTTGTAGTCCATGTATTCGGAAGCGTGCGTCGCCACAGCTGACTGGGAAGGTAGCATTCCGTGATGCTCAGCGTCCTTCGCATCTGAAGCGAGGTCGAAGATCGGGTCGAATGGCGGGTCCAATGGGCAAGGCCATGGGTCGAGGTAGGTCGCGTCCATAGCAACGCTTGCATCGCGGTTCACTGAAGCAGACAATTGCATGTGTGGGTGTGCCGCTCGTAAACCTATGAAGGGGGCGGAGTCAAGGTCGCAATGACGAGGGTCCACGTAGGCTGAGGTGTAGGCACAGCTCAGTGCCGTTGAATCAACCTCGTCCTGGAGGTAATTGTAGTTGACGTCTTCGACATCTTCATAATTGCCAGTGTCGCGAAAAAACATGGTGGATTGGCAGCAACAGCGCGTCACAAAAGAAGTTGACAAGCTGTGATGATGTGACGAGCGTTGTTTGAGCTATGGGCTGTATGAAGTCAAAGCGCAGTCAGTGTCGGTTCGTGCCGCGAACCACCAACTGCTGCAGCACTCCGTGTCTGCGCGCACCATAACCCATACTGTACATGCCGCACATATTCTAACGACGACTCCGTTGCCCCATTCTCACTTTAAACCATTGCGGAACCCACGCGCGAGCCACCCTTCACCTCCCGCCACAGGCGGTCCAGCATCCACCGGCCACGACGAGGGGGAGCTGCCTCTATTCACAGGCACGACCCAACACGCCAATTCCTGCTCCTGCGCATTTCCGGCACGGATAAGCGTAAGCTATCCTTGCTGCTTGTCCTGTTTATACCACATTCGTTCTACCAGACCCGTTGCGGAAGATTGTGTTCGCCATGGCTTTCTCACCACACGGCCACGCAGGCTCTCGCCTCAAATACTCCCCAGGTGAGTACCTTGCAGACGACACGCGGGGTACAGGCTACAGCGACACTGCATCAGCATCAGCCACAATGGGCAGCTGCTGTGACTTTCGACTGTAGCTCCTGGGCATGGCAGCCCAAACATGCTGTGACTCGACATGTGGAGAGAGACGTCGAACGAGCTGGTCTTGCGAGGTGTGATGCTTGCCTTCGACGGCAGGAGAACTATAAAGGACGAGAGCGCGGTGTTTGGAATCGGGCATGGAGTTGATATGTTCGAGAACATGATGCTCATGAGGGTTCCTACTAAGAGTGTACTTACTAACCATTCATAGTGCCGCACTCCAAAGAGCAGGAGGACGCCGTCCGCGATCATTTTCGCAGAAAAGAAAGAGCCAGCTCGCCGCTTGATAAATTGCTGGTAGCCATCGACCGCGGGCTTGGTTACTGGGGACACAATGGTCTTACGACCAGGGGAATTGCACTTACAGATGTCTTTGCCAGACTCCAAAAACGTTTCGACTACCAGCAGAACTGGGAAGTCGCAGCGGTCAACTTCTTATCCACGAGTCAGGGTGAGAAGTGGAGTAAGCTTGTCTGGTCAGCTCTGCAGTATTTGAACAGCTCATTAATCATGTGCAGTGTCCGATCTCTTCATCAAAGACGAAACGTATCAGGGGCCCAGTGCTGAGCAGCCGAATGCCATCGATCTAGAGCGACAGAGTAAAGCTCATTCTCCGGACCGCGCGAAGGTTGACAGCAAGGCGCAGCGTCCGATGAACTCCACAGACTCTGGTGTAGTTCCTGGGTCTTCTTTCTGGAACATGAAGCCGTCGATGGATACCGTTCGAAAAGTTGTCCTCGCCGTCGGTGTAGTCGTTCTTCCCGTTACCGTTGCTGTATGGCACTATGGCACTGGCTTCTTGCCCGGGAGCGGTGGTATGCGAGCATAATCAGTCTGTGAAAACGACCTCGGTCAATGTACAGAAGTACGGCGTTGTATTCGCAGGAGGAGAGGGCTCTGGGAACTTTGAAGATTTGGAGGACCTTTGTCCTCCGGGGACTTTCCGAACACGGCGTTGGTCTGACCTCAAGGGGGCACGGCTACGCATTTGAGGCTTCATGTTTCGTCAACATTTTTTCACCATGTACATATTTCGTGCATTTACACAAAATTTAACCAATCGTGTGCAATTTCAGGATCCGGTTTGGATCAAAGCACCACGCTTTTCCTAATGCGGGTGAAAAGCGGCTGCGGCAGCCTGACGCAAGGACCCACCTCATCCGGAGATTCCCATACCAAACACGATGAAAGAACGCGAGTGGCTGATCTGAAAGCCCGTACCAGCACCTGGAGGACAGAAAAAATGGGACACTTTTCGCTGACCAGCCAGCCAAATCGCACCAAAACTGTCACATTTTATCTTTCCTCCAGGTCCCAGTGTCAAACTGTCACTGTCATGATTTCGGCCGTCGCTGAACGAAATCCACACGTACGAAGGGGCTTGTATTTTCCGAGTTCTAGGCCCTAGGCCAAATTGGGTGTAGCCCCAAAACCCCTAAAGTACAAGCTCCTTGGTATTCATGCTTGCGGTCCTCTGTTGCGGAAAGCCGAACGGCGCCAGTGTCACAACACGTCAGGTGTAGTTTCGATGCATATTTGTATTACGGTCCTACTCACCGTCAAGAGGATTCGGATCACAGAACCATCGCCTCGGGGTGACCGGAGTACAGTGGTCATAATCGGTGAACGCATGCCAAGCTCGCCAGGACAAATTGCAACCCATAGAGAGCCTAACGGGACCGCTACATATATATCGAATCATTTCAAGACACGACCCAGCTGATCCTGCCGACTTGGCAACCACGTTACGTCTGGACAGAGAATCGCTTGATCGAGCGGCTTTCAATATTGTCGCCAACTATCGATCAATTGTGGCAAGTCAATTAATGTCGACATTCCCCGGCTTTCAATGCCACACGGATGGGCTCGCAAGAACTTCCATTGACCCCGTCGCCGATGGACGCCAGATGATTTGGTAGAAGAACCTGGGAGCCTACCCTTCCGTGCCCCTATTTTGGCGAAGCCATAAAACAAGCAAGAAACGCCTGGACTATGCGAGCAGGATCAACGCTGTCCACCCGTTTGGCAATTGCTCGAAGTCCCTGTTTCTCTTTGTCTTGAAGGCCGCTAATATGAGATTCGTGGGAAGAATTTGTGCGAACTTTTGATTGAGATGCACCACCCAGAAGTGTCAGCATGCATGACAGTAGACTTAATGGTCATACCATGAGCTCACTCATGTTGTTGATCACCATGAAGCCGCCCAAAAAGCAAAGATTACCTCTTCAAATCTCAATGTGGATTCGAGAGTGCGATTGATCAATGGAGACCGATCACAGCGCTTCCGCATCGCCAAAATTTCAGTTTGAGCCTGGGTATCTTATGTGCTCTTGTGTATCGACATGGGCGCTGTGGTACAGCAAACGCAGAATCTGGGTAACTAACAGCTGACCAATGCTACCGATTCTCCTCGAACTTGTGGAACCCAAAACCTGCATGATTGCGACACTCGGAACGTGCGTTGGCATGTCTTTTGCCCAACAAAACACCGTGAATGAGTAGTCATTCCTATCATTCCGACGGGAGACACAAAACAGAACATAAATTTGTGTGCACAGAACTCATGAAGCCAGCTCCCTCCAATGACATGTTCATAGGCTTAGCGCTCTTTCGTCATAATCGCTTCCTTCTCACGAATCTTAGATTTCTCTCAGGCTCCAGAATCCTACGGACAATCCGTCACTACCGCAACCATCGGTTGGTAAACACATGTGAACCCTAGGAAACTAACAAGCGTATCAACATCCCCAATTACATGTTACGCCACGCCTCGCTGTTGCTCAGGTCCCATCTACCCGGCGTTACTTGCATGTGGCGAGACCGCCTATCCTTCGCCCTTATTTTCCTTCCTTCGTCACGAAATTCCAGCCTTTCCTATCCCAATCCCCCATGAGCTATTCAAGAATCGGTTCAGCTCAGCCTCTATGTCGACCACAACGAGCCTCTACCTCTGCCCACATTCCACCATCCATCCTCCCCGACCATCCCATCTGACCAGATTAAGCTAAACGAATCCCACCCCTTCATCTTTCAACATCTACTCGAACCACGCCACACTAGAGCTCCGCTCTCACCCATTAGCCTCTGAGGCAACATACACCGCACACTTCACTCTTCGCGATAATCCGCTCAATTTGCATCGGCGCCATATAATACGCCCTCGTTGATAAGGCAAAGCAATCATCACCATATCGGCTCTTGCACCCCATGACTTAGTTAAGTTTTAAGACATAACATACTTTATCCTGCGCACGCGCGCCTGTGGATGTAAGAGCAAGTGTCGAGGGCTGTAGATATCTATTCTGTTCATTTCGTGTCTATGTCGATGATGTTAGTGAGAGAGGGTATACAGCTACGGAATACATGCAATGAACCCCGCAGTATGCCCACCCTAATCGTGACCATTAGCGTGTGCCAACTACACTCCGGGTAGACTTAGAAGACCTTCGCAAGCACCTCGAGGAGCTTATTAGAAACCTTGTCAAAGGCCGTGGTGCATTCTGAAAACCCCGAAGAACCTAACTCCGCAAGGGTTTCAGAACGCACCGCAGCCTTCTTAAGCTTCCTAATTAGCTCCTCGGTATACTCTTCGAAAACTCACCATAACCTACCACAGACAGCAAAGTTAGGCATACAGGACAGCAGACCTTTAAGCTGTGCACGCAGCTTGTCGGTTATCTCTGCCTTGGATGTGCGCACAATGACCATGACTCAAGGCGCCGCTCAAACATCCTAACAGAACTTTGACTTGTGTGTGCCTGGCGCTTCTGTGGAAGTGCTGGCGTGTGCTGTCGCGTTCGTGGCGTTTGTGGGATGCGCGTACGTCGCGAATGTGGTGGGCAAAGGCGCTAAATCCCTTCTCCTCGTCCTCCATCCTGTCTGCATCCTCACACTGTCCGCCATCTTCTTCGACTTAGCAATACCCGTCTCTGTGCTGGAACGGGTATGATGGACTTCCCGAACGCATTTGCACTGTTGGCACATTCATGATCTTCTCCTCCGTCTTGCACTCTCCATGTGTCGGTTTTGGGGTTGTTGCGTGTCGTGAGGGCGTCGCTATTGATGGCGCCAGTATTATCGGATCTGAATGGACGTTCTTGAGGTCGTAATGGTTGATTACAGGTTGCGCGGGTTGACGGAGCTGGTACGGGAGACCAAGTGTCCAGAGGCTGATGAGGCACAGCGAGGGGACGATAATGGCGATACGCGAGGGGGTGGGCATGGGTATGCGGCGTGTCGAGTGCGGCAAGGGAGCGCGTCTTACTAGCCCAGAACGCCCAATCTATTGTGTCATAAAGTCGTAAGAGACGCCCGGAGTAACATAAAGGCGTCAGATTTAGAAAAATCTTCGTACCAGAGAAAGGAGCCGCAGGTGGGTCCTAGTACAACTTTCGGGGAAGGAACAATGATGCGTGGCGCAGGCAGCACTTGGTTGCCTGTCCGTCTTGAGCTTACGGCGTCCCATCTTAGAACTAGAGCATAACTACTCCCGCCACTCCAACGTCGACATATCATGTATTGATACGTGCTCTCTATCTTCAGATATTTTCGATTAACAAGGAGCGCTCTGCACAAAATATCTAAGGAAATATCAACCAAGAGTCAGTTGGCGCAGCATTGCCCACATCGTGGACACGATCATATCCATGCAAAATGTAGTTTATATTGCCTAATGCTTCCAGCCATTGGTAATTTGAACATATTGTAGGCGTAAGCACAGGTATCATTTTGCGATTGGAGTTCTTCCCGGTGGGGAAAGAAGCATTGTGGTACAATACCAAACTCAGAACGAACCCATATCCCTCCGACTGTATCAGAACAATTGCGCGCTTTCGGAACTCACATCGCCAAGCACAATCACCTTTAAAGTACTCAATGTAAATGATCCAACTACTAAACGTAGATTAAAATTCTGTCGCTGCCCAGTGTCTACCAGCTCTTCTTGCCGCCATATCGCCATCTTTGACCCGATCCACAACTTTGCCC
>BCLK01000262.1:0-408809 GCA_001748405.1 Paraphoma sp. B47-9
GAACGACGCAAACATCAACTCACTACTTTCTCCCCGCACCCAGACCACGCGACTCCGCCCTCAACCTTGCTGTATCGGCATCCGGCGCGCAAAATTCAGGTCTGAATACTATTGCTTCCTTAGCTCATCGAAGACTTGCTTGAACAACATCTCGGTCGTGCGACTACAACTTTGTGCACTCAAACCCTAGACATCGAACAAAAGTTGCACTCGATCTTCTCCAGCACAATGTCAACCCCTTCCGACCCTTCCAACAAAGGCAATGTCCCTTCTCCTCGTCCTGAATCAGGGAGGCACGAAACATCTATGCAGCATTCGACGCCGCCAACCTCTGGTCCCCACTGTGGACCCCAACCTCGTGGTGATCCGGACGATCGCGAAGGACACGAGCCTGTCGTCCAGTATCTTGCGCGTGATCCTCTCTATACAGCTCGACATGAGAGACGAAAGGTGAAGATTAGCCCATCGCCAATCAATATCGAGATGGCAAACCCACTGGAGCAAGACCTGCCGAAAACCCCACCTGGTTTCCGCGATAGTGGCTATCGCTCAAACTCTCCAGAAGATTCGCCACTTAGCGTGTCGTTGTCCGATGATAGTGATCCGAAGCAAGATACCGAAGATCCAGATGATACCGACGACGATTCGTGGAGCGTTACGACTTACTCTAGCGCGGGCGATGAACAAGATGAAATGGACACCGAGAAGGACGAGTCCGACATCACCAAGGCTAAGACTGACGACACCAAGCAAGCAGGAGATGTGTTAGATAAGCCAACAGGCTTGAAGGAAGTGTCTGAGTACACGAACAGCCTTGGACCTTTGTATTCAACAGCGTCTAAGCCGTGGGCGCCAGCGCCAGACGGCACAGGCGCTATACCAGCTTGCATCCTGGAACATCGCCCTTGTGATTCAACCTGCAGACACGGTGTCTTTCATATTTCGGACCTAGCCAGGGAATCACTCAAGAAGGCTATGGAGGAAAAGCGCCTTGCTGATGCCAGCCGCAATCGTGAGCGCCAGATCGTCGCTAATCGAAAAGCCGACGTCGCTAGACTTCAGGCACTCAATGCATTCATTGCAACTGTCAA
Source organism: Paraphoma sp. B47-9 (assembly GCA_001748405.1). Classification (NCBI taxonomy): domain Eukaryota; kingdom Fungi; phylum Ascomycota; class Dothideomycetes; order Pleosporales; family Phaeosphaeriaceae; genus Paraphoma; species Paraphoma sp. B47-9. Next base: position 1,092 of record BCLK01000262.1, read on the forward strand.
TTTCAAGAAGCATGGAACAATCATCGAACCGCCGCCGCTGCCCGATGGAGAAAAGGCAAGCGGCGATGGCGAGGATGCAAGCCCTGTTGACGAGGATGCAAGCCCCGATGGAGAGGACGCAAGCTCCGACGACGAAGAGGAAAGCCCTGATGAGGATCTGGTGATCGTGAACAAACTGGTAGACATCAGCAAGGAGCCTTGTTCTCTCCCAGTCCCATGTCCCTATGTTAACAAAACCACTGGATGTAAAGGGCAAAAAAGAAGGGAGTGCATTTATCAGCATTGGAATGCGAACAAGCCGTGCATGGCGATGCTGAAGCAAATGAAGCTTGATGAGAAAGATGGCCACAAGACCTTGACGAGGGGAAATAAGAAACCCGAGCAAAAGGGCACGGGTTGCAGATTCGGCGACAAATGCGCTTACGTTCATCCTCCACCAGACACGACTGATCCTGCGAGGAGGAAAGCCCTAGATCTCAAACCCTATCTAGGATGGGTCATCAACGTCCCGGCAAATTACCAGGTTATCAAGCCCTGCCCTTTTGCGAACTCACCAAGAGGCTGCAGGTTTGGGTCGAAATGCATCTTCAACCACACGCTGGAGGGTGTTCAGTGCCCGGACGAGGACGCGAACGGGGATTGCCCTAGGCACCGTTGTCCACTACTGCACAACATGTGCATGAACTACATGGCCTACCAGCACTGCGCATGTAGGGATAGCGCGGAATTCAATCACCCAGATGAGTGGGTGCCTGGGCTGTTGCCGCCAGGCCAGGAGGACAAGACCGCTCGTCATAAGCAAGATATGGAGGCTATGAACGCCTGCGATGCACCAGCTTTTGGTATCTCAGCCCCAGGCCAGCGACAGGTAGAGGTGAAGGAAGAGCCCACATCAGGTGTGAACAAAGGCTCAAAGCGACGGCGCTCGATCGATGAACCAGCTGAAGATGCTTCAGCGCCCACACATGCACTAAAGCGTGCCCGTGCAGCTTCACCACCTGCCAATGCGCCCGCTGGCCCACGACATTCGAACCAAGTGAACACAACGTCACAGGCACAGAAAGCTACATCGACACCTGCTAGAACGCGAGAGCCTCCACTAAATGCACCAAAGGGTCCTAGAGGCCGTGCTCCTCAAGTGCGGCCTCCCCAGCTCCAGTGTCGAGTGGCCACTGTATCCCGCGTTCCGGTATCGCCACTTCGACAGCTGCCACCGGCTACCCCGCAGCCACCTACACACGCACCCAGGGGCCCTCGTGGTCGACCAATTCGAGCCAACACAGCGACAGTAGCTACACCTGTTCAGGGAAAGAAATCTACGGCCACTGCGACCGCTCCGGCACCTTCGCAACCATCAAGGTGTGCTCCAGTCGCTCGAGCACCAGCACTGAAGGTGATCTCCCTTACCAAAGATAATAGGATCAGCAAGCCTACATCAGTCTCACGTAATGCATCAGGAGCAGCTAGTCGGCCTCCTTTCGTGCCTAAATTCGTGGCAAGGGGAGATTTGAAGAATATGAATAAGGAGCTTCGGGCACAAGACGAGACTACTGTACATAGTACGACTCGCACAGTCAAGGAACATGCCGAAACTGATACGACTTGTGGGTTGAAACAAGTCCTTGATGACGAAACTCAACAAACTATACCTCCGTCTTCAGGCCGTGCTCAATCGAAGCGTAAGCGGGATGAAAAGAGCGCCAGGAACGACGCCGAGTCGGACAATGGCGAGGGTCGGGGCGAAACGAAGCGTATCAAGCTCGATACTGAATCACCTCAGCAGCTTGATGAGCGTGCTGGCGGTGGAACCAATGACGGTAGGAAGATTAGACAGGTTCGCAAGCGCCGGGATGAACCTTATTAAGCCCGCACTAGTTGATAATTTTGGAGTCGACTTCGATATTCCAGCTTAATGGGATTCACGTGGAGGAATAGGGGCGCAATGCGCTGTTGAGCGACCATATGGCATGTAACAGGGAGACTTTGTACCTATGTAAGCCTTTACCCACGGTAGAGGTTGGATAGGCGATCTGGAGATAGTAGTGTTACATGCTGCGAAAGATGAGAATCAGAAGTGTTTGGGCGACCACGTCGTCCGGATACTTTTTTAGTTAGAGTGTTCTCACGACGCGGGTACTTTGAAGACATGGGGATGTAGTTGCAGCATCTCACGGAACGCTTGCTTAGATTTATGATCGAATACGTCCAAAATTATCAGCTCACATTTCCCTCCAATAAGCTGTGTTGTCTTTTGCCAGGCTTGAATGGCAGTACAGGCACTGTAATTTCTGGGGACTTTATCACTGAGCAATACTTCTTGGCAGCGTGTTAGATGGCTAGCTCCGCGAAGGGCTTTGAACTAGAAGTCAAAGAATCTGGCAGGTTGTTGTCACGAGACGTGAATGGATGTCTTCTGAGCGACACTGGCAATTTCATGTTTGCCCATTTAACTACTTACATGAAGTCTCAAATTATTCGTAATGAAATTGAGTCATCAAAAATAGGGATTTCCGCTCGCAACACGTGACGTATCTTTCACTCACAATGTCAACGCCAAGATGTTACACCAGCGATGCGCAAGGACTTCTTGTGATTCTTTCTATGCGCTCGATTGGACCTCTTACAAGTTGTGACGTGGTGGAAATCAGTTCAATCACATATCGTGTCCAAGGCGAATCTCTAACGCGCATTGTTCGCGACATTGCATCGCGCAAGGGCTCAGTCTCGCGAGAGACGGCATGCGGGGTGGCTTGCGCTAGTGTCAAAACGAGTATTCCGGCCATGTCGCGGCCCTCTCTCCGACGGTGATCATCTTCCTCATATGGCTAGCATTGACCCTAGACGGCAGCCTCGATCTCCACATAGTTGGAAAACCGTCTAGATAGGTTGACCGTTACGCCTGTTTGCCGCGCGTATCCATCCAGCCTCCCCTCAATCATAAAATGCTCGCTGCGTTGTTTGGTCGGCCGCATGCGGCGCGACACCGACTTGCGCATATCAGGAACCTCGCGAGCATTGCGCCACGAATACCAATCAGTCCGTTGAACTTGGACGTTCATCTCGACTATGATCTCCAGATATCCCAGCTCGAAGCCATCAAACATGGATCGCGGAGACCCTTGACGTTGACTGAGAAGATCCTTTATAGCCACCTGTACGAATCATCTGATTACCAATGGGATCTGGACCAAATACGGCGAGGGGAGACCCTACTCCACCTTCGACCTGACCGAGTAGTCTGCCACGATGCGACGGCGACGATGGCACTTTTGCAGTTCATTAGCGCCGGGTTGCCAAAAGTCCAGATTCCAACAACTATCCATAGCGACCATCTTGTAGTGTCTCGAGATGGAGCTGAAGAAGATCTCAAGCGCGGCTGGCATGAGCACCGAGAAGTTTACGCTTTCCTTAGCAGCGCTGCAAAGAAGTATGGTATAGGCTGGTGGAAACCAGGCGCCGGCATTATCCACACGACCATCTTCGATAAATTACGCTTTCCCAGGAGGTGTAATCATCGGGACGGACTCTCACACGCCGAATGCAGGCGGTATGGGAATGTTGGGAGTTGGAGTTGGTGGCTCAGATGCCGTGGATGCAATGGCCGGAATGCCGTGGGAACTCATGTGTCCAAAAGTTGTCGGCGTGCGACTTACCGGCCAGCTCAGCGGCTGGGCATCAGCAAAGGATATAATCTGCAAGCTCGCCGGCATTTTGACAGTCTCAGGTGGAAAGGGAAGAGTCATCGAGTTCTTCGGCCCAGGTACAATGACACTCGGTGCAACTGCCATGACCACCGTGTGCAATATGTCTGCAGAAATTGGATCTACGTCCTGCATTTTTCCGTACTCAGAACCAATGGCAAGATATCTGTCTGTGACTAAACGAGGCGACATTTCGCGTCTTGCGAATGACTACAAAGACGTCGTCCTTACAGCCGATGAGGGATCAGATCTATACTACGATGACCTCATCGAGATCGACTTGGACACTTTGGAGCCTCACGTCAATGGACCGTTCACACCGGACCTTTCGCATCCCATTTCTCAACTCAAAGATGCTGTACGAAACAGTGACTGGCCTGTGGATATCAGCCATGCTATGGTTGGGTCCTGTACAAACAGTTCCTACGAGGACTTACTGAAGGTATCTCAATTGATCAAGCAGGCGAATTCCACTGGGGTCCAACATGTAAAAGCTCCTTTTATGGTGTCACCAGGAAGCGAAGACATCCGTGCGACTGCTGAAGCAGAAGGCATACTCCAGACTATACGCAACGCAGGGGCCGTGATACTAAGTACCACATGTGGACCGTGCGTGGGGCAGTGGGAAAGGACTGACGTTGACGTGAAGGCACGGGAACGAAATACCGTGGTCTCCAGCTTTAATCGCAATTTTGTCGCTCGCCACGACGGCAATCCAGAAACTTGTTCATTTGTCACCTCACCGGAGATGGTGACTGCCTTCGCATACTCGGGCCGCATCGACTTCAACCCCATCACCGACACCATACCGGTCGAATCGTCGGCACAACAGTTGAAATTCGCACCTCCAACGAGCGTGGAACTTCCCTTGGCATTTGCAACTGGCCAAGACCTCTACCAAGCACCTGTGAATAATGCGTCCCAGCTTGCCGTCGATATCGATCCTCAGTCCGACCGATTGCAGCTTCTTGAGCCATTCGAGCCATGGACGCCTGGCTCGGCTGATAGCATGCCCGTTCTCGTCAAAGTGAAGGGCAAGTGCACCACCGATCACATCTCTCCAGCCGGACCATGGTACAAATACCGCGGACATCTAGAGAACATCAGCAACAACATGCTCCTCGCAGCTTCGAACGCGTTGTTGCCCAACGACGCCACCCTACTGGGTCACACTGTGCATCCTCTCACATCAAAGGTCGGCCTCATTCACGAAGTAGCGCGCGATCTTCGCCACCGGGGCGTCAAATGGTGCATTATCGGCGACTGGAACTACGGCGAAGGATCATCGCGCGAACATGCAGCGCTCGAGCCGCGATATCTTGGAGGCGTAGCAATCGTCGCACGCTCTTTTGCGCGCATACATGAGACGAACCTGAAGAAGCAGGGGATGCTGCCACTTACATTTGTAAAGCCGGAGGACTATGACAGGATACAACTTGGAGATAAAGTCACACTGGTTGGTGTTGAAGACGGCGAGCTGTTGCCTGGAAAACATGCTATTTTGCGCGTCGCGATGGAGAAGGGGGGTTCTTGGGAGACGCAACTGAATCACAGCTACAGCGAAAGTCAGTTGAAGTGGCTAAGGGCTGGTAGTGCTCTAAATCACATCAAGCGGACAGTATTGGGAAGGTGAATTGAGAATTCTGAGAGCGAGTCACGAAAGCTGGGGTCGTGCAGCAGCGCATATCACCGAGCGTCTTCTCGTACCCGTCGATTTGCTGAGCCACGTACATCACTTCATCCACTAGATAGGTTAGTGGGGAACGCAAGTCAGTAGGCTATAGCCGTTCACTCTGGGAATTCATATTCCAGGGAACTGATCTCGAACACATCATGAATTAAAAACTTAACAGAACCATGCAAATGTATCACAACACTCATATCGCCACCTTCTCCTCAACCTGTCTTTCCCCAACTTCCCTAATCCTCACGTTCAATCCACCCTTCGGCCTCGCCGTAATCCCGCCCTGAATCTTCAACTCCCACTCCACGCCATCCTCCCAGCCCACCTCAAAACGCCCTATCAACCCAGCAACCAGACAGGCAAACTCTGCCTTCGCAAAGTCCTTGCCGATACAACTTCTCGGGCCGTGCAAGAACGTCAGTGTCGAGTAATTGCTCTCCGCGCCGCCCGTGTTCGCCGTCCCCGGAGCGAGCCAGCGCTCAGGATTGAATGTCTGCGCATCTGGACCCCAGAGCGTTGTGGAAGTGTTGATGGCCCACGGACATAAGACGATGGTTGTTCGTGCGGGAATGAAGTGGCCCTGGATCGTTGTGTCGTGAGCTGTTTCGCGCAGGGTGAGAGGTACAGGTGGAAGGACGCGCATAGTTTCGTTGAGAACCGCGTTCAGGTATGGTAGTTTATCAATCTCGGCGGCGTTGATGGGGCCGTTCATATCCAGATGTGTGCGAATTTCCTCGCGAAGACGCGTCTGCACGTCAGGGTGTTTACACAGGAGGTAGACGGCCCAGGACAGCGCTGATGCGGTTGTTTCGTGGCCGGCGGCGAGGAAGGTCATGAGTTGGTTTACCAGGTCTTCGTCGGTGAAACCGCCGGATTGCATGGCGACGCTGAGAATGTCGACTTGATCTGCTTTGCCCTCGAGCATTTTGGCGCGCTTGTTGGCGATGATGTCGCGGGCGACGTTTTTGATGGTGCTGATGGCTTTGCCGATTTCGTCATTGCGTTTCAGTGGAAGCGCAACCGCGAGCCAGTGCGGGAGCATGCCGAGGAAGAGTTGAACGATCTGTGCACCGCGGTTGCTGGAGAAGATGGACTTGTAGGTTTGATTGAGCTCATTGTCCGGCTTGGCTAGGGAGTCGAAGTCTTGCCCGCAGCCGGCAAGACCGATGATGTCGAGCGTTGCTCGGGATGCCCATTCGCGGATTTCGATGACGCTGGAGCCGTCTGGACTGCTCTTGATGGTTTCGCTCATTCGGTCAGTCATTTCTCGTGTTTTGTTCCAGAAGATGGGATAGAGGTCCTTGATATGGCGGAATGAGAATGCAGGCATGAGCATCTTGCGCTGGCGCTTGTGTTCATCGCCCTCTGCAATCAAGATGCCTACACCCAAAAGCCGTCCCAGACCATTCCGTATCCTCTCCGGCTTCACAAAGTCATAGTTTCGTTGAACAAGCACTTCACCAAGTGCCTTCGGATTCGTCACCAACACACGTGACTCGTTGAACAACCACCGGTAGTAAAGAACACCATCATTCGGAACTGTGTCCATCCATTCCCTCTGCGGCTCGCCCGTGGGCTCCTTGAATATTTTCCTGAAGTGGCCGAGCAAGAAATGCGCATTCTACCAATGTTAGCGTATGCACGTTTCCGACGATTCTCGGAAGCACGACATACCGGTGGCTGCGGTAAATGACGCAACGGGCTCAGCAACAACGGGTACACAATAATCTGCCAGCCATATTGCGCAAACACCTGGATGAAGAACAGCGTCGCAATATTCCAGAAGTAACTGCGAGGGAACAGAGCGATTTGCGGTGCGTATCGGGATGTGAAGAATGTGATTGCGAATGACGAGAGTAGTAAGAAGCGCTTGGGGATCGCCATTATGAGGAGTGCACAACACAACAGCGCCAAGTGCACATATGCCCAAGGAGTATTGATGGAAAGTAAATGTAGGTAAGAAGTGAGAGGAATGGCAGTCTCTTAACGTGGCATAATGACGGCGCATCCAGACGCGTGCCGTTTCAGTCGGTTGGATGCGTATATGACAGCCTAGTCCGCGTCCGTGCGGCTTCGGTCGGTGCTCGGCGAGATTGGTCGTCCCGCTTCTCTGACGCCTCGTATGCCTGACCACATTTAATCCTCCGCTCGACCTGGGAACAATAGTTGTCCCGATCATGAGGCGTATTTTGGAATCCGGATGAACTCTTGACAGCAAGCATACTGAGAGGATGCAGCTTTATGTAGTCCTTCTCATCCCGTCCGTACAGAATGGGCACGCTTCACGAAATCACAATCTACCGTTTTGGGCAGTTCTCGTAGTGGGGACCAAATGATCTGCAATACTATGTAGTGTAGCGATCCCGTGGGATCTTGGATACCGTTTTTGTGTCCCTTGCCGCACGGTTGGAAACCTTTTTATTCCCGTTCCTCAGGCACGATCGGTATTCGAGGGAAGGTTTGCTACACCACGAACTTGGTACATAGACACCTCAGGAGCCCATGCATGCTGACTTGAGTAATCTGGCAACAATCACATCATATTGAATTTGCTTTTGTGTTTATGTCTTGAAATGAGGCGAAATGTAAGAGTCTCGAAACAACGTATGGGGCCGCATCTACAAAGGAAATCGTACAGCACCGCTTGGTTACATCTTTTCTGCTCTGTGTCTTACTCCTTTCGTCTTCGACATGCAGTTTGTTACCCCGCCGTCTACATGAAATTGGCGCGGGCTACCGAGTCCGACCGGGCTTTTGCATACGACGCGCGCTGATTGGTCACCTCATACAAAACCATGAGGCTGAAAATAAAAATTGGCCTAAGCCTCGCAAACACTAGTACCCAACGCATAGTCGCGGTCGCGTGACTCGTTGCGCTTCGTGGGTATTCATCAATTTCATTTCCGCTTCCCAAGTGTCTCGTCGCTGTCGTTACGTGCTGATGTTGCCGTCGACGTTGCCGAGTCTTCTTCTGCTGGGGTAATGTCAATCAGCGGTGTGCTATTATCGTCATCGCCTTTCGTTGAGTTGGCCTTCGACGGTGCTTTTGAGTTGACGGCCGACAAGTGGCCAGCTGTTTGCTTTGTCCATAGCTCCGAGTATTTGCCTCCCTGCTCCAGAAGTTCGTGGTGGGTGCCGCGCTGTGCAACCTCGCCCTTCTCGATAACGATAATCTGGTCAGCTTCTACGATCGTGCTGAGACGATGGGCGATCACGAACGTCGTACGACCCTTGCTGAGTTTGCGGAACGCAGCCTGGATTTGTTCTTCGATGGCCGAGTCGATAGCAGAAGTAGCCTCGTCTAGGAGAACAATTTTGGGATTCTTCAACAGAACGCGCGCGATGGCGATACGCTGAAGCTGACCGCCAGAAAGTCGGACACCGCGTTCGCCAACCTTGGAGTTGTACTTGTCCGGGAAGCTTTCGATATCGTCATGGATAGCAGCAGCTCGACAAGCATCCTTGATCTCTTCGTCGGTAGCTTCCAAGCGCGCATAGCGAATGTTCTGAAGAATGGTCTGGTTGAAGAGCACCGGATCTTGGGGCACAAGGCCGAGAGCATCACGTACGCTAGATTGCGTGACCGAGCGTAGATCCTGGCCGTCGATCATGATCGAGCCTCCAGTAACATCGTAGAATCGGAAAAGTAGCTTCAGCATAGTCGACTTGCCACCTCCAGTCTCTCCCACGAATGCGATGGTTTGGCCGCCTTCTGCTTTTAGGTTGACGCCTTGGATGATAGGTTTGCGCACATCATACGAAAACTCGACATCCTTGAACTCCACACGACCTTCATCCACGACAAGATCCTTCGCTCCTTCCTTGTCAGCTACACTGGGCTTTGTATTGAGCAGCTGAAGAAGTCGTTCCGCATCGATCAGTGAGCTTGAGATCATGCGATAGCTATACGAGAGAACGTATAGCGGGGAAGTAAGAGTGTTCCAGTACATCATCAGGGTCACCAGGTTGCCCACGCGCTTCCTGCCCGAAACAATCTGCGTCATGCCGAAAATGCAGCAACCAGCGAATCCGAAAGTTGTGATGAGATCCTGGGCAGCATGTCCACCCATCGACCGGAAGTAGTACGCATACTGCGCTCGGATGGTGTTCATAATGTTGGATGCGTAGCGGCTATGCTCAAATGATAGCCGGTTGAAGTAAGCCACAGTCTGCCAATTGTGGACCACCTCATTGACAGTTGAGCTTTCGGTTCGCTGCTTCTCGACATAGTCGCGACGTTTGGGTTGGGAGAGACTTGTGAAGTACCATCCAACGCTGATGTATGTGGCTCCCATGAACAGGATTATGAACGCCATGTAGGAGTCGAAGAGTGTTGTAACGTAGTACATGGCGACAATGAGGTCCAAGAAGATAGGACAAATGTCAAACAGCATCATCTCAATAAGTTGGTTGAGTGAAGATGCCTGCTCGACAGCTTTCAAAACCTCACCAGAGTCTTTACCTGTGTGAAAATCCATGGACAGGCCAAGAACGTGCTCGTACGCAAGTAAAGTAATTCGCCGATATGCCGAGTTCGTGATGACAAGATTTGCGATGCCGTCGAGGAAACCTAAACCAGCATAGCTGTTGATATAGCTGAACAATACCCAAAGTCCGATGTCCTTCCATGGCATGGTTGGGTTCGGCTCAGAGAGTTTGTTGGTGATGATACCAAGTTGCCGCGGGGTGAGAAGATTGAGAACGCGTTCTTGCAGCATATGTAGCAACCGCAGAAATAGAGCGCCCATAACCACCCAGTCGTCCTTAGGGAACAGATACGGCAAAAAGACGGCGAAAGACTTGAGATACCCAAGCCAGCCGCCCTCTTCCTCAAGTCGCTTTGCTTGCTGCTCCTTGATCTCTTTGTCACGGTCGACGTGTGGAACCTCTTCAGCATCGGACGTCGTTTCAGGGATAGCACCGTATGTCGTCGTAGGCGTCCCGTTCGGCGAGCTGCCAGATTGCTTGCTGAGTAAGGACTGCCGCTCCTCATCCGTGCTCCGCTCCGTGTGCTTCGTAATGAGGATTGCGAAAGCGTCGACCATGAGACATAGCGATGAGATGGCTCGGATGCAGCTAAGAACAAAAGCTACGTCGTGCTGCTTGTCTTCTCCAGGTAAACTAAAGCCGCCGAGGAGACAGGTTGTGGTCTCAAGCGCAAAGTGTAAGACGAAGGAGCCGAAAAAGGCATGCCATCGCATAGTTGTGCTGCTCCAGATTTGATAGAGCAGTGGCGTCCAGACGAGGATCGAGCCAAGGCACCGAAGCGCTGCAGGCTTTGGTGGCTCGTATGCCCAGTCGGCCATTGAACGACTGAAGTAGTAAAGCACTTCTGTGACATATGCGACAAGTGTTATGAGTCCAAGAAGCAGTATGCCGCGTCGTCTCGGATGTGATATTGGTGTAGGCTTTTGCAATACACATATGCCAAATGCACATGCTCCTAGATAGTAGAAGCCCACGGTCGGCGCGTGCATGTAGTCGAGAAGAGCCATGGCCGGCGACAGCGGACTGGCCGCGGGCGAGTTAGCCATTGTTGTTTGGCAGTCAGGTGTATCGTTGTTGTGATCGGAGATGGAGAGATTCCGGGACGATAGAAATACTCGAAGGTTTGCAGCGCCTGAAATGAATGACTTGGAGGCCGGAAACAACGATGCGCCTTGTGTCGTAGCGTCTCAGATGAAGGGCGGTGACTACAAAGCCCAGTACCCCGGAAAAGCTAGTCAAAGCTGGCTTGGTCTGGTTGTGGTGTGTTGCCTGAAAACTCTGGGGTTCGGCAATGAGCGACCTTGCAGCTCAGAGGCTGTACGAACGAGCTGCAGCACCGCCACACACGCAAAAGCTCTCCACCTATGTCGATATATGCGGCCTTTACGCGCCCGCAATATACTCTGATGCCGTTCTTAGTCGGGCGCAACGAATGCGCACGAAAGTTGACTGGGGCGAGGAGAATTTCTACTGCTGACTGCGCGTCGCGTCTGCCTAGGCTAGTGCCACAGCTAAGTTCGCCATTGGCGCAATCGTTGCACAGCAGAGTGAAATTTGTCGTTGCGTACAGTTGCGACAGTCACAGCACATGAACGATGCTGCGAGAGCGCGGGGAGGTGGCAGAGGCGACGGAAATGCCGCTAAGCAGCTGGAAATCGCAGAGGCTGTGCGGCTAAGGCTGCAGCCTCGTGCATTTCAACACACCGCCCCAGGCCCTTGACCAGCTGGGATGACGGCAGCAATATAGTGCGTAAGGGCTTAAAGAGTCGGGATGCCCGCGCATGCTGGCGCATCTCGAAACGCGCAAAATCCACCTCAATCGCTCGACTCATCACCGGTGAGGGAATGGTGAGAACTTTGAGGGTACTAGGCCGCTGAGAAGCGAGCGAAGCCGATTAGGCAGAAGAAGCGGAGAGACCATGACGATAAGCTGACAGAGAGCTCGAGCGAAGGTAGCTGAAGATGGAAGAGGTGCCAATGCTCACGAGGCTGGTTGAAGAAAAAAGAAGGTTAGGATCGTGGTTCTCGAGGTGGAGTTGCTATGCCTGGGCGGTTCCTTCCTCTCGTGCCGAATTTGGCTTAGCGCAGCCGTGAAACCTCAGTCACGATGTCCTCGTCCTCTGTCTCCACTCTATTCTCCTTCACGCCCTCCGAAGACTTCGCTTTACGATTTTCAAACCAACGCGTTTCGCTCTTCCACTATTTGCTGCAATCTTTCGCAGTTCTCAAAGTGACAGCAGTTCAGAAAGTCACGATCCCGTGACTATGAACACGATGCGCACCGACTTTCGTCCGTTTATGTGGTATGCGCACGGTGGAAGATGAAGCATTGACCGGAACTTCCGTGCAAAGACCTAGGAGAAATCATCACCTGTCACACCTGGTCGTACTGTGTGGACAAAGATGCATCGACAAGCTCAACGCTCTTGTGTTTCAGTCTTTCCCGCGCCAAGCACATCACAGGCAGGTCGAATTTACCATCAATAGCGCCTGTCCAAATTCCGGTTCTGGTGCTTTCCCTGTCATCGTTGCGCCTTTGTTGCTTTTGTCTCTTCGCGAGCACCCTTTCTCCAGCCGACCGAACATGTTGCAAGAATACGCACACTTCGCTTTTTTTTTGCAATATGAGCAGACTAAGCTCCAAGGTCAAAGAAACTTTCTCCAAGGCTCGTCTCTGATGCAACCTCCACGAATCATGGCCATACGTCCATCCGCGGGATGTGAAGCAAGAGGGTCGTGTGTTCATGACTCCAATTTGCGATGTGACTACAACATTTACCAGCACGAGACACCCCGCACACGGTAGTATAAATCGCGTTCATTCACATTTTCTCGCGGTTACGTTTGCGTTGCAACATTTCTGATCGTTTCCATTTCGCCCTTCATAGTCGCTTCAGTATATACACTACAATTCTTGACTTTCGTTCTGCCATCCTTCTACCGCATTGGATCTAAAGCCGACGTGCCTCTTGCTGAGACGTATTCTTTTGGTTCAGGGTTGTTGATACTCTATATTCGTAATACCTAAAGATTACATCCTCGATCATTTTGATATTCCATACTACGCCCTTCACACGAATTCCGCTTTGCTCGACAACGACATCAAGAAGGATCGCCCGGAGGAGGTTATATTCTGTCCCGAGCTTACTGAAGGCAATTGGCAGCTCGACGAAGGCGAAGAATCCGAGATTCAGACGAGTTTTGTCGCATGCTTGTCGAAAAGCACCTGTTCGCTGTACTGCTGGCTACGACTTCGTCCCGTCATTCACCCTGAGTCTCTGTACCCCGCCTTTTTGACTCCATTGATCGCATCCAAGCTTGTCGAACCCTTTCCCCAAGCTCCCTACAATACCCGCACAGCCCGCACACCGCCCACTACGTCCGACATCAATCTGCAGGCTACAGTACCGTCTCTTTTCACACTCGCTGGTACTCTAGACTCGAGTTTAGTCGTTGGCTGACGGCGCCTCACGAATTCATACGCCACTTTCGTGCGTTTGCACGGCGGGGCTATACCGCTACGCTACACTCGCGGGCTCAACGTTTGATAGTCCTGCAGCTGCGACTCGGGTCACCCTACCGCAGAACACTTCACCTCTCCTCAGCACAATCAACTCCTAGACGACATAAAAAGGTCAAACATGTCGACACCGACCAAGACGCCATCACCCAAAGGCACCGCGCCCTTACCAGGAGCCATGCCAATGGCTCCGCCAGCAACCCCAGGGGCACATTCGCCGTCAATGACGCCCTCGACACCGGGCAGGACTGCATCCTCGCCTGCGCCGCATACACCAGGCACATCGAACTCGCCCGCTAGCGTCCCGCGCACTCCTGGCGGAAGTCTGCTCAAGCCTTGCTCCGCCGACCAAGCCGACTTCATCAAGATTAAGATCCACACAGCCAAGTGCACAGAGTGTGACCAACGCAACGAGACGGACAACATGTTGCGCTGTCCTGGCTGTGGATGGCAGCTCTGCGTGCCCTGTCAAGAGAAGCGCACAAAGAAAGGACGAGACTTGATCCACGGCGGCATGGGCACACCAGGCGGTTTGCTCGGTCTACGTTCTGGAGGTGTCAGCAAGCGGCGCGTCTTGGGCTCGATAAAGAGTCCTGCTCCATCACCGTCCAAACCACTACCCAAATCTCGACCCCAAGACGGTTTCGCCATGAACGACCATACGGGCGGTACCTCCATGGCTTCGAGCATACCGGACACCAAGGGCAAAAGCAAAGCCAAGGCCCCTCAAGCATCTAAACCACTCCCAAAGAAACGCACATCAAAAGGCAAAGCGAAGGTCGATCTCAGCGATGAATCCTCAGACGATGACTTCGCGCCCGACCCGACGTCTCCAACAACGCACAAACGTCGCCGCACAACACACTACATCACCGACTCGCCAACGGCAACATCCGCGCGCCCGCATCGCCGCACCGCACCCACAACGCCAGCCAACTACGTTACCCTCTCATCCCCCAGCCCCGACCCAAGCAGCGACACTCTCAGCGTCCCCGCCGACATCACCGCAAGCACAGGCCGTCGCCCAACGAATATGAACCACGGGGACCTACAGCGCGCATTTGGCGTCGATGTATCCGTATTACCAGAGGGTAGGATTCATGAGTTATTACGCGAGAATGGGATCGATGTTCCAGGACGCAGGTACGAAGAGCATTTTCTCATGCGGCGGGATCCCGTGGTTGTGAATCCTGTGATTGGGATACCTGACGTGGTTAGGCGGATGGGCGATGCGAAGCCGCGATTGAGCGCGGAGGGGAGGGTTGAGATGAGGAATAGGGAGGCGATTGTAAGTGGATTTTGATCTGAGGTGTGGAGATGTTGGGACTGATTTGGGGTGGATAGGAACGTGCGAATCAACCGGTTCAAACACTCCGCCTCCTCGCGCAAAGTATCTCGAGCAAATACGCCTTACACGCGGCCAAGTCCCTAAATCCTCCGCTCAGCCTCGATGAGTCCGCCGAACTCTCCAGCGCGATTAACGAAACTGCCAGGAAATGGGCTTCAGCGACGCACGCCAAGCTCCCCGCCGTGCTGCAGCGCACAGTCGACAGGGGTCTGGACATGCGGCTCGATCATGTAGATGCGGCGTACAGAGCGCAAGTGGAGAAGGTATTGGACCAGAGGGCAGCGGCGAAGATTGCGGAATTTGAGGAAGAGAGGAGTATGATTGGTGGAGGTGAAGGAGATAAGGGTGAGGAAATGGGTGCTGTGGAGGATATCGCGCAGCTGGTGGACAAAGATTGAAGGGGCTGTTGCCACTTGATGAGATGGACATGATCATGCCGAATGAGCAGTCCGCGTGGTCGAATGGCGATGGGAAGCCAGCCCCTTCTAGGCTGTTGTGCGATACCTTTGGAGCACCGACGGCTTTCTTGCTTTATGCATTGGAGCGGCAAGCGTGGTTGGCGACGGGTTGTGTGCAGTAGCAGGATGCATTGGCTAGCTGTGTCATTGGTGTTCCTGAATACCCAGGCTCATCTGGCGCACGTTGCAATGGCCTTGAGCTTCTGTGTCAGAGTTTCATAGGATCGTGTGTCGTACAAAATGTCGATGCCAAATAGCAAGACCGAATTTCGATGAGTGTGATGACTGCATTGGGAGCGTCACTTGCATGGAGGCCACAGCTGCGGGTCAAGCCACGTTCTGCATGTAGCGCTGATGCTCAATGATAGTCCTAGATGTTTCCTCGGAAATGAACAATATTGTAGGTTGCAGTCGGGGGGTACAGAGTCCTGAAGGGAAACAGAGATGGACCCGCAGTTGGAGTTCACAAGACGTACAGACACGATCCGCTGGGTAAGATGTATTCTTGTTTGAAGACATTACGCCGTCTCCAGTGTATATGCCTGACTGACGAAAAGAGACGCTAATAAGGACCATGACAGAAGTAGGAAATATTATGGGTATCCAAAAGCGGCCGAAGCCAATGCAGAGTCGAACAAGCAATAAAAGGTGATGTAACAAGCCTTTGCCCAGATACTGAAGGGTGCGACGCCCTAACGAGCACCAAATTGGACCGTCAGCCCTCCTTGGGTGGGCTCGATGCGATCAACTTCGTCCTCGGCCTGGCCGCCAAGGGCCTGCTCTAACCATGCCGTCTCGTCATCCTCGGTATCTGCTGGGGCGCCAGACGACGAGGGTCTGCTTGTGTGCTTTCGCAGCGTAGCGAAGCGTTCGTTGAAGAGCCGGGCGTACTCGGAGTCATTGGTGGGCTGCTCCGTGACTTCGGGAGGGATGGTGGTTGGTTGAGAGACAGGGATCAATTGCCTGCGCGCAAGGGATGAGTACAAGCGACACCAAACAGCCAACTACACCCAAGGCAGGGCAGGAGCGAGCAGCTGTCGCGGAAGGAGCACTCACTCAGACGTCTCAGCGCAGATGCGCTCCAGTGTCTCTCGCTGGCGACGCAGCTCCTCTGGATCGGGCTGGGGCACACTATGCGCGCCGCCAGCAGTGCCGTAGTTGGGCTGGTACGGGTCATGGAGCAGGTGCGAGGCGTCCGACTGCTGTAAGGGATGTGAGCCTCGATAGCGCATGTGTTTACTGCATTGTGCGACTCACGTCTGACTCGGAGGGACGCCGCCCACCGAGGCAGGAGGAGCAGATGCCCATGGAATGAGGTGCGCCGTGGGATATGTGCAGCGGGTGGCCGGGGTGGGAACGCTCAGGTGCGGGGTGAGTCGAGCAGCTATGGGGGGTGGTTTGCTATTGTCTAGTGGTGGTGGATGACGTTTGGGACCAGAAGCGAAGCCATCGTTGGCATGCGGCGACGCTCAATGGCCGGTGGCTGGTGGTCGTCCCTGCCGCAAATAACAAACGGGTCGTGCTTTCCTGTTGTGATCGGCGGAAAATCTCCGGGCCTCTTGGCGCCTGGGCCTGGAAAGAGCCGCAACCCTCACCCGTTATCCCCACCGTTGACTGACATCTGACACTTCAGCCTTGTCAGGTATCCATCACCACATTGGGATGTGGCTGAGACATGGGCATTCCGCTCTGGCTTGCGCCACATCCACATCTTCATGTTTCCCAGGTAGGCAGTTGTCACGTAGTCTGAACATACACGCTTCAGGAAGCCTGTAGGACATTTCGTTACATCATCATGGACGACTAGGTCGCTCTTGCCCACTTTCAACCTTCTCCTAAGCGCAGAGCCCGTCTTTTCAAACCTTGTGAACACCCAATTCATCGAATTTTGAAACACCATCTCCCTTTGCAAGCTCATCTCCACGCCCCCCGAGCTGGGAGAATGCGACAGACGCGCTCGCGACGGTGGACTTGGCGCGCGCCCTTCCATTCCAAACCACTACGAAGGGAATAGCCACTGCCAAGCCTCTCCAAACCATCTCTACCTGGTAAGCGACCGTCCTCGCTACCACCCGCTTCGACATTCTCGATGCTTGTTCCACGTAAGGTCATCATCGTTCGTCACGCCTCACGCGAAACTGTTCCAACGCGTGCAATATAGTCCGAATCAGTACTCCATGTCCCTCTGCAAGGCACACGGTGGGTATGGCCGCAATCCTGGTGGCTAGCCACCGCCCGGCCAAGTCACGCCTCGCTCTTATAGACGTGTGTCCAGTAGATTTCGACTTGCCATCCGTCCAGACAACGCCTCTTGCTACTGTTGTCGACGTTCGATCAGAGTATCTCTCATTCTCTTGAGTACTCGATCATGTCACTCACTCGCCCAACCTGGGCTTCTGTCCTTCTTCTCTCTTTTTGTACATTTTCCGAAGCATGGGTCCTTCATCGCAAGCCGGCTGGTCGCGCGCAAATTGCAGAGGATGCTGCGCCTATAGAGCTTCGCCGCGACGCAGCACAGGTTGTTGGCCTCGAGAAGCGTCAGGACTCGGAGTTGTTTTGTCCGGATGATCGCTGGCAGGAATTTTTGAACAGCAACCCCGAAAATCGCGTCAAAACTTTCTGCAACGAATGGCTGGGAATCAGCCCGGCTACCACAGTGTTGGAGTACACTCCGACCATGTATGTGAACTGCTGAAGGCAAACGAACAGGGATTAACAACGTGCAGCACAGTCACGACCAGTGCAGCCACAGTGACCACCTTTACGTCTACTACACGCATACTCACCAGCTCGACAACCACAGTTACTGCGACAACGACACTTGCAGCACGTCTGCCTAGGGCCGCCAACATTGCCGCGGTCGCTGAAGACATCATTAACTCTGTCATCGAAAGCGGAACAACATCTGAGGCCGTAACAACTAAGAATGAGCAGAGAATACAAGCGGAATCTGGGCTCGCGAATGCGTGCTCTTGCAAAATGGTCGAACCGACCGCGACGGTGACAAGCTCTTATGCCGTTCCTCCTGTGGTAAGTCCAATCACCCATCGACAAGTCAACTATCTGACGCTGCTAGTACACTACCGTCGGCTTCCGGGTGATCAGTTTCAGCAGGATCACCGAAACCAGGATTTTTACCACCCTGTACACAGTCACAGAGACACCAAGTGGCGCTGGTGCAGCGACATCGGCGCAAACTGCTGCCACGTCCAGCGCCTTGGTTGAGCGAGAAAGTTCCGCGTCCAGTGTCCTGGCCAGCAGTTCTGGAGCTTCAGATGGCTCCTCGGCGTCTTCGCTTGCTTCATCTTCTCTAATCGCCACATCTGCCAGCGTTACATTTGCCGTCTCTTCAAGTGTGACCGCTGCATCTAACGCAACCACTTCCGGTTCCGCAACGGCGGTGGTCACCGCCATTCCTTTCGTCTGTCCAGATGCAGCGGGCACGAATATTGATCAGGTCGTTGGAGGCTTCAAGCTTGACTACCTCGTCCTCTGCAACACCGAGATCGTCACCCAGGATCGCGTTGCAAGGCCGGTCGATGTCAAGGACGCAACAGCGTGCACTGCGCAGTGTTCAGTAATCAATGCAAAGACTGGCCAGAACACATGTCTCGCGGCGGTATTTACACCGTACACTGACGGCCGCTCTGGCGGCCTCTGTGTTCTTAACAAGGGAGAGGATCCTGAGTATGCTGACAAACCCGGTTCCGTTGTGATTGTGCCTGTGGGCATTTCCGCCAATCCCAATCGATGTGCAGACTTTGAAAGAGCTGCAAACTCTAGTAGCGCCGTCGATACCTCTTCCTTGGTAGCATCTATCACAGGCGCAGGCATCGCGATATCGACGCCAGGACTCCTGACCCAGACTGCTGATGGTGGCGTCTTCGAGACATATGTCTCGGCCAATTCTACCGATGCGGGAGGTACTGTTCATTGGAGTTGGTACCGCGTCTCTGCATCATCCAGCTTCTGGTGGGCTGTCTATGC
This sequence comes from Paraphoma sp. B47-9, assembly GCA_001748405.1. Taxonomy (NCBI): domain Eukaryota; kingdom Fungi; phylum Ascomycota; class Dothideomycetes; order Pleosporales; family Phaeosphaeriaceae; genus Paraphoma; species Paraphoma sp. B47-9. The sequence goes on from BCLK01000262.1 coordinate 20,278, forward strand.
AACCTCGTGGTCTTGCACACGCGCCATCACCCAGACTATTGTGCAACAGCCTCCGACCGCTGAGCCTGTAACATTAACCAACGTCCTCACGACAACCATAATCAATGGAGCGACTACCACAATCATTGCCGGCAATTCTACTAGCATATCCTACGGCGACGGTGGCATTATAACGCCAACATTTGTGCCGGCATCTACCACCAGCGGTAACGGTGAGCTTACGACGTTCTTCTCGGAAGCAACGCGGACTTCGACAGGCGATGGTGGCATTATTCCTCCATCACCCGGCGCTTCTATCTCTTCAAGCGTGCCTACTGCTAGCGAGCAAATCTCAACGATCCAAGGCTCAACCATCCTCAACGTGTCCGGAAGTACCGCTACGTTGATCTCAACTGGCAGCCAGGGCATAGTTGAACCGTCACCCAGCACGCTAGTCGTCTCCAATTCTCCCGTCACTCTTACCACAAACGAAACCACTGTCGTGATCATTGGCAGCTCGGTGTCTTCTTCGTCGGGTTCAACGGCGACATTTGTCTCTACTGGCGATGATGGAGCGATCCCACCTGCTTCATCTGGAATTTCTGCCGCGAACTCGACAAGCGTTGCCACATCGGCAGGATCTGCGAATACTACCCTTTCAGGCGCTACTTCGACAATCACTTCGGATGGCGCTCAAGGTGTCATCACGCCATCTATTGATACCAGATCCAGTAGCTTCGCGTCGCAAACTATTCAAGCGGTATCAAACTCAACGCTGCGTAGCAGTACAGTGTCGCCGAATGTGACGGTCTCAATAGGATCTTCCGTCTCCGCGTTGCCGAGCATTTCAGCATCGCTGAATGTGACGGTCTCGGTGGGATCCTTCGTCTCAACGACTTCAGGTTCGACATCGACTTTCGTCAGCACTGGCTCTGCAGGTATCATCCCACCTGGTCCGGACTCCAGCTCGGGCGGCGCATCTGTGACGATATCGGCCGGAAGCGCCAATGTTACGGTCGGTAGTAGCACGGCTACTTTCACCTCTACAGGTGACGGCGGCTTAGTTCCTCCAGGAAGTGCGTCAAGCGGAATCGTATCGCCATCTTCAGGCATTTCAAGTAATGCGTCAAGCGGAACCACGTCCCCATCTTCAGGCATTTCAAGTAGTGCAAGTGCTATTCCAACGCCTAGTGCAAACGTCAGCATCATTGTCTCGTCTGGCGGTTTCCAGAGCACAACTTCCGGGTCGACTGCCACTTTTGTTTCCACTGGCTCGGATGGCCTCATTCCTCCAGCCTCCACGAACGTTTCGAGCTCGCCTATACCAAGCTCGACTTCTGGGTCATCTCCACAAATCACTGTCTCGGTTGATGCTCTGACACTCTCTACCTCGGGCTCTGCAGGGACTTCAGGCTCAACGGGAGCATCTGGTGAGATTCCGCCAGCGTCACTGAACTCGACCTCCAGCACGCCAACAAGTCTGGCTCCTACTCCTCAGGTCGATATTTCATCTACCGGTGGCGTCAGCAGTATTACCGTTCAAGGTAGCACGGCAACATCACTTGCTGCCGGCAGCAGTGGCATTATCGTGCCTTCAGCAAATTCGTCGGTGCCTGTACGAAGCTCCGCATCAGCCGCTAGTTCGCCATCCACCTCCAGTGGGTCCATCTCGGCCGAACCAAGCGTCACTCCCAGCCCAAGTCTGAACATCTCAACAAGCGCAGTCACGTCGCCGCCGTCGCTCATCTCTTCCGTCGCGAGCACGGCCGCCTTCAATTCCTCCAGCAGTTTCCCATGCCAGGGTACTCTGACAACACCAGGTTGCTTTTTCACCAACTCTGACCAGCCACGTACACCTTTCCCTCAGACGAGATCAAGTTCGGTGCGCTCCAGTAGCAGTGGAACACCTGTGCCATCACTCAACTCTTCAATCGCGATCTCTAGCAGCGCAAATATATCGACAACCTCGACTTCAAGTGCATTCCCTTGCCAGGGTACCCTCACGACGCCAGGATGCTTCTTTACCAACTCGGAACAGCCACGAACTCCCTTCCCACAAACGCGATCCTCATCAGTGCGAAGCTCAAGCGTCCTGCCGTCTGGGAACTCGTCCATTCCCGCCAGCCCAGGTGTGACACCAAGCACCAGCGCGGCCACGTCAAGTTCTTCCGCAGCGGCCTCTAGCTCGATCCCTGCCTTGTCTGCTAATAGCACAATTTCCCAACCGACAGGCAACCGAACAAGCAGCGTGCCATCGTTGGTTTTGCCAACTCCATCTGGCAATGTTACAGCGTCTGTTCCGCCCCCAATTCGGACTGAAGAGGTTTTCACGAGCTCGTCGAACTCGTCCATACCTGGATCGGTCTCAACTCCGGCTCCTTCAGCCAACTCTACCGTGCCCGTGGCATCGTCAAGTATCCCGTCATTATCGAGCAACTCGACTATCCTCACCTCGATTGCAGCCTCGTCCTCTGTACCTCCGGCGTCTGCAAACTCGACAAGGCCGGCAACTACAAGCATTCCAGCACCATCAGCAAGCATCCCCGGACCTTCTGGTAATGTCACTTCGAGCCCACCGACCATAGAGACCCCTGTGATACCGCCTTTCGGAGGTAACACTACAGAGCCTCCGTTCTCCGTTGCGTCTATTAGCACCGCCAGTGTGTCGCTCAACTCAACAGCGCCGCCCTTCACGAACATCACAAGTGTACCATCAGCAACGCCGAGTCCGTCTCTAAATATTACTAGTGTGCCTTCAGCAACACCTAGTGCCTCACTGAACATCACGTCGACTCCTCCGTTCCCAACCGGCAACTCGTCCGTGCCTTCATCTACGCCAACCCTTTCGCTGAACAGTAGCACACCAGACATATGCCCGACAGCCGCAATCACTGTGACTCAACTCACTGTTTCAGTCGCCACAACCACTGAGGTCGTGACTATTGTGCAAACATCGATACAAGTGCAAACCTCAATAGAGATCCAGACCGTGCTAGCAACTGCCCTTGCGCCTGCGGAAAGCTCCATCATCGCATCTATCGAGAGTGCTGCCGCCGCGCCCATCGAAGCTCCAGACATTGAGACAGTCTCTTTCTCACTACTCGCATCAGCTTCCGCGTCAGTATCTGGTTCAGCCCCTACTTCAGCCTCAGCTTCAATCTCCGCTTCCGCTGCCTCTGCAATCCTCTCCTCTGAATCCCCAACCTCCACCCCCTTCGTCCCCGGCGATCTCGAATCCCGCTTCCGCACCCGCGGCACACCCGCCACGCCCGACCAAATCGCCGCCGCCTGCGCCGACACAAACAACATCGTACTCAACCCCGACTTCGCGCAACGATCCGACGGCACAGTCGCCGGCTGGAGCATCGATTCCAACGACCCCAACATCGCCGTGACGAGCGTCGACTCGCCCGACGGAAACGGCACAATCGCGCAATTCCGCTCCGCTGCCGCAGGCCGCGAATTAACTACCATGCAGCCCCTGACCGTGTGTCCCGGCGAACAATACTCCTTCGCCGCGTCCGCGCGCCAGGAGAATACGCTCGCGGGGTGTAGCGTAGAGTATGCGGTTGTCGATAGTACTGGCAAGAAGGATGTTATTCTTACTACGAAGCCGCAGACGGGATGGGTCCAGAAAGACGCTTTCTTCACCGCGAAGACGGGCGATAGGGCTGCTGAGGTGGAGCTCTGGATTACGGCGAGGTGTGATGGGTTTCAGGGGTTTGTGGTCAGTGATGATGAGGGGTTTATGAGGGTTGAGGTTGCGGGGGTGAGTGTTATTAGGGATGATTGAGTATGATGAGAGAGTGTGTGGTGGAGATGGAGGTGGAGTGGGTAAGATAGATGAAAGGGAAGGTGCGGGGGATGGATGAGGATATATGATATGAGGGTGTAGATCAGGGCAGGTGTTTGTATGATTTTTCTTTTTTGATCCGGGAAACATGTCTTTGGCGTTTTTGGGTTCTTTTCAGAAATATGAATACCAGGTTTTCACCTTTGGATGGATGATGAGTAATTGGTTTTGAGGAGCTATTGTGAATTGTGAATGATAGTTGAGATTGAACCTTACGCAGCCAGCTTCACAGCCGATGACTCAATGGAATGGGGCACTATTAAGAGATCGTTTGGTTGTGCTATTGAAAGTGCATTGAGGAGGCAGTTGCGTATTCACTGGTTGCTAGAAGTAATTGGTATAATTAGGCTCGGTTTATAGAACAGGGCGGACATGGGACGGAGGAATTGAACGAGGTGATGGGGAGCTGTGAATGTGGGGTAGTGTGGTGGGGACTGGAGAGGGGTACGTGGTTTGGAAGGTTATGGTGGGGTTGGTGAAATTGGAGCGGTTATGTACTAGAGGGTTTCCGTGAGTGAAGGGCTTGAGCAAATGAAGGGCTTCAGAAAATGAAGGGTTTGGGAAATGACAGGCTTGAGAAATTGAAGAAATCAGGGGTATTGGTGGTGATACTTGATATTGCGTTGTCAGAGACAATCAAGGAATGATAAATTTGAGGGTCGCGATCTAGAATCCTGTTGGAGCCGAATGTCTTGGGCGCCATTCAAAGGCTATGCGCCATTCACTCGTCTTGTACAGTGTTCCCATGACTGTACGTATAAGTAACCCATATCCTTGAGGTCATGTCTGAGTAAATTGGCATGTCAATTGCACATGTGCTAGGTGTAGACTAATTGTGCGAGGGTGGGTAGTGTAGGTGCTTATTGCGCAATGTGGTTCTCTTATGAAGCAGCTAGGCTGGATCAAGTGCATACACTGCTTGACGGCTGCGCGCTGCTGGTAGCATCAATGCATGCCAGTCGCGCACCTCCATAGAGTGGGTAGTCGCGACAGATCGTGATTCAGCCGCCGCGGTCCAAGCCGCCTGCACATCTGCTTTGGGAGCGAGAGGCGGTCGAACATGGTCCCATAGCCAACGACTTGTGTCGCTACAATATGACTGTACTACGTGTAGTTGAGATCAAGATCCACGCCGCATACCGGCATCTGCGCGGGGATGGAAGACGTGTTGGGAAGATCCCTGATGAGAAACGAGACGACCCGCCGGATATGCAGATCGGAGGCGCGTGCGCACAACGGTGCCGGACGTCGGTTTGTCCAGTGGGCGACCTAGGAGGGTTGCTTGCGTATTCAAACTTTAATGTCGTGCCTGAGAAAATTCTAGATTCCATTAGCGCTTTGCTTCCTCTTGGGCCTCCTGCGCTGTTCTGTTGGGCGAAGTCGGCGGCTTGATTAGAGGTTGGCAGGGCTGTTCTGAGATTTGATTGGCTGGTCGTTTCGTCGCATGTCGTACGACCATCGACGTCTTACAAACAGCACCGAATGTTCGACAGCATATGAGACGACAAGTACAGCATATCCTGTCGCCACGTGAGGCGTGTAGTCGATAATTTTGGACGCAGCGCCAAAGGTGCAGCTTTCGGCGCGGGGTAAATGAGGGCAAGGAGCCTGGCGCACCAAAACGTTGTCAAGCCGGGTGGTAGGAACACCTTATATCGCATAGAACAGGTGCTCCAATTGGCGCGGATGATGTATTGCGCCCGTCCCGGCTGCAGACAATCTGCGGGAGCGCTATGAGGAAGCAAGATCCTCCCAAACGGGTATAGTTGCCATGCGCAAGGCTTTGGATTGCGACTACCGCCAACTCGATTGGTAGACCCCTTGGCGGTATGTATCGCTGTGGCATGCGACTTGTACATAGTCGCCTGGCTGGGTATGGAGCGAGATGACAAGGACGACGTGACAGGGCTCAGTGAAGCCCAAGTCGTGTTCACCGTCTTGATTGGCTCGTCCGGCCGTCTGCGAGTGTCCCGGATATGCACACAAATACTGGCTCCCACCCAATACATCACTACTGCAGCCAGCCATCCAGCCCATCCATCATGTTGATGCCGTAGGACATGCGTGGAAGGTCGCCAGCAGTCCTCCTCAGGACACGTCAAGCGACCTCATTGGCTCTTCGATCAACATGAGGCTCACGAATCCGCACGTCCACGTCAAGCGACCGGGAGCCGAAGGTGATACATGAGCGTCAAGGACCCGGATATGACAAGCGCTTAACCTAATTCCCGCAATAGCGTAGCTGTCTCAGGCCTTCAAAAGGTACGGTAGCCCATACCCTCTCCGACCTTACCTGCCGATCTGCAGCACCGCCGCACCACGACAATGCAAGCAAGGAGACAAGACGTTGACTGACGGTCAAACTGAGAGTAGCCATCGAACGATCGAGATAATGGCTGGCGACAACCCGGATTCCGGTGCGGGTGCAAGTGGAAAAAATCGATCGGCCGTTTTTCAGGCCACTCAGCGTCCGCCACGTAAGTTGAAGCAACTTTGACGTATTTGACGGCTGTAGAAGCAACGATGGCGTGTTCGCTGCGGATGTATACCATGACCAGGTCCATATTCAACAGTGGAAACTGACAGAAAGAAACGCCAGACTCGAGAACGAACCAACGACGAACTAAAAAGCTTTGGACAAAACCAGCGACAAGTGCGACGAGGCCAGAGCGAAGCCCCTGGGAGATACGAAAGCAATTCATCTGTCGCCCGCAATAGTGTCCAAGCACCGAACGACGTCAGATCGCATGATAGGTTCACTTTGGAGGACCACAAGCGGAGAAGATTGAAAAGGAAGACACACTGAGGGCTTGCCAGATCCCGCTGCCAGCTTGAGCTACGGTGAGCACATCGTTATCATCGGCTTCACAGCCCCGCAAACATGTGCAAGTAAGTTGCAGAACCGTGAGCTGATATGGCATGGTGACACAAGGTTATGTCGAAGCAGAGATGATGGTGTGGTCGCTGTCGAAAACATGTTTTTGGTCAAGGCACTCGCACTGGACTTCGGTCCCACCTCGGAGGTGCGTTGCGATCTAGACCGTAACAGGTCTGGTGTCATCACGTGCGAACCCGGCGGGAAAATTACCCCACCACAAACGTCGCCCAACATAACAACACCTCAGCGTTCCTTCGACCTAGCTACGTGTCGCCGTCGCGCGACAGACACACTACCTTTCGCGTCCTCCCGCCCTCAAGCTCCGCATGCGCAATGGCCTTGCGGGAGGCGCTGTGGTTCCTTCCCGGGCCGTGCACGATCTCCTTGCGATAGCTATTTGCGGCTACGCGACAAACACGGATTGGACAGCTTCAGCCCCCATCTCATGGCACAGCGGCTACCGTCACCACCATGGAGAACATGACCAATCATAAGAAGAAAATGTTGTTCATTACGTCGTTAAAGTCCTAGGGGTGTAGAATATGAAAGAACACCGACTGTAAGAGGAAACGCCCGGCCTCTCCGTTCCGTCATCCGTCGCTCACTACCCGTTCCCCTGGTGTCAGTCCAGTTCTCGACTTCCAAAATGAATGGACCCAATCCAAATCCAACCTCGAACCGTTGTACATGAAACGAAAACCCAGACGCTCGCGCCACCGCACCTCAGCTTCAATGCCCGATGGCCTGCAATCTACGCTGGCGTTCGCAACTCAGCTCGTAGATCTCGCTATCAAGAGCCCGTATAATCTCCATTGCCTTGTCAATGGAAGCGCGGAACTTGCTTCCCTCGCGCTGCCAGCGGCCGATGCGGTCGACCTCCGCGGCTCGACGGCGCATCTTTGTGTCGATTTTGTCGCAAAGCTTGCACTTGGTCCCAGTTGGGATCGTTTGCATGACAAGCTTCATGCCACACGTCTCGCCCATTCGGTACTCCTTGGCACAATGCTGTCGGAAATGTCCCCACTTCCAGTCGCCACAAGCAAATCGGTGCTGATCAAAGAAGCACATGTTTCAAGATTTAAGAGCTAGGGTGTCTATTGTTTGGTCATATGTCAGCCGTGTTCCCACGTTGCTTGGACGAGAGCTTCTGTCATCGTACCTCGTATGGATTGCTTCAAACAAGCCAATGTCGTGATTGGATGTGTGGTCGTGACTTGTGTCTCGGTCAATGTCAGGGGTCAAGATACTTTCGACTATCAGGAGGAACATACAAGACGGTTGGACGACAGGCAATGCTCAGCAAAGGCTGTCGGGACTGTCGTGTGAAAGAGACTGAAGGACTAGGGGCTCAGTGTAAGAAGAGTTGGATCAGAATGATGGCTTCCTGCTTTTGACTGGAAGAGATCGTTGAGAAGAGCGTGATGGACATTCTTCTGGCGAGCTACCATCGCTATTTATGCTCCAGCAGAGGTCGAGCTCGACGGTATGGACCACACCACTTGGCCATCGGGTCTGTTTCGCCGTCGGACGATAGATTGATGCCCCGGCCTATCCTTCCCTCGACATGGCACTACCCCACCTGGCGTCGTCCAACGATATTGCCACGATGGTCAGATCCCTCTTATTCTGACGCTAAAGCACGGCGGAGACGGCTGCAATGATACCCTAGGCCGTGCCGGCGTTTCCAGCTGCAGACAGATATCACATCTGCTAGGTGATCACTGCTTCGTGGCTTTCTGGACCGCATAATCCCTTCCACGGGGTGCGAAAATGCCGCATCTTCCCTGCTGGTCTGTCTCAGCGTGTTCGAACTTCTCCCTGGCGATGTCGAATTTGAGCATTTCGGTCCTTTCCATCCGTTAGAGGTTGAGCATTTGTGAAGCGAGTCCAGATCACGTGCCACCTAGTCTATGCCGAGCAACGGTCCGCTCCCACTAGATTTGTGTCAAGAAGTACGAACGAATTACGGAAAGGCCCATGCTATTGGCCAATCTAGTGAGCTCAGGGCTGGTGGACCGAACGAGCCAATCCTGTGCGGTGTTACTCAACATCGCCTGCATCATGAGTCTTGATGAACCAGTACGAAACCGGTCGCTCGACAGTGAGCCAACGTACAGTCCGAACAAAACGACTGGGTCTATGAGTCTGGATGATTGGTTACAATTTGTCGTACTGCTGGCCCGCCGATGTTCGCCTGTCTTCGAGCTTCCACAAGATTTTCCTCATTCGACATCCCGCGTTCAAGCTAATCAATCTGTGTAGCATCATTCATCTACACCGATTGACCTCGATTCACTCTCGCTTTCACAAGCTAGTCAAAGCGTCGCACTTGGCTGACACGCAATCTGCCAGCCCCTCCTCCACAATGTGGAGGCATCGTCCGCCAGTCACCTTATCTCCTCATGCTGCAAGTGTCCGTCTTAGACAGTCTATCCGGTCATTCGATACCGCCACCTGGCTGCAACACTGGCTTTCACCGCATGCATGTTGCATTGCACCGTCGGCAAGCTCCATCAAGCTGATCATCGCCTCCACTCAACGGCTCGCTTTTCCGCGCCTGGCCTATGGTTGACCTGCTAAGCCCTGCACCTCGACAGGCATGCTTCCTTAGATAACAGGATGGCGTGAAGTTTATGCGGAACCTAGGCCGCCATTGCATATCAAGGCAATCATCTGGACCCCGGGAAAGACACTAGAACCGGCCAAAGCATGCCCCATCGGAGATCCTCTGACGTGGCGAGCGCGGTTTGGTTGATCAATGAGGAGAGCACATCCCGGACATTCATCTCGCCATCAGTCATGGCTCTTACGAAACCGTGCGTGTTAGCTCGCCTACCTGTTTCCGCATGTCAGCGTGGAATGCTTGCCCACAGTCCGCATGAAAGGCGTCACAAGATGACTAGAAATTCGCCTGTTGAACCGCCTTCACCGGTGAGTCCGTGATGACGGATCGTATGGTCAGATGCAAGCTGCCAATCAAGTCATCGTCAGTCAAGAGTGGCGAGATGATGCATTCAGTGTCGTCAGTCATTTCGGGAGTTTCTGCCTCACTCTCGGAAGAGGCAAGTGTTTCCCATTGTCAAGCCAATTGTCTTCATATCTTAAATTGCAATCGACTGATGGTACAGCATCAAGCATTTGGCAGCTTGACTGCGTTGGGGGTAAGTTTCCGAGTATCAAACATCATGGAAGGTGAGGTGTTGTTGTGGCCAAAGGCGGCCTCGCGTCATGCAAAAGAGCCACACCAGCCATCACAATAAACATGCGGAATGCGGCCATGCTGCGGCCAACAACCACAACCATGCCAATAGTTAGTCGTCCAATCGAGACGCTGCTGATTTTACCTCTTTTTGGCCCCATTGACACTGCACTGTGATTTTCGGTCGATTGACAACTCCGTGGTCGTGAATGCGGCCGGTAAACAGTCATTGCGCGACTTTCTGGTATGTTTGAGGTTGACTTGACGTCGAAATTTGCTACAAAGGCTCCCGCGCACACTTCTCGTCATGTGAGTTCAAGAAGATGCTGGGTAAGGCGCGAGCACATGGGGTAGTGGAGGGACTGGCAGCAAGGTCGCACGCAATTTTGATCCCGGGACGAGCTCGAGCTGTGCGTGTGTGGGCCGGAGCCACGGTCGCCGGGCCTCGCTCGCTCACTGGCGGGCATGGGTGCAGATGGTGGGCTTGCTTGGACTGATGGTGCTGCATCGTTGGGATTGGCGGGCACGAGCTTGCGGTGGGTCGCTGAAGAACCCGGCTTTGGCTGCGTGCATGATTGGCAAGTCCCCGCGCGATGAAGTGAAGAGGCTGGACGGAGCCAAAGAGGCGTGTAAGTATGCCGGTGCGTGGGTGCGATGAGCAAGGGCACCAGGAACAAGCATGGAACAGAGCAAGTCACCTTTGTTCTCTGTATGACATCTTGTGAGAGTGGCCGTGAGGGGCAGTGCGGAGGTGACGGCCGCGCTGACTTGTCAATGCTCACTTCGTCGGCATAGCAGGCAAAGCAGGCGGAGTGGCGGGAACGTAGGCTGAAATTTCTGTTATTGCTCATTCCTTGTCAACAAGCCCGTCAGTAGAGAGCATCTGCGCGGGACATGCAGACCGTGAGCGAGCTCGAGCATGGAAGGCTGTTGTCATGCACCAGTCCTCTAGCCGCATATGCATGGAGGGATCAAGGCATGAGCTCGACCTGGCGTTTCCGCGTGTTTTGTTTGGCTGACATGTTACGAGCTGCTCTCTGGGTCCATCGCGGTCATTGTTCTGCTGAAGATGGGCGGGACGCGTAACGAGGTGTGTGCCCAGCGTTGTGAAGGACGATGAGTGTAGCACGCATGAATTTGTAAGCCCGGAACATGCTGTGCTACATGTAGCCGAGGTGTTGATACGCTGTGATTGGAGCTTGCTTGAACAAAGAACGACCCAACAATCTGAGTACTTCAGTGCATCCTTCCAGGCGGTTGATGTCACACGTGGGCCGGTCAAGAGTCGGAGCATGGTAACTGAATCAGTGGCTAGCAGGATACTACCAAGCCAACAAGCTTGGACCGAGAGTCTCGATCTTGCAGGCGCTGATGCAACTCTGCATCATGCTCTCGGCTCATCGGTAACAGTTGACAGTACTGATCCGCCAAGCTCGGTAGCGGCAGAAGCACGGCATACTTCTGAAAGCCGGCAATACGTGTCGAGGGAAAAGAAGGTTGGAAACAAGGGCCTGTGACGATTTGAGGGCAGATGAGCGGTGACGGATAGCACATTGATAGTAGGACCGATACATGGTGCATGGAAATCATTTGCGCTTACAACGTGCAACACGAATATGGTGGGGTAAAATCGAGACAGCACCAGCGGCGAGCAGCGTTGCAATAATTACTCAATTGCCACAATGATACGTCCGGGCGGAATGGCCCGTAGTAAAGTGCCAAAGGTGAGACAGGCGCGTAGCGAAACGGCCCATATCCCGGCCATTGCCCACAACAAACATTAAAAGCCCAGCAGCATGGTATCTTGACGTTCTGACGATGCCCACGATGTTGGGCATCAGATCGGAAAAGGATCCGCCTAACCTCTCGAGGCTGCAGCAGCGTGCGTCATTAGTTGCATATCGCAACTTAAGCGAGAGTTGAAATTATCCTAAGCCGCAGGACCGACAACAACATCGGGATAACTTTCGCCGGCAAGGGTTGTTGAAGACGCCGGCAACAACAACGATTTGACTTTATTTGGCAAGAGGGTAATTTGAGTATAGGGTGTAGACCTGGTCCGATAGTTGGTAGCAGCGACAACTGAGGGGAAACGGCTGCCGAAGACCACAAAGCCTGAATCAAAGTGGACTTGGCTGCGATTCAAATCCATCAATAAATCGTTGGCAAGCATTGTTGAGTGAGTCCGTTGCTGTACCCGGTCGTCAAATGGTTTATCGAGTATGACGGTGTGGGATGTCTTCTCTCGTCCTGTTCTTTCATGTCACAGCGACCACTGTAGAGTTGAAGAGATGATCTAAGCAGAAGGAGTTATATAGAGAACAACCCTCAAGTTGAATAGAATCAGTCAATTCGGAATTCGCGCAGCAGGCATTTGAAGGCTGATTCGCCGACCAACTGCTGAGCACGTAATATTGTATGACACATATATCATCAATGTAAGGATCGAACACAACCTTCAATTCCAAGTGGAATCAACCTTCGACGATGATAGTTTTTCAGGTGCGCGTAGTAGTCTGAAGTTGTGCAACTATGACCTTCCAAGATTCTGTCCGCAGGTGCGAACACGCTGGAATACTATGTGTCGGCCAAATGAGATGTTACAGAAGGCGGAAAAGTATTCTAGAGCGCTAACTCGTGTTCTGAAGCCACCACAGGTGATTCTCAGCCCTCGCCAGCGTTGCAAGTGCCGAGGCAAACCTCTGGAAGTCTTCAAGTATACCACAACTGCGGAGGGAGAGGCAAGCACACGGACGGCAGTCTAAGGAACATCCCGAAATCGAAGGGCAAAGGGATGGATTTGCGTGCAACTCATGAGGAAGTCCGCAAATTTACCAGGACGAGACGGCCGAGTGGGATGCGGAATGCATCGAGGAGATGTTAGGTCTAGCTTGGAGACTTACGAAACGCAACAAAACCGTTGCTGTCAGCGTTTTGATAGCAACAGAGCGTTTACTGATGATAGCGGTCGACACACGATGTTGGCCACACCAACGAACTGCAGGGATCTTCATGTTGTTGTGATGTTTCATAGAGCTTGGCGTTGCTGACGAAGTAGTACCACGCTAGCGTGGCTAGCCACGATTTCTTGACACGTGATACTCCATCACTTCTGCAGTGGTACTCATCGCCTACCGTTGTCGCTTATGAGAATTCCTCCCCCTGTCATTTGTTCCATTTCTATTGCGTTCGGGTCGGATAGCAGATCGCGATGATGTTCCGTGCGAGTACGTATCCTACACAGCGACCTGTGAATGAGTGTCGAAGAAGAGAATCAGTGGGAAGTAGTTTTGTGCTTGGCCAAGCGATTTTATTCAGATTTTTCTATAATAACAGTAAAGAAACTCGTGTACAGAAATCAGAGTACAGTACGGGGTAAGGAAATTCCAATCTCATCTAACCGCCATGTACCACTTGCTACAATCGCGGCGTCCATTTCATTCTGCATACCTCGTCAAGAGGTCATGAAGCTGCCTAGCAGCCCTTGCAGGAGTCGGGCTATACTATGTCAGCTAGTTACTTCCATTCATGAAGTTTCTGAATGCACTTACGGGGTTGATGGAGCTGTTGGCAAGGGTCGCAATGCAAGCCGCATCGGCGATGGGGTTCAAGCCAGCCTCGGCGAGCGCAGCAGCGCAAGAAACAACAGTAGGAGCCAAAGCGGCAATGCACCCTGCGACAATTGTTAGTAGTGCTGATCGTAAGTCGCACTAAGTAGTCCATACTGAGCTTGGAGCAACCAGCTGCCTCCTTAGCAGCAAGGAAAGACTCAGCCTGAGCCTGCAGGGCATTGACAGCCGAAGTGTCACGCACGACCAGCGAAGCGTCGACGACAGCGGAAGAAGGCGCGGCCATGGTGGCGGCGGCGAAGAGAGCGACAATGGTGTTGATGGTGAACTGCATGTTGGCGGTTGTTGGTCGAACGAAAGATGCTTTGAGTGAATCGAGCGAAGGCGGCGGCTGATAGTGGAAGCTGGGCTGGTAGTTGTGGTGAAAGCTGCTGTTGTGATGCTTTCATTCGAGCGATATCTGAAGGGATACTTATACCTTTGCTTGACATGAGAAAAGTATGATGGCAGGAGTTTGAATCACGTATACGAGCAGTGACAGGCTTCGGACAAGGGCTCGGTAGTGTTGTCCCCGTCTTGTCCGCGAACTTGAACGTCTTTGGAAGGCGATTGAGAAAAGATAGTCGGTGGTTGAAGAGATGACGATGATCCCGTTTCAGGTGGGCTATAGGGAGCCTTGCGAAGTGGTCTGTGCGGTACAGATGACGAGCAAGAAGCAGAGATGAGAAGCACCATGACGGACGGAGCGAGACGATGAATATTGCTTTGGTGCTCCACTTCACACCCACGAACATTCGCCTCGACGACTATGAGCAAAACATTAGTGTGAACCACCTCTCTTGTTCGACGAACCGACAGTTCGCCTTCATCCCATGATGACTTGGGATTGACAATACATTGCCTGATCGCCAAGTTCCTTGCCAGATACTTGATGTTGAAACAAGACCTTCAAGCTTCCGCCACCAACTCACTACTGCGCTTTGCCAGCCTCGTCAAGCGCGGTGAATTGTTTCACCTAAGGCGAAGGATACGAGCAAGGCGTCCAGTATGATCTGACGATTTCCTGTAGATATGTGGCTTCGGTGTTCGTTTTTCGGACTTCATAGCCAATGACTGCGGCGCCGAGGAAACTCTGCAGAGTGGGGAAGTCAGACTGAAGCAAGGCTTGACACAACAAAGCATATGCTTGTGTGCGTCAGGATACAAGCTTGATCAGTGCGGTCGACTGTTGCGGCCAATGCTGGGATGATATGAATGCGCGATGCGAGGAATGCGTCGGTAATGGTGTTGTAGTGAACATCGGGCCGTCGGACTCCGTACGGGAATGATTGGCTGGATTTGAACTAGCGCCATCCTGTCGATCTCGGACTCTCGTCATTGCCTTCAAAAGTCTAACCACATGACAACTTCTATACCGTTACAAATTAAATGCTGTATTAACGCTCATCTCTGCTCCTCCTCTATAGCTTACAGCCTCGGCGTGATAATGCATGCTCGGTCACATAGGACACGAACATATTCTGGCATGGGAAGTAAATCGATGATCGTCTCTGCTGAGCGTCACACTGTAACAGCAAGCACTCTTTCTATGTGCGCAAACTCGGAATATCTTGCCTAATTTTGGATGATCAGTGCGCTTCGAGCATCTACTTCTCCATCGTGCGAAGCTTTTTCAATCTGCTGGTAGTTAGATTTTCTCACGGAGGGGCCGGGTTCTCAATACTCCTTCGCCAGTTGAGATTATCCTCAAAGCTGCAATGACATGACAGCCAGTGCGGCTATCAGTCGTCTGGGTTTTTGAAGTGCAGCCTCAGTAAGTCTTCTGCTAGATAAAATCAAACTTGAAGTATATCTAGGTTGATTTTCATGGAGGTTTGAAGAACAAGAGTAGCGGAGCTGGAACGATTATCCAGGGGTCGAAGCGAATGGGTAATGTGGACTATTAGCGTTCGACATGAGCACTTACCCAGCAGCCAACGTATGGTGTGAAGTGTAACCAATGGAGAGATATCCTTCCATGAAGTTTCAAGTTTTTCGTTTGGTAGCTAATATAGTGCACTGGTTGAGAAGACGGAAACAGTTCATTCCAGTATTTGCACTATCTCGCATTGCCTGTTGGTACGTGCATAACGCTCTAAACAGAAATTGTTTTCAATAATAGCAATGTACTTAAGGAAGAAAGGATGACATCAAAAAGACTTCCACGGCACTGATCACAAATACTTCTTCTTTGCGCTGATTTTACAAACACGTTTTGCATTGCCATCCTATGTTCCTCAACTGTTCGCTATGGATCATTAGTTCCAAATTCATTGGGCTAGGCTAAAGTTTGTCACAAGAAAACGGCATCACTACTGAGGCCACGATATAAGTCTGCGAAGCATGCGCATATGACATTTGATGATGAAATCAGACTTGAGTGGTTCTAGAATACTGCTACAGCCTGAGAGGACAGTCTGCAGAGCTCGCGCAATGGTGCCCGACGTGAAGATTTCTGAACCATCATTTCCTCAATAGTATGAACATTCCGTCAGCCACCTTCTTCGCTGAGTGGAGTTGGCTTCTTTTAAGTCCGTCGAGGGTTGTATGTATGAGACTAAGGAGATGGGCTAGCAAGGATAGATTCTCTGGCTGTCGGCGCCGATAGGAAATCAAGGAACATGGCCACATAGCTGAAAAAAGAACGAAGTGGCGGCAAGGAAGTGGGTATAGAGCGTGAGGACTCGTTTTGAAAACCGAGAAAGTAAAGATGAACGTACTGGTGCTTGGAATGGCTCTTCGATCGTAGAATCCGGTACGTGTAGTAGATCAGAGCAGCAATTGAAGCCAACGAGTGACCAAACGCTTCATATCGCGGCCTAGAAGGGAGCGGTGTGTTGTAGTAGCTAGATTGAACCGTGGGCTACTGAAATCGGATGTCGAGGTGCTTTCAGAATGCCTATAACCATCAGTAAAAGCCGAGTCTCGGGGTTTGGTACTCACAGCCATGGGCGTGCATCGAGTCGTCAAGGCAAGCCTTGGAGGATGGTTTAACCTCATTAGGGCCGATAGCTGTCAATGTTACGATATTGGAAGTGGTTCCGTGCCGTATACCGAGCGCTCTGGGGTCCACGGGGCCTACTACCGTATCCGCTGTCCTCTCCCGAGGGTCGACGAGAGTTGTTGAGAGTGCTCGCCCCACCATGCGGCCCTCGATGGAAAGGTTCCTGGAAGTGTTGTTGCTCGTAGCTCATTAAGCCACTATATTCTGTCTTTGCACGCTTTGTCTCTTGTGCTGGCATGGTAACATCACTGTCATGACCACGCTTCTTCGGTTGACCGTGTAGTAAGGCATTACTGTCGCGTCGGGCAAGAGGTTGACCAGGCTGCTAAATGTTAGCTTTAAGTTCTCGGATATTCCGCTATGACATGGAGAGCGATGCAGCAAATGAGGGCGTGGTTTGCAAGATACTTACCTGCGGTCGAGCGATTTGGCTTCGATTCGAATCATTCTGCTGGGGAGCGCTGGAGCCAGTACCAAATCGCAGCCCCCGAGACTGTTTCTTTACTTCTTCTGCTTGCACCATCGCCGCTTCTTCTTGTTCCTTCTGCTCCAGCTGCCGGATAATGTCTTCCAACATTGACTTCTTCATAGATAGCGGCAAGTCTGTCTCGTGGAGAGTTTGCTTTAGATACCGTCGCAGAATCTCGTTGCGAGTACCGTCGGGCAAAGGGCCATAGTCCTTCACACGGCTGTCATATGGCAGTGAAGCTACGTAAGAGAAATCGCCGTAAGTGCCGACTTTTGGGTGGAATTGATGATTGGCGGGAATGTAAAACACTCCTTGACTCGGCGCGTAGGACACGGTTTCGTCGATATCGCCATTCCGATCCTTCGTGTGGCACAAGTAATCAGTGCCTTCGGTTGTCACGCCAAAGCAGTCGCGTTGCTTATCCAGGGGTTTGTTCATCGGCCCGCACCCGCCGGCCGACTCAAAGACTAGAATCACCATATGCGTTGGGCAGTTGCGTACAACCATGCCATAGCGATATTTTGGACTGAATCGGCCCAAGTCTGTATCCAAACCCACCTGAGATTTATCCATGCTCATTGTGACAATCGGACCATGGACAATATCCCCTACTTCAAAGTCCCGGCGAGACAGGGGCCTGTAGAGATGTTTCCTCCTATCGGAACTCCTCATCTCATCCCAAGGCCTACATGGTGATGCCAGGGAACAATCAGAACGTCTGCAGGGTATGAAGTTGATTGGAAGTGGTTGAGCTGGGACACTGCGCTCAGCACTTGGTGCAGGGCTCAGTCGAGCTGCTTCCGGAGAGCTCGCAGAATTCGAGTCGGCTGGACCATAATCTAAGACCTGTGCGGATGGAAGTCAGCGCTGATGTATTCGAAGCCTGGATGGCCGGCTTACGTCTGGTCCATCATGTTCTATGAATCGTGCCAATCCTGGCTGGCGGCTGCCCTCAACCTTGGACGACGCGACCATGTTGAAAGGATATCCAGGGCGCAAATGTGTTCAAGATCAATGAAATCTGGGATATTAGCGGTAGGAACACTGTCGAGTGAAGAATCCGTAGCCTACCAGTTGTGCAGAGTTGATTGCTCCTGGGGCAGATAGTGTACAACAGCAGGGTTGAAGGTCTCCGGACGCGGTAGGGAAAAAAGCGTAAGCAGCCAGAGTTTCCGTGATTATTTATCGGGGCCACTAAGGATGAATAGACCGTTTGTATTGCATCGCACTTAGTTAGCACGAGCATGGAGGGTACTACGTAGCGCCAAGGCAGATTTCAGTGAAAGTATAGCGGCGGGATCATGTATATAAAAACCTCGATTCCCACCTTTGCAAGTACCATCAACAAGAGTTGAGCTCTGCTACCGGGATTGCCGAACTGTTCTTGTTAACCTGGAAGCTACGCACAACAAATTTGGTATAGTTGAGTTCTGACAGGCAAAGTACGTCGCCAAGCTCAGTCAGAAATCCCTCAAAGTCGACTCCTACCAACTGAGAGCTGCTCCAACCATAAGACGCGACCACCTCTTCCAGTCAACACCATGAATGCAGAACACGTTCCCTCGCTTCCCACTAGCGCATCGGCGGACGCCAATACACAGGGGCTACATGACTTGCCTTGCTCGTCCGCTGCTCAAGCCCCAAACCCTAGCTGGAGGGAAGGGATCATTCACTACGTGTATCCAGCTAGAGTCGACGTCCCAGTCATCCTGAAAGGAAGCACAGACGCACTTAATCGTGAGGCGTGGGATTTAAAAAAGAAGGTTGAAAGGGCACGGGAAGTGTACGACTGCGAGATGTACGACATGTCGCATAAAATATCTGAAGCTGTTTGCGCAGTTGATTGCGCAGAGCATGATATTGCGAAGCTCAAGGCTCGTATCCGCTTTCAACGCTCGCAGACGCAAGAGCAGACACACGAGCTCCGAGATCTCAAAGCAGCACTTGAAGAGGCTAAGGGAAACGTTGTGTACTATCGTGAGCTATCCCAGGAGCTCTTCGACGACGTACGCCTCTCTGAGGGTCAGCTGCTACACGTCATGATGAAGCTACAACTTCGTTGTCACAACCCTCACAAGACCGCTATAGCGTGGATGACGGACTATCTAACAATGAACGGCTACACAGTCGTTGAGAACACATCGTCGGTGCCAGTAGATACCATAGGCAGCCCGAATCCGGCCGCTGGCACCTCTGACTCCAGAAAGGTCCTTATAACCCCTCCGCAGGAAGGACATCATGTCGAGGGGGGCCTGCAAAATGCGGAAAACGTATACATTCAGGTTGATGCGCCAAAGAAAGGCCCCATCCAACCGCTGCCGTATGAAAGCGTTCCGTCGACCATATCTCAGTCGACTGAAGCTGCACAATCTATACAGGCGAGGAGCGAGGACACCAGCGACTGCATCCAACACTGTGCCCTGGCTCCATGTTCTCTAGAGCCATCCACCTGCCCATCTTCGATAATAGAACATCACTTCGGTTCAGAGAAATCGAAGCCTGCTCGCTCAGACAGCCATCAAGATACATTGATGCGGTCACCTCAGCGCGCTGACATCCCGCTTGCCATTGGAGCTGCTCCGGCACCGCCAGGTGAACCTACGCAGCAGAACAGCACAACTCCAGAAGCCGAGTCAGCCCCGCCTAATGAAGCGCCGAACCAGAAAGACATAGACGAGAAAAAGCGCATTGCATTGGAAGAATTGGAAAAATGTGAGAACGAGTACTGGGACGCAGGCCGCAACATCGACACCCACGAAACAACCTACGACGAGCAATGGACCGCGTTCTACACCGAGCACTTCAACCCAACCACGCGCATCGAAAGCCTCGAAGACGCCTTCGCACACGAATACTTACACCGCACGCACGCCCTCAACGCCGCGCACACGCTAGCAGAACAGCGCATGAAAGCGGCACGCCTACGCGCCGCCGAAGCAGGCGTCGAGTACCCGAACACATGCGGCCAGGAGTCTGACTTTTTAGATGCGCCGGGCGAGGGTCCATCGTTGTCGCGGGATGCGCAGGACGTCGATGGGACGAGGGTGAGGAAGTGGTTGGGTGACGAGGATGCGGTGTGTAAGCTTGAGGTTGTTGAGGCGCGGTTTGCGCTTGAGGGAGCGTGGGTTGAGACGTGGGAGAGTAGTTCGTCGAGAGGGGATGTGGGGAAGAGGAAGAGAATCGATGAGAATGATGAGGCGAGGAAAAGGAGGAAGGTTGGTGGGGAGACTGCGCGGCGGCTTTCGGAGACTAGGGATGAAGACTATGGGGTTTGTGGGGATGTGGTCGAGCAAGCTACGTTACTCCAAGACCGGCCGCGTCGAACGCCAGTGTCTAGAAAGCGGGCATTGTCTGAGGCTGGTGTGCGCGACTTGCTCCGGGATATGTACTCAAATCCGGAGGAGGAGGGAACTGGATGTGGAATTATTCCTAAAGAGTTGTTGCGCTTTTCGAGTCTTGGATATACAGCTGTAAGTGGCTTCAGCATCTTACTTGGTTTCGAAGCAGTCGCTAATGAGCCGCAGGGTCATTTTCCAATTGAGATGCGCGAGGAGATCATGGATTTAAATTGAAGCCGCAGAAACAAGGAACAAAGCCGTATCATGCAATGTGTGGAGACGACATTTCGCCATTGACGAGTTCAAGGGCCCAATCATCTCGAAGATGACCGGGTGCGTATCAAATTCCATAATAGGGCAGCTTCCACACTTAACCCGCAAATGTGTACGATTCAAACACCACGCTGGGTCGTTGCACGAAGCTAAGCGCATCCCGACCATGGTCATGCACAGAACCACTCCTCTAGCAGAACCGTAACCGCAACTTCAAACACTCGCTTGATTCCTCGAAACCTCTACACCGGGACCGAGACGGCTATCATTCAACTGTATGCTGAAGTGGGCAAGATGGGCCAAAGGCTGTGAAGACGGATGGAGCGGTAGCGCGTAACGTGTACTCGATCGACATGTGCGACATTTTCGGCGTGAACAGCATCAAGGACGGAGTAATGCAACAATCACTACTACAGATATAAGGATGTCTTCACGATGCGATGCGACGGTATGAAATGATGTGCCAGGGAGTAAACTTAGTTAAAGAAGTAGTACATCATAAAGAATTATGATGACGAAGGAGTCTTGTGGATAGCAGACGATACGGGATCGAATTTCCTACAGCACAGCACAATGGAGAGTGAGGATCAAGTTTGCTGAATGCGTAATTGTACAATAACAAGATTAGGATAGCTGTGCTGTGTAGGAGAGGACTTCAGTATTTGCGTACATCATGGTATTCGTTCGTTCGTATTGGGTATCGAATTTAGAAAAAGAAGAGCACATCTAGGATACTGAAACCATGCCATTCCGGAAAATGCTGACCACATTCTCATCCTTATCCTTGTACGCCCGTCGCGCAATGTACACAGACACTTTATTCGTGTCCCATGCTACAAATTCCCAATAACAACCATAAATCGCAATTTCCCGTCTCCCTTCTTCGGCACTGCACCCCCGTCTTCGCCGTTGCCAGTCAGGGTGATCTCATCTAGCATCAAAGTGCTGCTCTTCCAACCCCAGGACTGGCTAAAGTTGAACCGATCGGGCGCGCTTTCATAGATGCTGAGCATTCTGCCGCCTTTGCTGGGGCTGTAGATCTTGAAGTATGTGCGGATGGTGGGGCGGCCATCGACGTAGGCAGGAAGGGCGGGTACTGTCTTGCGCTTTCGAACGGGGTTGGGATAGGGCTGTTCGTCTTCGGATGATGAGGCATCGGAATTGGCGGTTGAGGGAGAGTACATGGTGAGCGGGAAGGCAGGTGAATCGGTCGCGTCGTTGTCGGTTGGTGGAGAGGTGGCGAGGTTGTTAAAGGGGAAGTGAGCTGCGGATCGGGGTGAGAGACGGGCAATGTTCGCGCTGCGGCGGCGGCCAAGACTACTGCTTGAAAAGAGAGGATTCCGGGACCCTGATAAGAGTCCTGGCTCTGCATCGCCTCCACTGCCGCTCGTGTCTTCTTCGCCAGCCTGGTCGTTGATGATGGCACGTGTGCTACGGCGAATATCGCGGCGTTCGCTGCGCATGAGCATCTCCCGCTCGAGCTGACCAATGCGTTCGTCCACCGACCCATTGTTCTGCTGACTGAGCGAAGTTTGGGTGGTTTCGTCGGCTTCACGATCCTTTGCACGGTGCAGGTAGACGCCAAGCTGGACGTTCTTGGCTGAGCGAACCTTTTGGATGTAAATGTTCCACAGCGAGCCTGCATATGACACGGTCCTAGAGTACACGCGCTTCTTCTCTTTCAGGAACCGTGGATTAGGGAATTCGGCAGAGAAGCGGAAGGGCGGGAATTCGGTGTAGGAGATAGGTTTCGGTTGACCAGCATTGCCGCCACCTGCTGAGATGGGTCGCAGTGATTGATCGATGCGAGTGTTGGGGTTTGTTAGAGTCGATGGCGTCGAAGCAAAGTCGGTCGCCCATTGTGCGTCTTCTGGCTGTATTGAAGCAGACAGACGAGTCGCATGGCGCTGGAAAGAGCTCGAAGTCGTGACAACTGGGTCGGCGCCATTGCCCAGGACGATGTTGCAGTCGGAGCTTGGGATCCAGAACTTGCGCGGCTTGCCGTTGCCGTCCCAGCTCTCCGACTCGACTTCAAAGTCGCTGGCCACTTCCTTTTGTTTGCCCTTTGCTACGACCGCACCTTCGCTCTTTGTGGCAGAGTTGGATGCTTCCGGCTCAGGCGGCGTGCAACACAGACCCAGCTCTTGAGCAGAGTCTTCAGCGTTCAACACTCGTTGGCGCAAAGCAAGCTGCTGCCAAAGAGCGTTGGAGATGACTCGGTCGGGCATGACGGGCAGACCAAAGACGTCGCGCGCGTTGCGGATGGTATCGAGTTGCTCGTACTCCATGTGGATGTAGTGTATTCCCTCGTCTAGCAGCACGAGGATGCGCTCGACATCAGGGTTGGTGTAGAGGGCAAGCCACTGGCCTTGGGCATCGGATGATACATGTGCTGCGGTCAATGCGTTTTGGCGGTAGACGCCATCGAAGCGGAGTGCCAGGAGACGAAGAGATTGTGGTGCTTGGGGGATTGGCTTCTGTCCGCGCTGCATGAGACCAGCTTCAATAGCGGCCTGGCGTAGCCTCCGGTCAAGGAGACGCTTGGCCAAGACCCACCGATCCCATTCACTGTCAACGTAGAAGCCATCAGAGCCCACGAGCTCGCGAATGATGTCGCCCGGCATGTCGTCCCAGTACTTGAGCGGCATCTCCCAGCCGTTTCTGCTCAACATGGCCTTTGCCGACTCGAGAATGCGGTCACCTGACCTGCCGTAGTAGTTGGTGGTGACCAGTCGGATGAGGAAGGCGAGAGTGTCTGGAGCCATCTGGCGGAGAATGGACTCAATGGCGGAGTCAATCAGGTCCTGCATTTCCAGCCAGCATCCTGTTGCGAACAGACCAATCGCTTCGACGTCCGACTCTTGCGCAATGTCCACGCCATACAACTTACGGATAGCGAGTTCGAAAGACTCTTGTGTGATGCTGTGGTCGATCTGCTCCGGGTGGAGCGTGACTTCCTTGTTCTGGCTCTCGATCCAGGGCTCTGAAAGGGCGGTGGTGAAGAAAGGGGCGCGGTCGAGAATGAGGCGGTGCAGGTTGTAGCGCTGGCCAAAGGCGATTACGGTAATGTCCGAGTGGCGGCCCTCCAGCAGCCCACGCGTGTAGAGGTGGTTAGGCAGGGGTAGGGCATCGTTGGATGCTGACAATGTTAGCCGTCCCATCTCGATCTGTATCAGCGGGACTCACCTCGCAGGTACAGTGGGCCGGTCGCGTTGTTGTAGGAAGGTGCGCGGGAGCTCGAGACCATGGTCGTATCGCTGAACAGCTTGGTGAGGGAAGTCATGGTGGAGCGCTCCTGCCGCATCAGGTCAATGGTCGTGCGCTTCCTGCTCGTGTTCTCCAGCGGGGTGGTGGGATCATCGCCGCTCTTCAAGGCCTCGGGGATTTGGCGCTGCAGTTGCACAATGGGCGCATGCGAGTCCGACATCTTGAGCCTCGCGGTGCGCTTTGCCATGCTGGGGGCGAGCGACGGCAGCGAGCGCGACGAGCTGGGTGACGCAAAGCCGCCCGCATGAGACCTGCTGGCTCCCAGAGTGACGTCGGGCGAGGCAGAGGGCAGAATGGGCGGCACGCTGGGGGAGAAGAGAGACACGTGTGGTGTGTTGGATGAGCTACCGCCGTCTGCGGCTGCGACCGACGAAAAGGACCATGTCTCGCCGTGGCTGGCCTCGTCGGCGCGGTGCGGGTCCTCGTGAGCGGCATCGCCTTCGAGGCTGTCTGGTGTGTTGCGGGCAGTATCCATCCTGAAGGCCGTCATGTGGGCATGGGGTCGTGCAGCTGTATGTCCAGCACTCAGCGGGGCACCTGTGAACGTTTGCACTGCGCGAGAAGAGGGGTATCACGAAAAGACGAAATCACGAAGAGGAGAAGGAGACGCTGAAAAGATAAGAGAGACACGCGGTGAGCATTGTCACGCAGGCCCGCTGTCGCTGCAATGGTGCAGGAGATCATCGCAGTGGATGCCCGTGTGATGTCCGCCCGCCGCTTGTCAACGGTCCCGCGGATGACGCCTCACGCCTGTCGGACCATGCAGGGCCTGCGAATGGTAGCCAATCAGCGCGCGCGGGATGTCGAACCACCAAAAAGTCAATGATACATTCGATTGTGCTGCACGACTCTTCCTACCACCACACGTCCCCGTGATGGCGCATATATTCCAGGCTTTTCCGCAGCTGCGCACCGCTGCCCCGCGCCTCTCGAAGCGGCTGTTCGTGTGCCGCCCGTGTCTCAATGCCCCCATCCGCTCCGCCATCGCTGCTTCCCGAAGTACCCCACGCCCATCCATCGCGCAGTCGGTGAGATGGAAGTCAACCCAGCCGCTGCGGAGTAGCGCAACCATTACACCACAATCAGAGGGCGCCATACTCGCGGAAAGTGCAAAGGACGGGGCTCGGTCTCGCTCCTTCCCCAATGTGTCGTCGAAGAGCGTGGCCTACTGGTTGCTGGGCAGCGCTGCGAGCGTCTTCGGCATCGTCGTGTTTGGCGGGTTGACGCGATTGACAGAGTCGGGGTAGGTACGATGGACCCATGTGGAAGGCGCCCACTGACCCCACCAGACTGAGCATCACCGAATGGCGGCCAGTAACCGGCTCGTTGTGGCCAAGCAGCCCAGAGGCGTGGGCCAGCGAGTTCGACAAGTACCGCTCGTCGCCCGAGTTCGCCCAGCTCAACTCGAGCATGACGCTACCTGAGTTCAAGCAGATCTACTTCATGGAGTGGGCCCATCGACTGTGGGGTCGAGTCATTGGCGTCACCTTCCTCCTTCCCACCGCCTACTTCATCGCCCGCCGCAGAGTTGCACCGTCGACTGCGTGGAAACTCGTCGGCATCTGCGGCATGATCGGCTTCCAGGGCGTCATCGGCTGGTGGATGGTCAAGAGCGGGCTCAAGGACGACCTGTTCGATCCCGGCAGCCACCCGCGAGTCAGCCAGTATCGCCTGACGGCCCATCTCGGCGCGGCATTTGCCGTCTACTGCTCCATGGTCCTGACTGGCCTCTCCATCCTCAAGGAACATCGCATGCTTGCAGACCCCGCCAAGGCCGCAGAGAAGATCAAGGCACTGCAGCATCCTGCCCTGCGCGTCTTCCGCGGTTCAGTCACTGGCCTCGCTCTTTTGGTCTTCACCACAGCCATGTCCGGTGCGCTCGTCGCAGGTTTGGACGCCGGCCTAATCTACAATGAGTTCCCCTGGATGGGCTTGGGACTCACGCCGCCAAAGAAGGAGCTGTTCGACCCCTTCTACAGTCACGTGCCAGACCAGTCCGATCTGTGGTGGCGCAATGTGCTCGAGAACCCCTCTCTGGTGCAGCTCGACCATCGCATTCTCGCGACTACTACTTTCACTTCCATCATATCACTTTTCGCCTACACTCGCTTCTCCAAGAGCGTCCGCAGCAAGCTTCCCAAGGATGCTCAGAAGGGCGTGCTGGGTGTTGTGCATCTAGTTTCGCTGCAGGTCGCCCTCGGCATTAGTACTCTCATTTACATGGTCCCCACATGGCTTGCGTCCGCGCATCAGGCTGGCGCCCTCGCTCTCCTGACCGGCGCTGTCGTCCTCTATAGTCGCATCTCTATGCCTCGCCGCGCCATTCTCCGCCAGATCACAAACCCAAATGTGGCCAGATCCCAACCTGTTCCTCACATCAACACTCGTCTACATGCTGCAAAGTCGGCCGAGAAGAGTTTGTAAATAATTCTCTTTAGCGTCGGTATTTTGACCACGCGTGTAACAGTAAAGCATCACCAATCGGGGTTGACACTATGTACATCATGTAGGTTTAAACTCAACGGGCTTCAGAGCCTCTCCATTCTCTCGCATCTGCCATATCTTATGCTGTCGCGCAACTGTGAGCCAACCTGGTAGTACCGCACGATCTTCATCAACGAGGACTGTTTTCTTTGCCACAGACATAACTTACCACGCCTGCTTCTCCTTCCTTTCATCTGCCGTCATCTGCAGCCGTCAGCCATCATCCCACCAAACCATGTGATGTTCTTAAATCTCCTCGTCCTCGTCCTCGTCCTCTTCATCCTCTTCGTCCTCCTCCTCCTCCTCACCCCCCGGCGCAGCGTTGTAAGTAAAATGCACATCCCCACCCCTCGTCTCAAACCGCACCATCCCCGTCCGCGCCCCACCCATCCTCATCCCGTCCAGACGCCGCATTATACGTAAACCGCACCGCTCCACCAGCAGTATCAAACCGTAACCCACGTAATCCTCGTCCAATCCCMGCGGTATATTCGACATCATCCTGCATAGTAGTATCTTCCTGCTCGCCAGGTGTATCATTGCCACTGAATCAATTAGTACTTGAGCTGTGTGTTGCTTCAATGAGGTGGCGTTCTTTTCAGGAGTCTGTGTGAGTGAGTCTGATGGCTTGTGGTTAGGCGGCTGAGGGTGGGAGTCGATGGTTGTGAGAAGGGAGATGGAGATGTTGTGTCGCGATGCTGGGTTAGATGGCGTGGGTGGAGGGGGGAAGAGTGTTGGCGGTTCAATGGCACTGAGAGGCGTGGATGGAGGCGGTAATAGTGCTAGCGGTCGGATGGCACTGAGAGGCGTGGGTGGAGGGGGGAATGGTGCTAGCGGTCGGATGGGAAGCGAGTGCCCATATGCTGCATTGGAAGGCGCGAATGGAGGCGGTAATAGTGCTGGCGGCCGAATGGGAGGAGAGTGGCTATGTCCTGGTGCAGGAAGCGCCATCGGAGTTGGTACTTGTCTCGAGGCCCACCATGTCGTGACTGCGGCGCGTGAAGGTCGCTCGTAACCAGGTCGAATCGGCGGTAACTGTGCCTGCGCCTGTCTCAAAGCCGCGAGATTGAGTCCCAGACCGCCTAGACACGCGTCAAGAGTCGCAGTGCGGAGGTTGGTGCATGTTTCGCGGAGTGCGTCCAGACGCCACATGCTCTCCGGTTCCAGATCGCCGTACATGCGATACCCGTATATCATCTTGACTTTGACCAGCTCTGGAGCAAAGACGTGCGACGAGGGATCGAAAGCGCGCTGAGATATATCCGTCTGGAGAACCTTGAGTTGTTGATGCGGACTATCATTACCGACTCCATCGCCGACGCTCGACAAGCCTAGGTACTTGTACCGATCTCCGGTGCGAATATGAGGCACGTTAAGCCCACGACGTGAGTTGGTGCGACATATCCAGCAAACAAGGTAGTCCGGCTCTACTTCCCAGATGATGTACGGCCTGAATGCCTTGGTGGAGACTGGGCCTTCGGAGGTGAAACTGAATTTGTCTCCAAATTCCCACTTCTGGTTGTGAGCGAACTCGACATGGCGAGCGCCAATGATGTTTCCGCGCTGGAATCTGGTGCGGAAATCCCAGGGGATGTCTTTGGGGATCGTTTCGAAATTGGCGGCAAGTGGCGTTGACGTGATGTCGCCCATGCCGAGATTCTCTACCACCGCGTAGCGCGATTGAGCGCCGTATCCGAAATGCTTTGCTCGCGGTGAGGGCGAGGGAGAGGCGGCAGGAGACGATGAGCGGCTGTTGGAGCTCATTTGGCGACCTCGCTTCATCGTTCTTCCACGGCTCACAGACCGTGACGAAGTGGATGATCGCCGACGTTTCTGGCCGCCGGGATGAGCGCGAGAAGGCATGTCTGAATCCATTTGTCTGTGAAGTTGGTTCAGTGTGAGATCTGAAAAAGGTCCACAACAACAACGAAATTGTTGTCGTGGAGCTAGTGTCGTTTGTTGTAGTCCTACATTTGGCTAGCGTGTGCAGGCTGCACTGTACCTCACCTTTTTTACCTTCGGACACGTGGGAAGGCCCTCGCGGATGACCATAGTATCCCCGGACTCGTCGTAGGGCAGCGAGGGCCTCCAGGCTCTCGCATCAGTGCTGTCATAATTACTCTAGCAGCCTCTGAATACATCTACGTGATAGTATTCAGAGATTTTGGGATGAAGCGGAAAGCGGATGCAAAGACGTGCATAATTTTGAGAGTCTCCATTGAAAAGGAGGGACACGCGACACGAGAGAATTGATCACTGAGAAGAATGTATTTGGAAGATCTTGCAAACACGGAAGAGACACTAAACAGAGATTTGAAGAAAAGAAAACCTTCGGCCACGAGGGCTAGATATGCTCGTGAAAGTAGGCTGGCAAAACGACGTGACCAGGTGGTCGCTTCTGACCCTGTGGCTGCGAGCCAAGTGAGCTTACACTCCGCATCCGAACGCTTCAAGGGGACCATCACCTAGATACTGTCAGCAGCTTTGGCTTGTTCAAAATGTGAGGAAGGCTAATGCTGATGGACGTTGGAAAGAGTAACGAGGAGTGAAAGTGGATCGAAGTTCTTGCTGATTGGTGGGCGATCTGTGCCAAGAAACGCTAGTTATCGCTATCCCCAGCTCATTTGCCTACCCAGTACGATCGTCCGTCCATGCACCATACTCTGTATCAAGGAGCAGGTTACCACTCGACCAGGCCAAAAGGAGCGCACCAAAAGGTCGTTACTACCTAATATCGCACGGGAGCTTGCTATCTGAGAATTGGTGAGCGAAACGTGAGCATGCTCGAATGCATATTAAGCTGATGTATTCTAACCATGTACAGGTGATCATGTCCGTGCCATACAAATTCTCCATACGAGACGCAAGCCTTGCTGAAGGCGATGACGCTTTCATCACCTCAGTTTTTGACGCATCTCTCGCTTATCTGGAATCGATCGGCAGCGTAGCGCAATGGGGCTCCATACCGTTCTCTCAACGACCAGGTTGGACTGAAGAAACGATACAGCAGATTCAAGAATCAGAGCGCAATTGTATTGCTGATGCAACGGATGCCCTGCGTGTTCTTATTCTCGAAGCTGAACTCGTAGATCAGACAGTTGTAGCTCATGATCTGAAGGATATACACTCACGCGTCTCAAAAGATGGGCGCCGTTATGTATCTGTCGGATTTGCGTTCGTCCGCGGAAGCTGGTTTCCGACATATCTGCCTGCGGCAATAGTGCCACAAGCTGAACAAATGCTCAAAGAGAGCTTGTATGTTGAAGTCATGGTGACCGACCGCCGTACAAAGGATCTGTTTCGTGGGACTGGGTCTACACTTCTTCAAGAGGTGCAGAAATATGCCCATAGCTGCGGAAAGAAAGCTCTCTACTTGGATGGCTGGGCTGGGAATGACAGAAAGTTGATACGGTCAGCCTCTCCCCTGTTTCGTCGCACATGATTTGGTATTGACTGTAGAGTTAGGTACTACGAGCAACAAGGCTTTCAGGAAGTCGAAGATTTCAGTCTACCTCGAGCAAATAAGGACCCGTGGCTCGGCAGCCTGATGCAATTGACCATCCAGTCTGGCTAGCCTCGCAATCCCAGAGCCTAATAGAAACATTTCTCGACTGAATAGGTGAATCTGGCTGTTCATAGTTCACTCTTCTCATCACCCTTCCATCCATCCCCAACACCTCTCATCCACTGAACACCAACCAATTCCAATCCCCACTTTTCCACGAATTCTTTCGCCCCGAAACTTCTCCGATCGACAAACTCTTCGCCACCAACATCCGTCTTCTCCAAACTCAAACCCTCAGGCTCCTTGAAAAGCAGGAACAGATACCGATGTGGGCCGCTCTCGTCCTTTGGACCGGGCGCGAGATACTGCGTCAAAGTCTTTCCAGAAGCCAAGATGTTCGACGCGTTCAAATTAGAGGATGAGATAGATGTGACGACCCAGTGGCGCCAGTATGAAAATTTGGGATCATCCGGTGTTGGCGCGTCAGGGTCGATGAGCATGAATGTGAAGGATTGGGTCGACGGTTCTGAGCTCGGTGAAGAGATTGAAATCGTGGGCGCTTCTTTCGCTTGGCTGACGCGCACGAAGCTTCCCTCTGACGGCGAGATAGCGGGAAAGTTGACAGCTAGGTTCACCGAGGGTGTGAAGTTGTCCGGAATTATCTTGGACGGAAGGAGGTTGGCGCTCTTCAGCGACGTGAGGAGGGTGTTCGAGGCCATTTTGATATCGAATTTAATGATTGTGATCCTTGTCGTTGGGAATTACTCTCTTGCAACAAGAGACGAGGTCCGTGGTTATTATAGTCTACCTCAGCTGTTCGGAACAGCTTTGTAGCGAAATGCTTGTCGCGCATATCATTGGTGGATAAATTTGGCTCAATCGCTTGGAGACCCGCTTTGGGCTTGGCTTTTCGGTTATGATCGATCTTGGTAGAACCCTTTGGCCGAATCTGAAAGGTTGTACTTACCTCTAAATGTGCGATGCTCAAATTGAGATCGAAGGCTTTCGTTGATAGGAGCGGGATGGTTGCATGTTGGCGTTAAGGCCCGCCATGGACAGATTGAGACTAGCTTCAAACGCTCCTGGTGCTGACGCCTGGTCGTGAACAGGTACCATCAACAACTCCACATTATGTTTTGTGACCGATGCCAGGCCTTCTGGGATGAAGCTATAGCCAGAGCAGACGTACTGGACGCCATCGACTCGTGCGAAGACATTCGTTGGGCTGCTCATGAAGTCGTTCTACATCGAAGCATCGGCGCGCTGAAGAGCGCGTCTGACAAGCCATGTCGCCTTTGTCGCATCATCTTTTCCACGCCAACTTCGTACGAGCACAGCACAATATTACAGAATCATGATGAATCGATCGACGTTGTGCTCAAGATCGACCCCAACAAAGGTCCCCATCCTGTGCTATCGGCAGGGTTTCGCAAGGGCAACAGCAATGACATTCTTATCATGGCACGAATGGTGGGCTCATGTAGCGGTTTGTTGAAAGATGGTATGTACCAACAGTATGAAGACACCAATCAGTATCTGATAGCCGGACAGATGACCTTGCTACGTCCTTGTATCGTAGCGCAGAGCTGCCCAACGACCATACTGGCTCAGACGGGGCGCTGCAGCTTGCAAAATACTGGCTGAATAAATGTACTGACACACATACTGCCTGCCGCCGAGTAGTGGCAAGTGGTGAGCGATCCTTCCTACCGACAAGACTTCTTGACGTTGGCAATGGCGCAATCCGCCTCGTCGAAACCGAGCATGAACTGGAGCAAGATTCGGAACGGGGTTTCGTTGCCCTAAGTCATTGTTGGGGACTAGTACCAATTATTCGGACCTTGAAAGACAACTATGAAGCACATCGCAAGAGTATCGCCCCTGACGCACTTTCGAAAACGTTCCGCGAAGCGATCAACACAACCCGCCAACTGGGCCATCGATACATCTGGATTGACTCTCTTTGCATCATCCAAGATGATGGTGATGATTGGTCGAAAGAGGCAGCGACTATGGCAGACGTTTACCAATGCGCTGTCCTCACGATTGCCGCGGCGCATGCACCTGGTGGCGATGTCGGTTGCTATGCGTATCGTGATGGGCTCCTAGAACTTCCATTCGTAATCGAAGTACCCCAGGCCGACTCTGCTCATCCACCCCACAAAATTCTCTTCTCATCCTATGGTCGCGTCAGTGCGCTAGGAGGTGGCGATCCTGTGCTCTTTGGTCGGGCATGGGTCTTGCAAGAGCAACTCCTCTCTCCACGTATCCTCATGTATGACGGAACTCAGCTCAAATGGGAATGTCTAACCATGTATGGATCTGAGAGTTCGCCGACTTCCGGTATCACCCGCCATGAGCTATACCATAAATCCGTTCGCACAGGTATCATGGACGACAAGGAGTTTTTCGATTACCCGAGGAATGCGACCGAAGAACAGCGCGGCTATGACTTTTGGCCTCGTATGAAGCATCAATATTGGTGTAATCTCGTTATGGACTATACTCATCGAGGTATGACGAAGTCGAAAGATCGGCTAGTCGCACTCGCAGGCATTGCGAAAGCATTATCCAGACACACAAACAACAGCTACTGGGCGGGACTTTGGTCGGATCACTTCACGACAGGTCTTCTTTGGTACATCGCGCACAATGAGAACTTCCAATCGATGAAAAGCTTCGACATCGTGAAGAATGAGAAGGTCCGACCCGAAGAGACGATAGCACCGAGCTGGACATGGGCTGCTGTCACCACTCCCGTCATATACGCGCAAACTGAGATTCTCGACTACGATCGGATCTGCAAGGTCATCGATGTTGACGTAGACGGAGGCATCGAGAAGCAGACTGGCTATGCTACAATTCGCGGGCATGTTCGGACCGGATACCTCAACCCTATCTATTCTCACTACATCCGAGAGGCAGTAGAAAAGCTACCACATGTGACTGCCCCGCCACCAACTGGACGAAAAGGTCAAGAGTACGCAACTTTTAAAGGACGGCTGTTCCACCCTAATGATTACTTCATCTTCTCAGATGCGCATCCAAATCCGAAGCGGAATGACTTGACACTGGAACATGTGACAAGGCACGGCAGCTTTCGGCTTATGCGAGGCTCTTTCAAGCCGGATGAGATCATCGACCCAACCACTGAAATCACATTTCTCGCTATCGCACAACAACATTTCGGCTCGTCTTTGGAGTCATTGATCCACACGCACGATGATTCCGCAGCCATCAAAGTGCATGCACTCGCTCTCGTGCCTACGGACAAGCCAGGTGAGTACCGACGAATTGGATTGTCGATTTGGGAGCAGTGCGCTTGGTATGGGTATCTGTGCGGTTGGAAAGACGAGCGAGACCGCCGCGTTTATAGACCGGGGAACTACTCGGAAGACGGATATCTTCAGGAAGATAGCTGGTGGGATTGGCTCGCTAGGAAGCTATGGTGGGACGATCTGGAGGCATATGATGAGTGCACGATTGGGGCACACGACCACGCATACACTTCGAACACACTGCCGGATCGTGCGAAGTATCACGTGAAAATAAAAGTGGAAGAGCTAACGGTGACGATCGTATAAAGCGACGCCTGAATACAATAATTCAACCTTCCAAAGTCACAATACCGACTCCTCTGGCAGCAGTGCATTCCGCCATTTATACGCCGCATTATCATTGGCCCACTTTAACAACGCATCATAGTCCACACATTCGTGTTCAGATCCCTCGCCAGGACCAGCCTCCGTCTTGCCCTCAAGTGTCACGTCCGCATTACACATGAGGCCCTGGCGAATATAGTTGAAGCAATGCGCCGAGTGATGCGCGACTTCTTCTGTCAATTCTATCCCACCATAGCCGCGCTGAAAATGTTCCGCAAGATATGACAAGCAATGCAGCTGATGGAAGACCGACACCATGTACCCGGGACCATCGTTGTGGCGGTCGATGGCGATGTTGAGGGGCTCTGGCAGATCATACGACCCTGATGTTGGAGCTCGGATGTAGCCGCGACTTTCTGAGCTAAGGGGGATCCAGTTGTGGAGGGTGTGGAGTGTGGTCGATTCGTTGAGGAACATGTCCTCGCGCGTGTATCTAGGGTCGTTGTGGAACGTATAGATTTTTCGTGGGACTGGGAGAATATATTAGCATTATGGACTGACGAGGCCATTGATGTTCGTGAGGATCGCAACTTACATGTAGGCACGGGTGTTCGTCGCAGCTGTCGTGTTGGCGTCGCTCGAGAAGCCAGCAAGAACACCACGATCGAGAGCAACACGACTTCAAGAAGAAGCCGCCAATTCAGCCAGGAGCGGCCCAAAGCCTTCGTATCATCATCAGTTTCGCGATGTGCGTCGCTCTCGTAGTTGTTCGGATCATGTAGGAATGCTTCTTGCTCCTCACTACCTTCCTTCATTGTGGGCCTTGCATTAACGGTGCGATGAAACAAAGCGCAAAGCTTGACGAAAAGCTTAGCATAGCGGAAGACATGTCGACATTCTATACGCAAGGTTGAGTTTAGGCTATCGTTCCGCTGGAATTATGAGCACGCGACGATGTAGATTCATGTAGATTGATGGCAGTTGAAACGCCACCGGCTAAAGCCACTGGAGTCCTATAGGCACATCAGCTTGGTGACGTTCCCCGCAGCGTGAATGGCATTCGAGAGGCTTGAGGGTTCCATCACCGAAGACGGATAGTCGGATAGTCGAAGGAATACCCATTATCAAGGCTGGCTTGATGGAGCCTCGGCGACAGGGCGGAGTAGCGCTATACAAGGATCACGCTAATCCGATTGTGG
Source organism: Paraphoma sp. B47-9 (assembly GCA_001748405.1). Lineage (NCBI taxonomy): Eukaryota > Fungi > Ascomycota > Dothideomycetes > Pleosporales > Phaeosphaeriaceae > Paraphoma > Paraphoma sp. B47-9. Next base: position 54,936 of record BCLK01000262.1, read on the forward strand.
CTTAGTTGGCTCTACTCCCTAACCCGTTTCACAGTCGGACTTCTATCTCGACTTTAAGTACTATCAACTCTCTTGTAGACCGGTCTAAGAACTGTGGTATGCTCACCACCCGAAATTTACTGTGGCTACAGCACCAAGAGGCACACAACTGATGAATACGCGAAGCTTGAGAACCTATCCCATACTGCCACGTCTCGACAGCTCCGTCTCCTCCCACCTGCTTTCGACCTTTTAAATCACCATCAAGCAAGTCTTCGCATGAAGATCCAGCTCTCAAAATAGTCCTTCGGTCAAAGACCTTCGCCGCACGAGTGCTATCGATAAGCATAGCCGGCGAGGTCCCGGCGGCCTCTGCACTGCCTCCAAGGCCACCTGCCGATCCCTTGCAAGCCACCCGCGTGCGCAGCAAAACTCGACTCAACAGTCCAAATGCAGTAACAACGCTCCCAGCAGATCCAATTAGGCGTTTAGGTGTCCAAAAAGAACCGTCATGGTATGGAGTAGGTTTCAAGCGCCCCGCTGTGCGACCTGCATTTGCGGCGCCGAACGTGCCGCAACGCTTACTCGGGTCCGGGAGTGTTGCGGTTGCCTGGTAAGGCGTGCATAGATAGGATACATATATGAGAATGAGCGATACTTTGAGAGCGACATTGCATTTGAAGCGTATAGCACAATTATTTCTTCACATTATCTTGTATCTAGCATCCTGAACAGCATCATCACCATCATGGCCGGCCCAGTTCTCAACCTCACCATCTTTACAAAGTCCGTTCCGCACGCCCTCCGTGCCATCGCACTCGCTTCGTTCCCCCCCGGCTTCCTCATTCTTCTCATCCAAGGCATAATCGCCGGCCGTGTCAATCCTGCCATTGGCATTCTTCCGCTGTTCTTCAGCGCTGCTTTCTCCGCTCTCTTGATCGCCAACGAGAAGAAATGCGGATACCAAGCAAGCGGACTGGCTGGCACACCCATCCATCTGGTCTTTGATCTGATCATCGGTGTCGGCTTGCTGGTATGCTTGATTCTTGACTGGGTCTTGATGACACAGCGTGGGTCGAGGGAGATGATCATGCTCGGAACTTATGGGACGAACTTCCTGATTTGCAACTTGTAAGTATCCAATTCAGTATTCGAAACGATTTTGTGCTGACTTCCACAGCCTCATCCATCTCTACTTCGTTGGCGTTCAACTCCAAGACTCTCTCACGCCCGGAATGCGATACCCCATGTCTTGCCCGCAGTGTCAGAACAGCTCCTTCACAGTCGGAAACACCAGACTCACTGACGTTACAACTGGTCTGAGAGATGGGTACGCGCCGTTGCTGAACACAGAAAGCCAGCCGAGGGTCAGTGTGGAAGAGCCACAGTCCACTGAGGATGGCGAAATGGTGTGAGGTCGAGACGATAACAAGAACGCAAGTATGGAAGTACAATCTATGAAGCTTTGTATGGCATACAATAGCTAGTGAGGGCTCTGGGTGCAATGACTTGTTTGGCGTTTCGGGGTTCAAGCGGCGTGTAGGCTATGAAGTTGGCAGCATCATCTCTTGCATGGATAGTCTGGAAGTCTTGTCATGTCTTCGCAACACGGTAGATAATGTTAAAAGAATGCCACAAATGACGTTCAAGGGTCGACAATCAACTCACAAGACGTTGGTGCGTATTTCGTACATTAAAAGGGCAACAATCATCAATGGTGCAGGGGACTATCTGTAGTTATGGTGGTCTCAGGCTGTAGTCTTTCGAGAATCTTCTTGGATACGAAGCATCTAGTATTGCTCGACGATAGTTCCGGAAAATGTAGAGAGCGACTTTTCCGAGTTCTACGATACCATGCTATGTGGAGTGTATGATCCATCAACCATCCCCGTGCGTGATATTTTTGAATGGCAATAGTACGACATCGCTCGTATTGTCCGCTTCGTGAACTACTCCAAGTCCGATGGACGGTGGCGGCGGCGGTGGCGGCGGAGGTGGTGGCGGTGAAGGTGAACCAGGGGGCAGTGGAGGTTGCCAAGCTGGTACAGGCGTATTCTCAATATCCTGCGGCCACCGACTAGGCATCGGAAATTCAAATTGATAGTCAAAGAATGAGCGGTCGTTGGCTTGTTGATAGTTCAGGATGCGGAAGTTGGTGCCATCTAGTTCCTTTGAGTTAGGCGCAGTGCGATGACAATGATAAAGATTGGGAGCCGATACTCACAAGGGTTATTATATAGATTTGGTTCTCCGATGCGAGGAGCATCAATATCTGGCTGAAATGGCCATACACCGGCCGGTATCTCCCCGTGAGCGTTGCGTTGGCCTTGGACCTCGTAGCCTCGGACGATTGGATCAAACCCAGGAGTATTCATGTAGCCTTGATTGACGGCATTGCGTACAACGTCTCTGAAGGGACCAATGCCTCCCCAATTGCCCGCAAGAGGCCACTGGTTCCCGTTATCCCAAGGCCGTCTGTTAGGAGGATCGTAGCCGGCCATCATTCTGGTAATGGTTCGCCCAGTGATCGTTCGTTCACTATTGTCATAGGGACAATTTATTACTGTGCGCGCGGTATTTCCAGCCCTCCCACCTGTTTGCCTAAAATCAACTCGCCAGGTGGCGATATCTCGAAGTTCTCGTCTGTCAATAGCCCGATGCGCGTGGAACACAGTCAGTGCAGTCTGAGACTGAGTGTCAGTATGCAAGAGCTGTCGAGAAATGCGTTGGCAAATACTCACGAAACCCGCATAGGTACGGCCCCCTATGTCAAAGAAGACTTGCCGCGTCTCATCAAAATGGAAATGCAGCACGACCCAACGGTCTCGTAACTGCGGCCAAAGACGACCCACTGTCCTTCGGTCGCGATATTGGCCCAAATTCAATCGCCGATCAATATCCTGATTCCACACACCTGGCTGCGGGCCAATCCAGTAGGCCATTTCGAGCATCGGCCTAAAACCTCTTAGTTTGATTATGATTCCATGAGATAATAGACTCTGTTACATACCCAGGGCCGATACCTTGTCCGGGATTACCCTGGTAACGGTCCCATCTAGCATAATGTAGGCTCAGGTTACCTTTGAAGTTCATCAGATATTCTCGCATACCAATCGCAATGCTCACCTGTTTGTATGCCGCTGAAAATCGTGCTTAGAGAGGGGATTTCTTGATGAGGATCGAGCTGTGGCGGAGCCTGCAACTGATCAATATCCGGCTGGATGAAGCGCGGATGCAAAAGGCGCCAAGGCTCTTCTCGTGGCAAAATGTCTGTCGATATTTCGCTTTTCGCGATCGCTCGATCAACATATCCAGCTTCGACACGTACGCAAACAGTCGTGTTGATTTGGTCATAGGTGTTTCGGACTTGTTGCCACCCGAAAGATCGTACAGCATATCATTGAGGAAGTCTCGTGAAATTCGAGTAACGCCTAATTTGAAGTTGATCGGTCGAGAGCTCCGATTTCTTAGTCACCACCAAATGCTCCAACTCAGGCCGAATATGGAGGTGCTCCTCACAGTCCGGTATACGAGGTATAGTTAGTTCGATGCCATTCACCGCATCCTCAGTAGTTGCTGATGATGCTGAGTCTCCACTTTTGTCGTCGAACCAGCTGCCTCAGGTCAATAATTCGTTTTATGGTCACGATCAAGAAGCTCACCTCTGCAGGTCAGGCTTCGAATCCTCAGCGCAATAATGGTCCTTATACGCCTCTAGATAGCTGCTAGTGTCAGACCCATCATGGTTGTAGTTGTGCTATACACGCAGCTTACCGGTCAACAGCACGCTCAAATTGTAGTACTTTCTCAGACTTTCTCGGCACGGCGGGGACATCTGGAGGCTGGTGCTCTGGAAGATCAGACGGCTTGTATCCTCTGCAGCATAATGCTTCGTATCCACCACTCTTAGCACAATTCCTTGGGTGGACGGCAAGTTTGATGTGATTTTCGGGGCAATCGGCGTTGCAAGCCATTGGATTGTGAGGGCCTGCGAATATCTCTTTGCTCCAGAAGCATTGTGAAAAAGCTGGCGGTAAGAAGTTCTGGAAGTCTGGATGCCGGCAGCAGTACGTCATCGAGCCTATACACATGTCAGTCAGGTCTGAAGATGTCGCTAGACTACAACTAAGACCGTCACACATATCAATTGAACGTACCTTTGCTGCAGGTGTCCGCTCCCCCAAATCCAGCGGGAGCCTTCACTGCAGCTTGAGAGAACAGTGTAGTGCTACAGACAGGGTTCGGCTCAAATTGGCTGCTGCCCCAGCAGTTTGGTGCCGCGCCCTCCCATCGACAATGCGCATACGCCTGCATGCTCGGCGTATCGGTCTTGCAGCAGGCACTCTGATGACCTGACTTGCAACCTAGCTTGATAGTCCACACTTCAGCTTCCCCATTTTGGCAGCCCGGCTTGCATTTGCCGCTGTTGGAGTGACCGCGCCAGGTGCATACAGGCTGGGGAACATTTGCCGGGCAGCAAAAGCGAGATAGACCACGATCACAATACGTGTGATCCCACATCATTTCGCCTCGAGCACCGCCACTGCGAGCCACGGAAACGAACCCAGGAGAGCAATTCTGGTTGCAGTTCGTCCATCGGCAGGTATTGTCGGCCACCATGGCATCGATATTACGAGGCTTTAGCGTTGCTGGAATGACTGTAGCGATTCCGATGGAATTGATGGCCGCGAGGGCAAGGTATAATAGGATCAACATTGCTAGTGAACACAAAAGGATGATATTTGAATAACAGCGTGGAGCATGCGTTGCGTATGCGAGATCAACCGTTAGTTAAGAAGTATGCTGCTCGAGGACATGGCGATCTATGCAGAAGGGACGTGCAACGTTATGCAATCATCACAACTATCTGCCTTCACACAGGAGCGGGTAGAGGAGAAAACTTGCAGCGACTGCGAGGTCGACTTGGCTCCGCAGGGCCGATATGAGAGATGCTCATTGTAGCGCAGCAGTTGTGCAGCGCGTTGTTGTTGCACTTGTCGTGTAAGCGTATTTGTGTACGTTCGATGCGACCAATGGAGCGCATTTCACAGCGCAGAATGATCCATACTCTTCAGAAATATTTTTTGTGGTCATGATGTTATGGGCACTAGTGACTGCCAGTTGCCAATCACCCGAGTCACGCGACGGGTGTCGCGGCCTCATCACCTCAACACTCTTGTGGTTGCGTTTCCGCGGTGCCGAATCACATGGCCAGACATCAAGAAGGCATAAATCGCTGAAAGTGGCTTCATTGGTCGGGGCATAAAGATCTGATAGGCTTGAGGAGGTGTCGAGAAGCAGTGTTGCTAGTTGATGTTGGCAAGAGCACCGAGGGACGCGTCACGCTAGACACTAATTGCGCCTAGCGTGCTTGCGAGGAGTGACGATGCCTAACTCGCGCAAGTGAGACCTGCAGCCGGTATCATGAATGATATGTGCTCGACGTGAAGAGTGTGATAGAGATGTGCCCAATTCGATATGGAGTGACATGGAGAGCGAGAACTGATCCATTTGATGCACTTCCTCCTTTTGGCCCCCACATGTGCGGTCGTCCGCTCCAGGCGAGGGAAGGAAGGCCACTCAAAATCTATTTCTTTGTAGCGACCCAAACCTGAGCCGCATAAGCATTCTTGGTCAGTGCCTTGCCATTAAAGCCGTACTCTGCCTCTTTGCTCCTCAGCTTCTTTCCCTCAAAAGTGACCTCACCACATTCGTCTCTAATGTCCTCAAAAGCGAAGCCCATCTCTTCTACAACAGCAATGATCTCATCCAAGCTGAGCTGTACGAATGGTGCGGTGCCGTAAAGCAATGGCCCAAAATTGAGCCACTTGCCACCACTCTTCAGGAGCAGGTGGATCGTGTCGAAGTACGACATCAGATTGCGAGCGGTGTCAATAAAGAAATGCGTGACTATGATATCGTAGTGACCAGCCTGATCCTTGAAAGCCGTATTGAAGTCGCCTTCTACAAGCAGAACTTTGGGGTTCGGCGTAAAATTGGGAGCCGTGACTTTTCGGAGCATGTCGGTTGTCGTTGCATGATGCGAAAACCCGTCTACGAATGGGTGGAAGCTGAATGGATTTGTCAAAGTCGAGTTTTCGATGAAGCGATAGGCCACGTTCATATACATAGACCACTCATTCAAGGAGACTTCAAACCCTGAAGATCTGTTTAGCAAGCTCTGGCTTAGCGTTCGAATAGAAAAGACTTACCGTCAAGGTTGGCTACCTCGTGACCAAGGCGACCCAGTCCAGATCCTGGCAGCAAAACTTTAAGTGGCGAAGGTTCCTTGGATACGCCCTTCACACCAGACAATGTGCTTAGTATGCATGGGAATGCATCCTTGCGTTCCTTTGCGCCCTCATCCGCCCAGTCTCGGACGAAATGCTTGAGCGCTTGACTGACGCTGATTCGATCTGCTTGACGCCCTTTCTCTTCGGCGTCCTTTATGTGCTCGTCGAGCTCTTGTTGTGTGACACCATAGAATTGCAGAGCGTTTGATACGATGCTCTTGCAAAACATGAGATTCTCGTAGATCAACTCCTCAACATCGTCCAACTTTTTCTTGTAGTTGACCACCCTCTCCAGTACCTGCAAGTGTGAGACATGCACAAATCTCGTTCCATGTTACCAACATACCTTTTTCTGCTTCTTGCCGACGTTTGTGTACAGGTTGCGCCACCGATCGAGCTCGATAATTTGACATTCTTTATACTTGGTGAAACCAAACAAGGTATCCAGCAATCGCAAGCGAGGATGGGTCGATCCCCACGTGCCATGGTTTCGGGCCATGCGCTTCAATAGATGAGCCCGCTCTTGACGTTGTCTTGGAGAATTCATATCTGCACCTATTGGCATAGCCTCCATTCGCATCGGATTTTGTATTTTGACCTGACCATCATCGAACGTTACTTCCTCGGTCGGATCCTCCTGGTGCACAATTGAGGCTGCATTGTCGTCGTTTGTTGTTGCGCAGACATTGCCGTTGACGAGCAGTAAGAGTTGCAAAAGAAATATTTTCATCCTGGCTACCTTATCCGATTGCAAGATGGCGACTTGTTGCAACGCGCGGATAGTTGAAGTTTCGCCATTCGGAGCTGCGTACCGTGATGTCCGCCAAGGCCTTGTCGTGTGTAGATTTTTCGCAGAACACCATCATAGCTAGGCAGACTAGAATTCAAGACCGTCGGTAGGCTATATCAGGACGAAGACAATTGAGCTTAGACGTTGACTGATTGAAAGGCTATGATTGTGGAATGTGATGTTTCCCTCGAAACGTCATCACAACGAGGTGTGGACGAGATGCCGAGGCCTGTGCTCGGGCCACTTCCAACCAGAACAAGCGTATCGGCTTGCTCAATCCACTCCACTTCATGCTCACATTCCTAGCAGTACATCAAGCTCTGCCATATCTAACAGGAAATTTCAGCTACCAAAGAAGACGAGTAAGTCAATATGATGGCCGTGAACGCAGCCGACGCACCTGAAAGGTGCTATCGAACGCGAAAAGAAGGATGAGACGTTCGACGATTGCTGTGAGCATGTTATCAGAGAAGAAGCCACAGTATGAAAAAGGGCTCAAGTTGCTGGGGCCTAGCACTACTTTATCCGCAAATAGCTATCTCCGACTCGGCTTCGGTCATTCTTTTACCTTTTTGGTGGGAAGCAGAAGGAGCCGGTCTACCTCTTTCGTTCCTTTGATTGATCAGGTCATGGTAGCATTACTTCACCCCCAACAGTGCTATCATCTTCGCAAATTTCTCCCATCAAGTGATTCGGGGCATGGACCAGACAATGAGATGATCAGAGTCATCTCAGAGCAGTCCTTCCGCACTTCACACATAGTCCGCTTTCTGAATCTGTTCTCTTCTCCATTTCGATTTTTTGATCTAATTATATTTCTCTCCATGAAGTTCTGGAGGAAAAGCTTGCGCTCTTCACCCATTCTGTTCTGCTCGTGCATAGCATACGGTGTCTTCCCTTACACATCAATACCAATCTCAATCCGGCCCACATCTCGTTCTCCGTCATCCGCAAAATCCCAGGGATTGTATTAGCATCCCAACGCACCGTGCTTCCAGACAGGGCGTTCACGTCAAACGCTATTCAGCGGAGGCGCCAACCACTCCGAGCTGAACTCCTTTTCTTCAACTATGTCTCCAACGGTAAACTTAACCGAGCTATCCTCCCGCACAGACCCGGGAAGCTGGAGTCTGACCTCCAACCCGGTTCTGATATCTTGGATTCTCGTAGGAGACTTCGCGTCCCCGATGAGCCTCAGAACGAAGTGGAACGGCTGGAGCTTGTTCATCTCTCGTACCACGTGGTTGCAGTATTGCTCGACACTTTCGACGGCATCGGCTGAGCCCATCGTGGTATCAACTTCAATCCCAATCTGAATTTTGAGCACGCAATGTCTCTGGCGTTGTTCTTCAAACTTCTGGACCCAACGACAGAAAAAGGCTTGCCACGGCGTCTTATATGTCCGTAGCTCGCTCACGATCTTGGACCCAGACTCTGCACTGGGTTGGAGGCAAGAGTGCTCTATGACGTACAGGTATTGCGTGATCCCCGTGATGATATCGTACGTCGGGCCGTCTCGGGGTAGGTGTTGTGCATTGAGTAGCATTCGAGCTGGAGCATCTCTAATCTGAGAACGTTTGATAGCAATGGTGGCTTCGGCTTCGGCATGAATGGCGCGGCTTGCGCCAAGGATACCCGTTGTTGTGCCTTGCGCAATCATAGTGAATTGACCAGAAGGTGCCCCTCGTCTAATTATGTGAGGATACGAAGACGCGATAGGTTGTATCGGGAGATATTCGTATACCATGAGACGCAGTTCTTTCGGTAGGTCGAGAAACGGAAAATACTGCGGGGTACTCATCGTGAGTCAAATAGCGTCTGGCCGGTTGGACTGTTTGACTGATATTTTACGTCCTGGAAGATGCTGGACAATTGCTCAGTTCTGATTCGTATCTCAAGTGATGGAAATGTCTGGTACTTACATATACGGTTGGACTGAGGCAGATGTCGTGTGGTAGGGTCGGCCTGACTGGCAAGATGTCGTTGGTCAATCACCGTTGCCGCGCTCGTTTGCTCTTCACCTTCCGCCAGCTGCCAGCTTATGTAATCAACACGACGCGACAACGCACAAACAAACACGCAAAGGTTTTGTTGAACAACGTCACCCCATAATGTTCGAAGTCGACATTATCCCCAGTTTGCAACCAATCTCCACGAATGGCTCGCCTCAGCGTCGAACATTATCGAGCTAACGCCGCCATGACACCAGAACACCCGCGCAAGTCGGGTCGACTTCGCGACATCTTCAGGCGCTCGAGCGCGAGCCCACAGGTTACGATGACGCCGAACAAGTCACCTGAAGAACCCTCGTCATCTTCACCAGCATCGCCCGCCTCGCCACTGTCGCCAATCATCAAGCCAGGTTTCGAGCAAGTCGGTCTCCTGCCGAGCCAGCGGTCGTCCCTTTTAGACGCGACAAAGGAGCTAGAGACTCATGGTGGAGTTCATCTCGCTCAGGTGCTTGCGAGACAGGAAGAGGAGGTGAGGAATGTCGGCGGACCACACAATCTTGACACAAGCTTGGACGTCAAGAATGGCCAGAAGAACAAGCGAGGGGCCGAGCAAGTTTCCACGGCAGAGATATCCACATACGCTCTCCACAAGCATCAAGAAGACCATGCTGAGGGCGAGCCGCACGTTGCAGAGAGTAACAGTTCACCAATCCAGGAGACAATGTTTGCACCGTTCAGCATTTTCTCAACGAATCCAGCAAACGAGCAGTCTTCTCAAATCCAGCCCCAGGTGGAATCAGGTATGAAATCCTTGGGATATCGATGACTCCTACTGACCGGTCTAAAGTCAACCATTCCGATAGCGATGAGGTGGAAGAGTTCACTTTCCCTAAGATACAGGCCAAGCCGTGCTTCGACTTTGGCGCAGCGAGTGGCAATGCCGGTGGCATGTTTATCCCAGCTTGTCGCAGTACGTTTGGATATGCGAATAATGTGTGCTCACGAATGACTAAGTTGTGACGCAGATGAGAATACCGGTACCGATCAACATAACCCAAAGTCTCATCCCGTTGGCAAGAGTCTTCGTCGCAACAAGCAGAGCGTCGGCGAGGCGCGCACCCAGCCCAGCGGTGACATCTTCAGTTACGGTAGGTCTCAGTTTTTTCAAAGCATTGAACGCTGCGCTGATGTACCCAAAGGGATTGATAGCGATAATTTTAGCGATGAAGAGGAAGAAGAGCCGGCGAATCGTCGCAGCTCACTCGCATCCAACATCTTCGACAACAAAGATCCACTGAGTCAAGGTATCCGAGAATATGTCTCCAGCAAGATTGCCGAGGCATTAGTAGCACATGAGGGAAATAACGCCGGCAAGCGCAACGATGTTGATGCGCCTGGAAGAATCGCCAACGAACCTTTCCGCTTCAGCCTGCGGATCGACGTCATCGGAAACAAGACCCACGCTGGCAATGCTGAGATTGAATCGTCCGCAGTCGCTGCTGAGACGACATTTGGCGAGAATAGGATCGGTTGTTTCGAAATCGGTCATGCCGTTCTTGCTGTGAGCGCGCGAGCGTTCGTCGCGCTGCTGTACAGCTTCATCCTCGTTGTTGCCAGTGTCCGCGGCTTCACCTTCTTGATGGCTGCGATTGCGGACATTCTGTATGTCGTCGCTATCTACGTTGTTGTCATGCGAGAATTGGGGTACCTTCAGCAGGCCAGGGACTTCCATGCTGATGTCATCGCAGCGCCTGTATACAGTTGCGCAGTGCGAATGGGTGAGATTGGCAAGGTTTCACTTCGACGTGCGATGAGAGCGATGGTGTTGATCATTGTGGAGGCTTTGCAGGACAGCGCAGATGACGCTTAAGAGCGGAGGATTGGGTGAGATGGAAGACGATAATTTGGCATCCAAAATCTACAAGGCTGAGATCAAAGCAGTTAGCTGAGACTGCTAGATACTTATTTGGACCTCTGAATTGAAGCTAAGGGCCACTACCAAGGCTGATTGCGTTCGAGAAAACCTTGAGAAGTGAAAGCTACGAGCAGTAGTGAAATCATACGAAAGGCAAACTTGTTCTTTGTGACATCGGCTTTATATATTCCACTTGCAAAGTCTTTCATGTCATCAATCGCAACACTTTCCCGCATACCGACTCAACTCTCGAAACAACCGCCGATAATGGCACGCTTCAACTTTCCCAGCTTCGCCACACCAGTCCGCACTCCAGGACCGCAACACGAGCAGAACACAAAAGAATACGATGTACCTCCCCACGAGCCTTGCGATTTCATGCCTCAGTCACCTTCGCCCCTCATGATCATGTCCGCCAGTACCGGCCGATCGCAGACGAGCAAGGACGAGCGGGCCATACGCCTACTTCAGCCTGGCGGAGGAGAACGTCGCGTCCCTGCCAGCCGCATGTGGAGCGCATACTACGATGAGAGTGAGCATGCGGTGGAGGACACAGACTGTGGCGATGTTGGTGACCTCGAGCTGCGCCAACCAGACGAGACAGGCTGCGATGTCAACCAAACACCGCTTACGCCTAGTACCGATACATCATTCGCGTCTTCCGCCTCCTTCTTCTCGGATACATTCTTCTCCGAAGCATTCCTCCGCTTTCAATTGACCTGGCACATCTCTATGGCGCTCTTAGCTGCTTTCGTGGTCTGCATTCTCGGTGTTGCTGTGCTTTCACTTGGCGGAAGCGCTGCGCTGCGACACGCAAGCGGAAGTGGATTGCGTTGGATCTGGTGGTCAGGGGTCAGGATGAGTGAGCTTATCGAAGGGATTATTGAGGGCATGGGATGGATTGTTGGCAGAACTGTCGGTCGCTTTGGGAAGGGATTTCAGCGTGGATATCATTTCCAGGCGATGTGGTAGGAAGCTGGCAGGTACGCTACGTGTATTAATGGTCTCTCCCTTCAAGTCTTCGAACTTAAATTGTCTTAGTCGTAATTTCTTTCAAAAAGTTGGTGTAATCTGTCATCTTGAAAATTGCGGCCTCAGATGTGGTGGACGAGTGGTCTGATGATGTCGTCCTGTTTGCTGCCATGCCACTTTTGGTATGCTGCATAATAATCGCTACACGCTTTGCTCCCACTCGCAACTCTTCTATGAGAGCAGCGTTTACTCATAGATTTTGCAGAACTGGACGGCAATACATAGAAAGAGCTTCCTAAACCTGGAAATTGACCGGGAAAGACCTCGCGCATTAATATGTGTAGCTACAATGACCTTGATGAGGACGCCGATTTCTAGGCTGTGACTGAAACTGATGCTTTTTATCCTTCCCTCTATGGTCCAATAGTATATTTCGCAGAGCACTTACTATATACAAAGTGTATGCTTGACCATGGGGGGAGCATCTGGAACTATGGAGTGCGCGAGGAAGTAATCAGCCGTGTCCGGAGCGACTCATATCGAACCGCTCTGCTTCCGATTACGATGCGATGGGCCCGTAGAGTCAACACGGGAAACACAGTTTGTACACGCACCGATAAGAACCCCCCCGTTCCCCACATCGAAGTGGGAATGCTTACGCTCACCAAAGACATCAAGGATGCCGTCAGGGGTTTTATGCTCCTACTTATGAGTTTTGTACCGCGCCCCCGGGAGCTGAGAGCACAATACGTTGTCCGTTTAATCCGGCCCACTCTATTCGGGGAAGATGACGAGGCCTACAAAGAGGTGACGAGCTATGCTCACAGGATTTCAAGAGATCCTCCGGGGTCTGTCCGGAGCGTTGTAATTGGAGAATTTGTCTCAGAGCAAGAATATATCGAAGAATGGGTAGCAAACTAAGCACTGCGAAGGCGAATCGCTTTGATACCCATAGAACAGAACAGCGGTTGACTTCCTCATATGGCACCTTTGGCGCTGATGAGTCTCGTCGAGCGGACGGGAAGGCCGTAGATGAAAACTTATGCGGCAAATTCAAGCGGATGCGGACATGTTCTTGCAGGAATCTTTCATATGTATGAAGCTCCTTAGTCAAACAGTCTCTCATCTAAATTCAGAGCTTAGGCTACATTCTCACAGTCTACCTCTTCAAAATGGCTGTAATTTGTCTTGGTTCGACAACGCTGATGCATCATGTCGGAAACATAGAATAATGCCATGATTTCTTTCCGAAAAGCTCTCGGGTTGCTCTTCATCCAAGATCATCATGATACTTGAACGAACTTCTACATCTACAAGATACCTCTTGCAGGTTTTGTTGCTCGTACCTTAACCTAACCCAGGACCCCAAGCATTGATCCTTTGTTCCCAACGAGTATGTTCTACTCTTGCTTTGCCTCCGCTATCCATAGCGCATTCACTATTTTCCGCCTAATATCACCTATCGCCTCATTGACCGGCTTTGCAGCGTCCTTCCAGGTCTTTTCTAAGGAACCACCGAGGCCAAAGTGCAATGCTGCGCACAATACGAGTGCTGTCAACATGGCAATGCCAATATCTGAAGCCAGGTCTGACGTCCGAACATCAGCGCCGAGGTTGACTACAATGAAACCGAGAGTGACAAAAGTGACGAAGCCATAGATAATAGCGTTCGTCGTTGCGAATCCAAGGCCACGAGATGGCATCACAGCAATAGGCGTGTCGGCGAAGACCACCTGGACGGGGCTGAGGGCCAGTTTGTGAGCAGGATCCCGCGGCTCTTGCTCGAACACGAGCACGGGTGGAGCGAAGCCTAGGTTGTACTGCTCCATCGTGATAGCGGGCTCTTGGTTGTTGATTACTACGATCGGGGCGGGAGACACGCGCGGCGCAGAGTGCTTGGTGGTCTCCTCGTTCTTGTCAATCGAGCTGCTGCGCAACTCAGATAGGTCACTGCCCTCGTTTTTTGACACTGACGAGGTACTAGGATAGCTCGCGTGAAGCACAGAGGACGAAGAGGCATCGTATCCTGAGGCAGGATGCGTCAGAGATCCGGTCGACATATTCGATTCAGCATCGGCCGACAGACCCATGCCGTCTTCATCGTGGGCAGTCATCCACATGTCATCGTCGCAGAGCATTGTAGGCTCAGATGCCAAGGATTGCGCGAAAGTGTTGTTTTCAGATTTTAGATCTTTGCCACGTGCACGGATGCGTGCGAGGATGGCCTCATGCGACTCCGAAGCCGGCTCAGGCTCGACGTACTCAAACTCAGAAGAGTTGTCATCCGAAATGGTAGACTGGTACAAAGGTCTCCCGGTGGACGATACCTCACGGCGGCCAAATAGGCGGCTTGCCCAGCTCGTCTGTCGAATCTGTGGCGGCGGCCGAGTAGTTTTTGTCAGGTTGTCACGCAATGCCAATTCAGCCGGTGAGTCATGCTGCAGTCCGCCGTGAAGGGATGAAGAGCCTGACCTCGATAGCGTCTCTGCATGTCCATCTGAGTCTTGAACATGGTCGGACATCGGCGTTGGATCTGCATTGAGGGCACTACCGTGTAGCTGGGATGATAGGGAGGCAGCTTCCATCCACTCGTGTGGGAAAGCTCCAGAGAACTTGGTTCGAAGGCTGGACGTGGACTCGCGTCCAAAAGATGACGTCGAATGCAAGCTAGGTGTGCTAGAGGCCATGTTGCTCTGCATCCGCCTTGCATGGCTCAGCGATTGCATGCAAGGATTCGCAAGAGTCTGGCGGCTAGTTGCAAGTTCTTCAGATGAGGTTGGTAGGCTGGCTGGAGAACGTCTCTCGGAACGGTCCGGTGAGCGCGAGGCGAAGGTCAAGCTTGACGAGAGCTCAGATGGCGGCGCAAGGTCTAGAACCTGCGGTCGATACCCTGAGATTTTTGGGTCACGGCGTTGATTGAGCGTCTTTGAACGATAGATCGGTGGAGAGGATGACAGTGACGGCAAAGTATCGTCGTCCTCTCCGTGTTTATAGGTGTCAAACGGCTGCATGGATTGCATTGGTGAAGATGAGTCGAGATCAGGCGATGCGTATCGATTGATGATCTCTTCGAGGTCTGGAGAATACTGGCGATGTTCAGACATAATTCGTTGTTTGGTGGTGGTGTGGAAGAATTGGATGGTTGATGTTGGAAAGATAGCTTTCTTCGGCGATAGAGGTTGAAAGTGTAGTGTTGATGGTATAGCGCAAAGATAGTGTAAGGTCGCAGCCCGTTGGCAATATATAGGAGCGGGGCACTGGATGTTAGGCACGACCGCCTGCAAGGGCGTAGACATTGCAGTCGGAGTACTTGCACCCGCACTATGCGTAGGCTTCCCTTGCTCCTTGGAACTTGGAGTGAAAGTCATGGCTTAGCGCATAGATCTCCCCATGACGCTTCATGATAACCACATCAGCTCACCCCACAATGAATGCACAGAGAGTCTGATCAGTTGCTTCACAATGTAGACGTTGTTGAAGCGGAATGGGCTCTCAAATCTACTTTCAACCGTCTCGTATAAAATCCCAAAGCTCGTGGACTTGTCTCAGACATTTGGAGAAATTTGCCTCAACGTCAACCCGGGGCAATCGAGCGAAGTAAAGTTTTTGGAAAACCTCAAAATCGATCTCGGCACATCTCACCTTAACAAAGTCCTATCGACGGCTGTCGATTTCCGAACAATACACCATGACTGACCATTACGAGTCCAAAATCTTCCATGCGTCGGAACACTCTCCTGATCTCAGTACCAGCGAATCAAGTTCAGAACAACTCGCCCATTCCGAACTGCCAAACGATGGTAACGTTAGATTTCCAATAGAGGCGTCAGATCATGCCAGTGACGAATTTCTGGAGTTAGATCCAAAGGAGAGATCCGCTGGCAATGGAATCTCGGAGAACATGCCGGACAACACGCACGACACGCACATGCAAGAATCTTCATTCTTGTATAGTCCCGGCGCTAATGCTATGCTAAACGAAGACACCCATGATATGAAGGCTCAAGAACTTTCGCGGATTTTGCGAGGCTTGGACAGCCTCACGGGTGAGGTGGACCATCTCCTCGCTGATCAGGCGGCGCCGACTGTTTCTTCCGCTTCAAATTCATCAGCCACACCAATTATAGATCTGAATCGCGATGATGAGCCCGTGCCTTCACCAAATGATCATTCTGGGGACAGTAAACACGGCGTACTGGACGACAAGAGAACATCAACCGAAAAGGCCGTCTTTTGTTCCGATGAAGCGAGGGCAGCATGCGAGTTGACGAACGGCAGTGTTGTCGAGAGTGAAGATTTCTTTCACGTAGCTGAGCATGATGAGATAGCGGAAACAATTTTGGCCGTCGCTTGGGGTGCTCTGACATGTATCGTGTTCTTAGCTGGCGCACTTTGATCAGCGTCTTAGAGAGGGTGGAAATAGGATAAGCAATTAAAAAAAAGGCTGATCAGGCTATTGTATGGCCAGGTGAGCCAACAAAGCTATCACTCTTGCAAAATCTTTGGTGCTTCCCTCGTGTTTGAAATTCAAATTGTTTGTTCAGCAAGTCAGGACAGTGTTCAAATGCGTAGTTGAGATTTCATTAGAGCGCCCAGCTTCTCTTAGAGGAAGTGAAAGTGAGGCATCATGGGTCGTGACCAACAGCCACCGTAACGCCGAGTCTCAAGTCAGTCGCACCTTCTATTCCTTACTCCCAGAATCGTTCCAGGCTTTCATCTACAAACTCACCAACGTTTACCACAACTATTTCAAGCCGCGTTCAGCTTCACGTGCATAACCCGACATTACATCAACCAAGCAGGCGCAACCCCTTCTGAGTCCGCAGCATGGTTATCTTCGCTACCCTCCGCCAACGCGTGCGAAAACTTCTGTTCATCGCTATCATCCTCACAGTTCTTGTGCACGAGCCCTCCTTCCGAACGACGATCAACATCTTGATCAATCTGCACGTCGCCGCACGCATGGCATCCGAAGCCATCCACAATGCTGCAGTCGATCACTTCCCAGTCGCTGCAACTTGGATACTTGGCGTCTGGTCCAGTTTACACATCGCGATGACCACGCTCATCCACGAAATTTACCAAGTCTTGGGACCGATCTCATCCACGATAGTGAGGACTGTGCTTGAGTGGATCGGATTATGGCTGCGCAAAAGTCCATTGATGTTGTGCTCGCTGAATAAATGGCTACTGGATATGGCGGAGTATTTGGCGAAGGTTATCGACGTGACGGAAGTTGTGGAGGCATCCAAGACGCTCATGGAAGCTGAAGCATGTGTGGCTCTGCTCTGCGATATGGGCGAGAAGTTTTAATATCACATCATTGTGCAGTAGAGATGACACGAGCGATATCATGACCCCAATTCGCATGTTGTGTAGGGAAATGGGAACTTTCAAGGATCTATGCATGTTCAAATCCCATGCCATTGTGAGCTACGTCTTTGTATTGGAGAGGCAGCGCTTGTTGCAAGCATGAAATGAGGGCGTCTTGGGACTATTGAGTCAATCTGGAAGCTAAATGATACATGTTGAAGTTGGTATCATTGCCTAATGTGTAGCAAAATCACGATTCAGCCTTGCTCTAGAAGACCTCTCTTCTCACGTAATTTTCCAATATTTTGCCCGAAGCCCTCCTGCAAAGCATCTCGAGCGCATGAGAGCAAAAGTCGCAGCAAAACTGTGAAGAAACATATGATCGAAGACTTTGCATTATGTGCCGCCGCCCGATCGCTGCCTCCTTTCCGTCTAATTTCATTTTCGTGTGATCTCGCCGCCAGCATGGTGGTTGCAAGACAGGAAAAGCGTTTGTGACTTCATATCATGTATCTACAATGATTAGAATTCGTATCATAAACACAGACAGCAGACTCACGTGGCCGTCTTGGTATCTTGCAATGTTCTCAGTAATAGCCATCCCGAACTTTTCTTGCCCACTTGTCAATGAGACGACGGCCCGGCTGATAATCCTCGTATGTGCTAATTGCATCTGGATAAGTAGCACGGATGTTAGGCTTGTCTAGCCTGTCATGCCAACCAAACATTGGAGCATCATTTGTCTCTTTGTGAAACTCCCGGTCGGACGACGTCTTTTTGATATCAGGGGAGTCGGTAGGTGATTTTAGTACAACTGCTTGGTTCAGTTCCTGAATTGTAGCGTCGAAAGTAGAGATCTCGATGTGCGCGGTGGTCGTGGTAGCCGAAGGTGAAGCTGTTGATTGCTTCAACACTTTGGGATCCGTGGTAGCATGGGCATCATTGATATCTTCCCGTGCGTATTCATCCACAAAGGGACCCATACCACCACAGTCTTGATCAGACTCTTCAATAGTATTCTTGGAGTCATTCTGCTGCTCGTCTATCGCGGCTGGGTCCAGGACTAAGCGGTAGAGCGGGGTCGTCCAAAGTTTTGCGTTTTCTTCCTCGGACAAGACAGCTGGCTCTAACTCCTCAAGGATTTTTGCAACCCATGAAAGACTCTTGTCGCGATTAACTTCATTCATGGCGCGCTGGCATTCTGCTTCGATAACTGCCTGTTCGTGCCTCTCCTGCTCAGTTTCCTTCTGCTGCTCGGCCTGGTCTGCAGCGACTTGCTGGTCGCGATCTTCTCGAGCCTTGACGAGTGCATCATCAGCGGCCTGAAAGTCCTTAATGACTTGTCTCCATCTTGCGAAATACTTGGGACCAAAATCGTTGGCTAGATCCTCCCGCGAGCGATCAGGATGCTCGGCCACGTAAGTATTGAAGCGGTATTCATAATCGTAATGCAGGCTCTCATGCTTCTCGTACGCATGTCTAAAGCCCGCCTTGCGATCGCAAAGCTGCTGCTGGAGTTGAGCGATCGTCGATTGTGCTCCGAACTCTTTCTGACTCTCATCGTCCCGGGAGTCATTCTTTCGGGAGTCTTCGTCTATGCTATCTGAAAGGTCGTCGTCGGTGCTGGAGTGGCTAAGCGCATCACGACCCTGCACTGCTCCTACACCATTTGAATTTTCATTTGGGCGAAGAAATTCACCCCATGCGTAACCGCGAGCACCCCAGTTCTGGATGGAGTCTACGGGAAACAGCCCAGACTCTGGAAAGAGGCATTCGTGCTCATGGATAACCTTTCGCATTGCCTGCATCCAGGTCCGGTCGGCAGCATCGGCTTGTTGTCGCAATTCCTGGCGTTTCTCGATCAATAAGTAGTACGCCTTTGCAGCCTCGCTGTGGGCATCCATCAATTCCCTGACTTGCTTCTTCTGCATCGGACTTGGTTTGTGGCGCTATCGTGCAAGCTCGCGTTTGGCATCGATCCAAGCATCTTTTGTGAGACGATATGCTGCATCTGTGGGTTGACATAGCTTCTGAAGCTCGGATGCTGCCTCTTGAATCTTTGTCTTTGCGGCGCGGTACTTCCGAACTTCTTCAACCGAAAGTTGGACCTTTTGGAACAAAGACGAAGCCACGGCCATCATGAGTACATTTTGATGGCCATCGTACGCGCGAGCCAATGCGGAGGCACCTGGAGTAAAGTTGAATTCTTCCACTGGGGCTTCATTGACGTGCCATAACTGAAAACCGGGCTCTCGACCAACGCACGTGCGACACGAGGATGAACCGCAGTGAATGTAGTGTATGTCCTCGTCCTCACTCGAGCCTACGCTTGATTCATCGCTGGAATCATCCGAGCCACTCGAATCGCCCTCGTCGTCGCCAGCGTTGTGATCATGCTCAATGCTAGCTACTTGCTTGGAGTGATCGGCTAACTCTTCGGGCACGTTGATGGCTTGCGGCTGCCGGTTGTGCTGGAACAATACACGATCGTTGATTTCTGGTTGATGAATGCGGCTCTTGTGCGTGTCTCGTGAACAAACAGTTCTTTGTGGGAGGAGTAAATGGTGAGCAGCTTCCACACCAGCTGGGATCGTGAGCTTGTCATCAGATGATCCTCCATCTGTCACGGTCTCGCTTTTCTCGGAGTAGCAGGGGCCTTTATTGTGCTCTGGGTCCGCCTCGCGGTCGCTGGCCTCTACTTCCTGATCTGAGGGCTCTGTCTTTTTCGCGTCCTCCAAAGGAGGCGCAAGCATTACCCAGCCGACCTGACTAGATGGATTCGACGATCCATATGCTGTGACTGTGCAACGCTCGACAGCGTCATCGCTCTCCATATTCTGCATCGTGACATTGCTGTATACGTCACCATACAGCTCATATTCGTTTCGATCTCGGGTGCTTTCTGCGGCAGGAGGGCTGTATTTTTGTCGTTTTGAGGCATATGTGTGTGTAATATTGCTTGTTCCACCAGAAGAGCTGTTACGCGATGAAGCTAGAGATGACGATTGCGCGATCGAAGAGCAATCCCTAGTAGAGGTGCTCGGAGCGCTTGGAGATATTGTGTGAGCGGTATGATACCCGATGTCATTTCCTCCTCGTTTTCGATGCGCCGTCCTAGGGGAGCTCGCAGTCGATTGCGGAACCTTGAACTTATGATTTGAAGCATTCGCCATGGTTTATATGTCTGGTGGGAGTAGTGGCTGATTTCGAACGTATTGGAGAATGGATGGGCGGGCAAAGGCTTGGTAGAAACCCGTATGCGCCAAAGTCCTATGACATATGGCCATTCGGTACAATAGCGCGCGGAATTGACGGTGGATAAGGAAATTTCATTCAGTCCAATCCTATGATCAGGCAATGACGCAAGGTAACGGCAAAATTTTCATTGTGTGAGCATTTTCACGACTAATCGAAAGTCTTCGATCCGGCGCGCCGCTCAGAATGGCCGTGCTTTTCATTCTGGTGATGGTGAAAGCAAACGAACGGATGTACTCCAAACTTTGTAAAAACACAGCGGGATGGCCCTTTCCCTAGATCATCTCTCCTCTCCTCCTGCCACTGCGCAATTCGTAGGCTCTTCTAATCTAGAGTCCAAAAGTTCCATAGGAATGCTAGACAAAGGCATTAGAAACCTAACGCGGACGCATCGAGCAAGGAAACGGCTATGATCATACATAGATATTATTGCTATCCAATTTTCATGACTTCAATCGCATGTATAAAATGTCGGCAATGAGAATGCATTCATAGAGAACTGGTCCAAATATGGAGTAGCTTTGTTTCAATCGTCAATCTAAGATGGATTTCATGATAAGAACCATACCTGTAATTTCGTGATGGTCCGTCTTCAGTGTTTATGCGAGTTTCAATCATTTCGTGGTATAAGAGCGTAGCGCAATACGATAGGGCATCATAAACTCCTTTTCTGCCGCATTATACCCTAAACTACTCCAGGAATATGTACATGATACTGCATGCACTTCAACCTCTCCGCGCACTCTTCCTTTTTCCAAACCGTTCTCAGTAGCCGCAGAGAAGGATTTGTGATCTTTTTTGTATAGTCCCTGACTCGACCCCTCATTAGGCTTATTGAACATCGAGTTCTCCCAGGTGGTCTTGCGTCGGTTCGTCACGAGGCAGCAACGCGCTTGTACCTGACTGCTTCGAACACTCCTAGCCCGCTAGCACAATCACACCCAAGCGAAATGATTTCACTATCACTCCTACCCCGTATGCGCATTTGCGGTAAGCTGGCTGTGCGTACGCCACGGCAGGTGTGCACCATGGCGGTCACCCAGCCCGTGCCACAGATGGTAGTTCTGAGCAAATAATAAACAGGCAATTCTCCTCTACTCGTCAGTACGGGCTCAACCCAGACTTCCACTACTCCCACGATCCCGTCGTGTCAAGAAGACCATGAAAGATAACGAACAACAGCAAATGACCGGCGCAATGCCAATCAAGATGGGACGACCCAATCGGAGTTGGCAACCCCAGAGATCTATAAGAACTCAAAATTGCTTATCGGAACATGCGGAATCAACTACCGAGGATAGCTTGCCAGCATGATCAGAATTTTCGTCCCATATGTCTCGGCACAGAATATCGAAGCTTACCACGACTTCCGGCAAAACAGTGAACTGTTTGTGCTGAGGGATGAGCCGATTTCGCAGGAAAGAAGGGGTGACAACGGATGTTGGGCGCGAAAGAACCTCGCATACTGCATCATTGCGCTTGAGCGGAGTTTCCCATATCAGTGAGATCTGATCAGGCGTGTATCCGGCAGAGGTGGAATGTTTGTTGAGCCGGGACAGGTGTCGACATGGTGTCGACGTGGAGTTAGATGGAGTGTAGCCCAAGGCTGCAGAAGTATCGAACACATCTGAAAGTGAAGGTACAACTAAATTTTAATAATACAAATAAGATGAGACCAGGTGTTCCGACATAGAAGGAATATAATTTGTTGGAGTAACTCTGTTACAGCGAGTTAAAACTCCATTTCAACATCGAGAAGCAAACGCGGAAGACATATACTGAACAGCACTTATAAAACGTGTTCAAGTTTTAGGAGGAGCTTGAGGGTTGGCCTAAGTGATGCGGAGGTAATGCAACGGTACGTAGAGTAATATCATCAACATACTGCAACAGGCTGGCAAATCGGAGCACAGACAGTCACACTTGACAGGTCGCCCATGTAGTCTGACACGTCCAGGTATCTTTGAAAGATTCATGACCCCGTAAAGCTTTCCGCCGGGGTAAGCAAGGGCGCGGAGGAATTGAGGAGTCTGTGGGGAGGAGTAAGTCGATCTGCAGCGGGTTGCGGAAGAGGTCGCGGGCTTTTTGTCCGCGCCCCGCGCTTGAAAGCCAGCATTGCTGCGCAGTTTCCTGCACGTTTAGCGCATACACTAGCTCAAGGA
Source organism: Paraphoma sp. B47-9 (assembly GCA_001748405.1). NCBI lineage: Eukaryota > Fungi > Ascomycota > Dothideomycetes > Pleosporales > Phaeosphaeriaceae > Paraphoma > Paraphoma sp. B47-9. Next base: position 77,567 of record BCLK01000262.1, read on the forward strand.
ATAGCTATGCTTTTACCCGTAATTCTGATCGCGTACTCTCTCACACTCGCAAATGCGATCCAAAATCCCATTATTCCTGGCTTCAACCCCGACCCGGCGATTATTCGACTGGGTGATGAATACTTCATCGCCACATCGTCTTTTGAGTTCTACCCCGGCTTCCCAATTTATAGATCTACGGATCTCCAGAATTGGGAGTTATTCTCGCATGCTCTGACTCGGCCAAGTCAAATACAATTATATGGAACAGCCGCCTCAGCTGGTACGTGATGTGTACCGTTCTTGGAGTATGATTCCATAACTAATTCGCGACAGGCGTCTGGGCTCCATCACTGTCTTACATCAATGGCAAGGTCTATATAGTCTGCACCACAAGATGGACATACGATCCGATTGCCAAAGTATGGCCACGTGCAGCGTGGCTCTCTTCCACAGACATGAAAGAGTGGAGCGATCCGGTCTGGGCCGATCCTTGGGGCATTGACCCGTCACTCTACCAAGACCCGAAGACAAACAAGACGTTTCTGAATATTATGGCTCCAAACAATAATGCGCAGCGTATCTGGGGTATTAGTCAATGCGAAGTAAATATCGAGTCAGGTCGCTGTGTTGGGCCGTACCGCTCCTTGTGGAACGGCACTCTTCCGAGCAATAGTAGTGCGCGACCTGAAGGCCCGAAAATGTTCTATCGCGAACCATATCATTATCTCTTGATTGCAGAAGGTAAGTGAACTACATTTGGATTGAGTGATTATGTACTCATTTCACTAGGCGGCACGGATGACCTGCACCGCGCAACAATTGCGCGATCCAATTCGCCCGAAGGTCCCTGGGATCCCGCACCAAAAAATCCACTCATCTACAACGGCGCATACGGCTTCAATAACCTCACTGTGCAGTCTACAGGCCACGCCGACATCGTTGAAGCACCCGACGGTAAATGGTACGCATCCTTCCTTGCGCGCCGCAAAGTCAATGGTTCGGCACCACTTGGCCGTGAAGCATTTCTCACCACGGTCGAGTGGAAGGATGGTTGGCTATTGTTCAATAACGGCAATCCAATCCTCCTCACAGACCCCAACGATGAGAATGCCACTGCAAGCAGATTGCCTCCTCCACCATTCATAGACCAATTCAACGGCTCATCACTTCATCCGGAATGGTATCGCTTACGCACGCCATACACCGAGACTTTTCGCCTCGACAAGACAGGCAACGATTCACACAGCGGAGGTCTGACCTTGCTCCCAAATGTGTTTAGCCTCAGCGATCGCGACCAGCCCGCTGCGCTTTTGCGGAAACAAAAATCTCTCAATATGACTTTCTCGGCACATCTCAAGCCAATAACCCAGGGCTTGCGGTATCGGCAGAGTGTGGGAGTCAGTGCGTATTTGAGTGAACTGCAGCATCAGGATCTTGGGCTACGGAAGTGTGCGAATGCGACTGGGTTGTGTGTATATACGACTTTGATGCGGAATAGTACTGTGACGGTAAGAACCCACTCCAATCTTGGAGAAGAGGAGTAGTAAGGAAAATGCTGACATGTCGCCATAGAATACCGAGTTACCATTGAACAGAACCTCGATCCAAGGTCTCTCCTTCCACATCCGCGCGACGCCTACAGAGTATTTCTTTGGCTTTGCTGTCGCGGCTGGGAAGGAAGCAAGTGCTACATCGCCGGAGATAGAGTGGGTGGCTTCCATTGAGGCATCGTGGCTTACTTTCCCGCCGACGGGCTGGGCATTTTTCACAGGCACTTCTTTCGTGGTGTTTGCGAGCGGGAATGGCGAGCCGTGGCCGTTTGATGCTGAGGATGTTGGGTTCACAAAAGTTGAGGAGGTGTATGGTCAGGACTACTATGAAAACTACCAGAGCTAGATTACGCTTCTGGTATACCGGTAGATTTACCAGTGGTGGTTGCAATGTATTAAGGACGGTGTGAGAACATTCGGTTCTTGATCAATTTTGGTAGACAGACATGCTCCGAAGAAGCAGATGCGATGTAAATTGTATGATTTGGCGGCTGCGCACTCGATGTTGATCACTTGACAAAAGTTGAATGACGCGATACAGATACGCGACCATCCTAAGAATCTGTCTGTGTGTTGTGGAATGGTAGCTTAGTAAATTGGGGTTGGCACTCAACAGTCATGCCAACAAGGATTCCAAGGTTGGGTGTAGAGCACATGACCGTGAATGTCAAGGCACGTGCGACACACCCAGAACCTCAGACATAACGGAGAAAGACTGGAGTAAGCAGTATCGATTGTGAGAACTCTAGGAAGTGGAAGATGGGTAGGCTGCAGCCAAGCAAGCATTGAATAAAGACGCAGAACGTCTTGTTCAACGTGAGGTGAATGGGATGGGATACGTGTTGGAGAACCGCGAACGTAGCTTCCGTAGATGAGATGATGACGTAACTACGACAACAAATCCTTTGGTCGCACCTGCCTGATTTGGAGACACTTCGTGGACTAGCACAACTCACCGCTCGCCCTCTTCCTCTTTCGTCTCTCCTGCAGCTTTTCCCTGCCAGCCTCGCGAACTCCGGATCCATCTCTATATTATTACGATGTAAACGAAGGACTTCCACCAGGATCATTTCGCTTCTTCGTCGCACGTTGCGTCGCCAACGCGGCTACGGACCCGAAGCCACAAACAGATGCGGTAAGGAGGCACGGTCCCACTCTCTCACTCAATGCAGCGCAAATGAGCGCCGTAACACCATCCACACTTCACCGCAGTGTTCTCTCCGCCCTTTGCCTGCTGGTGCCTGTTGAGTACTGGGAAGCAGCCAATGCCACCATGGAATTAGCACATGTGCAGCGCGCTTCGTGCGTAAGAACCTTGTCTTCACGCACGCCGGCCCCAATGACGAACCATGTGTCACGGGTTTCCATCAGTCTTCTCGAAGTCAGCGCACGTCTTGCGGCTCGATTGGCTACAGAGTGCAGAAGAACGGTGAGATTTTGGCTGAAGGATTGTGCATGCCGCAGGGATGCACCGCCGTTCGATAGGGCTGAATGCTAGCGATTACTCGGTAACAGTCCGAGTGATCGCCAATGACGTTGATGGATCGAAGCGTCGTTGCGCTTGTGCGTTGTCGCGTTGTTGGAGAGATTTTGGTAGTCTCCGCTACGAAAATCTGTACGGCTGGCTGGGAGCGGGACACACAATGCCTCGACATGGCAGTACGGCGACGACCTTGCTGCCGTGTAACTCAGGCACAGCCGTGTACCGCCCATCGGAACAGGAACGAAAGTCGGTCCCAAGGATATGGGAAGCGTGAGACACGTTCGCGCTTCCTGCAGGTTCGTTGTTGCTGATGCTTAGAAATGACGGTCACGGGCTTCACATGTCATTGTCCCTTATCGATAGGCGCTGAACGGGATCATTTTGGCCATTACTGCGTTCAACACTATCTCGCCTAGGGCATCTGCTTATGGTGGTCTGGTGTTGTTATCAATACTGCGATTGAAGCAGTCGTGGTGGGTCGTCGGGGACATCAAGGTCGGCTATGCTCGCTCCAAGTCGCATGCATGGAGTCTGGTTCTAGACTTGGGGGCTGCGATCACGAAATGCACTGCGTGTTCGCAGCAAGACGCACGACGATCAATCGCCGTCGCATTGCATAGAGACACAACGCATCGAACCACCGACCGATGGCCCAGATGTGGATGCAAGGCTGAGATGTGACTTCACGAATGGTCCGCAGAGGTTACAGCAGTGATAGGGCCTGCAATGTCTCGACGCATGCACTGCGATATGTTGGCGAGTAGACCAACTCACCTCCACATGGACTGCAGAACAACTCTTTTGTGCGTACTATGGAGGGACATGGCCAGCGGTCAGGCTGCCAGCGCTAGTTGTCTTGTTACGGTTTAGACGTCCGCCCCCAAGCGAAATCAGCCAGATGCATGGGTTTTCTTTCCATTAACGACGAACGACAAGCTGCGTGCGCAGCCCTGCACCCCGTCACAGCATCCTCATTCGTCCACCGTGTGAGTCCACAGCTCGACATGCAGGCCAATGCAGCTGGGCACATCGACAGTCTGGCTTCCTGCCCGCCCTTTGCCAACCCAGCAGACCGTCCCCTCAATCCGCTCGGGACGCCCGCGGGATGCTGATTCGTGGTAGCCCCAGAGCGGGGGTCCAGCGGCTGCGCCGAGCGAAGCCCTCGTGTCTGACCGCCCCACTGTTTTTCTCACTGCTCTAAACATACCACACCACAGCCATGAGCTCGTCAAGCTTCGGATGGGGCTGAAAAATACCCTCGCCCTCCAAGGCTACTTATATTCCATCGCTGAGCCCCCAATGGACGCCATACGCCCTCATACCACCAAGTCCTTGACCGTCCAGGCAAAGGCATGACCATGGACTCTCATAGCACCCACGACTTCATCAACATCATCAAGCCTCATTCGAGACCCCACTCGAGAGCACCAAGCGTAATCCAGGATCACCACGTACCAGCACCTGTCACAACAATGGCACATCCACGACTACATGCGCGAAAACACGCGCCCCAACGAGACATTGACCAGTTCTGGGACAAGTTCACAACAAAGCACCCTGGCAAGATATTCACAATCCTGCCCGACAATCTCTACGCAAAGCGCGCAGCTGCACATGCGCCAAAGGGCTCCATTCCCGGAGTCAATGCGCTGGCCTCCTACGATCAGGCCGTAGAGTCGTGTAGAAATAAAGTCGCCAAGATTGTTAAAGAATGCCGGCGGTTGAATCAGAAATACCGCGACCCTCACTTTGATATCGAAGCCGACTTCAAGCGGTCGCAAGCGCTGCCAGATACGCCTGCCGACTGCCTGACTGGGCTGGATAAGGAACGGTCCGATTTCCAGCCCATGTCCGTTAAGCGGGTCGAGGTAAGATACGCCCTTGCATACATGGCGCAAAGCTGACCGTGCGTCCAGGACATCTTCGAGAAACCGCAATTCTATATCGGAGGCGCGACCGCCAACGACGTTCGGCAAGGCAATGATGGCGACTGCTGGTTCATGGCCGCGCTCGCCACCATAAGCAACAAGGAGGAATTAATACAACGGGTGTGTGTCGCCCGCGATGAGCAAGTCGGTGTATATGGATTTGTGTTCCACAGAGGTACGCACTCGAGCTTGTGACACATTGGACACGCGCTTACATGGCACAGACGGCGAGTGGATCTCCGAAGTCATCGACGACAAACTATACCTCATCAAGGAAGACTTTGATGAAGCCAAAATCGAGCGCTATCATTGGCTAGAGCTACAAAACCGCAAAACGCCGGAGGAGGAATACCGCACAGTCATGCAGACCGGCTCAAGAGCGTTGTACTTTGCGCAGTGCAGTGACCCGAATGAGACCTGGCTGCCATTGCTGGAGAAGGCCTTCGCAAAGGCTCATGGTGATTACTCCGCCATTGACGGAGGCTTTGTTGGAGAAGGTATCGAAGACCTTACCGGTGGTGTAACATCGGAGGTCTTCGCTACCGACATCCTCGACAAGGACAAATTCTGGCGCGAAGAGCTTATGAACGTCAACAAGACCTTCCTTTTCGGATGCGGTCAGATGGGCGGCATCTATGGCGAGCGCCGGGGTATCCAGGAGAAGCATGCCTATTCCATCATGGAGGCCCGCGAAATCGACGGACAGCGCCTCTTGAAGCTGCGCAATCCCTGGGGCCGCACCGAATGGACTGGTCGCTGGAGTGATGGGTCCGAGGAGTGGACACCTGACTGGATGCATAAGCTAAACCACAAGTTTGGTGATGATGGTGTCTTCTGGATATCGTACAAAGATCTACTCCGCCACTACCAGCACTTTGACCGCACCAGATTGTTCGGGCCAGAGTGGACCGTTTCTCAACAATGGACGAGCGTCAACGTCCCCTGGAGCGTCGATTATCTCGATACCAAGTTCAAGATCACTCTAGCGAAGGCTAGTCCAGTAGTCATTGTTCTGAGTCAACTCGATGATCGGTACTACCAAGGATTGGAAGGCACATACGAATTCAACCTGCAATTCAGGCTTCATAAGGACGACGAGGAAGAGTACATTGTGCGTAGCAACGGAACCTATTACATGAAGCGGTCTGTCTCGACTGAGCTTGATCTCGAGGCAGGCAACTACACCGTTCTGCTCAAGATCAAGGCAACTCGAGTACCAAATCCCACCCCAGATGAAGTCATCCGAGCAACATGCACCAAGCGACGAGAGAAGCTTCTGGCTACTGGCCTGTCTTACGATCTTGCACATGCCAAGGGACAATTCAGAGAGCAAGAGAAAGAGAAGGTTCAACGTCGCAAAGAACACAAGCTTGAGCGGAAGAAGGCCGAGATGAAGAGTTCTCATGAGCAGCGTAAGAAGCTACGGCGCAAGGCTAAAATGCGCGAGCAAAAGAAAGCAGCGAAAGAAACTCGTCGCCTGAACCGAAGAGGTGACATGCATGAGTTTGAGAAGAAGCTCGAAGACTTCTCCGGTCTTGGCATCAACGTTGACGACACTCCACAGAACACTGGCGATGAAGAGCAAAAGCCACAACACCCCTCGGTCACAAGACACAGTCGCGCTTCCAGCACCGGTGCAATCAGGGAACGCTCTTCTAGCCCCAGTGGAGGTTTCCAGGGCCGTGGAGGATACAATGCGCCTCTTCCAGGAGCTCTACAAGGACGTGGTGGATACAATCACAACATGCAAAGCTCAGCCATGAGCGAGGCACTACAAAGTCGCGGTGGGCACAATACCACGGCCCAAAGCACACCTGCTGCTCCCTCGCATGGTTTCCAAGGTCGTGGTGGGTATAACCAGAATTTGCCCGGAGAGCTGCACGGCAGGGGTGGTTACAACCAAAATTTGCCAGGCGAGCTTCATGGTCGAGGTGGCTATAACGCAGAATTGCCCGGCGCTTACCAGGGCCGCGACGGATACAATGGCCGCGATGGGTATAATGGCCGTGACGGCTACAATGGCCGCGACGGTTACAACGACGCTGCAACCACGGATTCCCCCATCCCCACCCCGATGACCGACGAATTCCGCCCTGGCACGCCTTCGCAACGCCCCTACAGCCCACGTCCAGAGCGCAAGTCTCCGTCGCGCAAGGCGACCTTGACACCCATTCCTGGGCTTCGACCGGGCATCCACGTGACTCGCAACCGTGGCACGAGCATCAGCTCCAACCGTGCGCATCACGGCGTCTACTCGCCCGACCCCTACTCCGATGACTCGTCCTGGGACTCTGAGATCGACGGCCCATGCTCGCTCGACTCAGGCATGTCCTCTGATGATGACGATGACAGGAAGCTGTCAGATCGCCAGCATACACGCTATGTATGGTACAATGGTGCGCGCTACCCATACGTCGAGGACGAAGACGAATTTGAGCGCGACCCGTGGAACGCTGTGGCTGTCGTTGGTCTGCGCGTTTTCAGCCAAGACAACACGGATGTCACTATCGAAGTCGTGAATGGCGAAGGCGAGCGCAAGAAGAGTGAAGGTGACGACGCGAGCGTCGCGAGTATCTCAACTGTGCGACGCAAGCACAAAGAACTAGATGTCGATGACAGCGCAGCGGATGCGACGAGTCCGTTGCGCACTAAGCCGACAAATTTAGAAAGCGAGTTGACGACGAGGGCGGAGGAGGCTGAGGCGGTGAAACATGTTGGTACGGCGCCCGCGGGGACGGAGAGGAATAGGCAGGGTACACTGTCTTGATTGGGGATGTGGAAGGTGTGGTAACAATTTCGCGCCTAGATTGGATGGATCGATTTGATGGTATAGGATACATGCTTGGGTCTCGGGTTGTTTAGCGAGCGTGGAGTTTGGTGTTCTGGGGTGTTTGGGTAGTTATGCGACGTAATACTAGTACCTTTTCACTCTGGCAATTGTCTTCTCATCTTTCGCTCGTGATTCTACCTGTCTTGTTAGAATTGCGGGCTTTTTCAGTGTGGGGTACGCCCTATGGACTCACGGATCGAAAAAAGAATCGGCAGCAGTGCTGCAAGGCTACCTACCACCTGCTTGACTGGGAAATTGTCGCGTGTTAGGCGTGTCTCCCTGCAGTTACCCCTCCATGCAGGAAGGCAGCAACGTCAGCCTGGTCAACGCCTTCGACGTTCAATCACTCACTTGACGTCTTCACAGCTTTTTGCAGGGACATTCCCATGCTTGATCATGTCTTCAATAACCCCTACGTCACAGTCAACCGAAAGCGCCCTGGAGCGGGTGGCCTCTGCCATGCCTGCGCTTACGCCAGCGGAAATGGAGACGTCGCTCAGTCGTGCAAAAGAGCTCGTTTGCGAGCGGTGCTGGGTGACAGTCTTCGATACTGAGGAGTTTGAGCGAATTGGGCGTGAGGAAAATTGGTTCATGAAGTATGAGGTAAGTGGGAGGTGTGGAGTGTATGCTTCCGTGACATTATCGTTCATGCATCGCCAAGCATCCACATTTACTTGTAGTTTGTTCTCTTCTCTACGTGTTTAGAATCGTCTAATTGATGTGATGCGGTAGTGTAAGCTAGATGATCTGCTAGCATCCGCCGATGCGAACTGCACGTGGTGCGAATTATTGGTCGGCATCCTCAAAATTGCGGAAAACGACACGTCAAATTCGCTCTTAAGAGTGGCATTGTTATCTCCATTGACTGGCTTTGTTCCTCTTGGTAGTAATCTTTTTCGAGTCCTTGTGTCAAGAGAAGGTAAGTCTATCAATTTGATCACATTTGCTTCATGAGGAGTGGGATTGATTCTTGACAGGCTTTCCTGCAAAGGAATCAGACATCAAATTATTCACAAAAGACACCGATAGAGCTGCACATCTAGTAACAGCTAGACCACCGGATGGGGATCTCTCATCTCTGAAAATATGCGAATCCATAAAGGACTTGTTGCACGAGTGTGCCAATCATGAGCACTGCGGTGGACAAAATGATGTGCCACTCCCGACTCGACTCATAGATGTTGAGAGTCTTCGTGTTATCAGCTCTGAGGGTCGATACGGAAAGTTTGCTGCCCTCTCTTATTGTTGGGGTGACTCGACTCAGACTCAACTCACTACCAGCACACTTGCAGCGCTGGGCAATCATGTCGATATCGATGGGCTGCCGCAATCAATTCAAGATGCGATTCGTATTGTTCGTTCAATTTCAATCAAGTACTTATGGGTAGGTTCCCGAGTTGCATTCTTTCGTAACATTCTTTCACCTGTTGTCGCTCCGATGCTGACGTTCCAGGTCGATGCCCTCTGCATAGTTCAAGACGATACGCTCGATGTGTCGAGACAAATCGGAGCCATGGCTAGAATATATGGTGACGCATATGTCACGATCGTAGCTTCATCGGCTTCTTGTGCCTCCAAGGGATTCCTTCATTTCCGTCAAGTGAGCACAAAGAGCTTTCACCTACCGTTCCGCCTTTCCCAAGAAGATTTTGGCATCGTGGCAGCGCAACCATTTTTTATCGACATATTATGGCCACGCGGTCTCACAAGCAAAACCGAGCCAATAAATCAGCGGGCGTGGACTCTGCAAGAACAGATGTTGGGTAATCGATTACTGTTATACAGATCTGACATTTTGGCTTGGAAATGTGCGACCGTCACGAGGAACGTCGATCAGTCACTGTGCATGCCTGAACGGGGGGTGGTTTTATACAGCAGTCTCAAGCATCGCCTCTCTGAAGATCCAAAGGTAGCTGTGGATGACTGGTGGGAGATCTTAACGGACTACACCAGTAGAAAAGCTGCATTGATAGAAGACAGGCTGCCAGCCATCGCTGCATTGGCGGAGCGATTCGAGTCGCTGCTAGGACCTTACTTCGCCGGGCTTTGGGAAGGGATGCTCACTCATGACCTTCTATGGTTCCAAGATCCGCCGAAGGCAGAAAGTCGCCTGGAACAGAAATCCAAGGCACCCTCGTGGTCTTGGGCCTCTTGCAAGGGACGAGTCTATTCCTATCACAGCTGTAGAGGCTTGGGCCCAAACAAAGAACAAGTATGCACCATTTTATCGTTGGAGAGAAAGCTCAAGAGTGTATTGGCACCGTACGGAGAAGTGTGTGGGGGATCGATAACAATCCGCTCGAAATTGCTGCTTGCATATGTAACAGTACCAAGCTCAGACAAAAACGGTGCTCAATTCAGCTTGGGTGTATACGATGCCCATGTGGTTTCGTTGTCAGATCGAACGACCCCCACATCAGCGAGTGCTCTGCCCAAGAGCGAAGGATTTGAAATACGCCTCGACGTGCGCGAAAATATTCACGTCTCCGGATATGTGTGTACGTGCACTATCAACTCTTTTGGACATATGTATCGGTGTACTGACTGAAAAACGTGGTTTGAAGATCTGTTGTCAATTTCCAGCTTCGACTCATCTACATACGATGCCACAGCATATGAAGGACTCGTCTTGATTCCCGCTGAGCCTGGATTATGGTACCGCATTGGTGTATTTCACCTCGTACCTGAGTCACTGTTCGCGGGCGTCGCAGAGCAAGAAGTCACTATAGTGTGAGACGGCGACCTCAGTTCGACACTTTCTTCATGGTCTTCCCTTCCACAACCGGCTGATTTACTTGATCCAGTCACGTTGTTTCCGGTGAGTCTTGAAATATGTCTCTCTATATCAAGGTAATAAGGAACACTGACTGAGCTAGTTTAATGTTGTGTTTTCCTTGAGACATTGTAGAAGGACTGATGCAAGCTCCTGTACAACTCTTTAACCCCAAAAGTTCAAATTGACTCCCTATGTAGCGAGATGTACCCAGGATTCGCCTCAAAACAGCGTTTTACAGAAAGGGCGTGTGCGGTACTGCCTGCTTGGTGGTCAGAATACTCGCCACATACCAGGAAAGCTGGAGCAATCATGCCAAGATCGCCTGGAAAGCTACAAAGTTTTATGCGCGAATAAGTGCGTATCAGTCACATGCGTTAGTCGCAAGAAAAGAGAAGCGCCATCAAAGAAAGGGCAGATGAGAAGCCTTAAACTACTGCGGCCTTGATTGAATGACACTGAAGATGTACTCCGTCTCACCTCTAATGATGGGTGGGCTCAGTGCATTCCTCCGACTCCTCCCTGCACGCCTCCAGTTCCCCTCATGTCAACTTGTCATCGCGGTCGTAAACCATATTCGTTTTACTTTCGATTAAACTAAAAGTTCATTATCTGACATAAGGCTACCTGCAGGATCCCCACAGGGCTGAAAGAAGGCTCTCAGTAAACAAGAAGATGGAGTGCTATTGTTCTCATGGGCTAGAATAGTGCAACGAACATTGCGGAACCTGGAAAATCTAATTTACGGCATTTCTAAGCTGTTGTCTAGTCCTCCTGATTCATTGCAGCATGGATTAAGATACGTAATTATCGCAAAAGTTTCATGAAGCCCGGTCCAACTGTCTTCCATCACACTTCTACAATGAACTTCCCATCCACCCTAACCTCGAAACTGACGTCTTCCGGCTCGAAGGTCAACGCCACATCATCTCTCGAGATAACTTGCATTCTTTGCCCTTTTCCATAGTGTAGCCGAGGCCTAGTGCTCTGCGGAAAGTACTGACTTTCCTTCACATCGATCGCCTTCACCTTCGCTGCCGCCTCCTCAGGCGACAAGTTAGCAAAGACCTCGGCGTAGTCGCGCGCATGCTGCAGCGCATTCTGTGCAGCTTGCTTCCTAGCACCGCCTTCGATAGACGCCAGTGTTGCGTCTGTGAGTCTCCAGTCTATCTTTTGAATGCGTACGTTTTGCATGGCAGAGAACTGCGTCGCAAGTGTGTCGAGCAGATTGAAGTCGCTGAACTTGATGTTCAGGTCCACGCGCGCAGAGTACGTGGTCTCATACTTGACCGGTTCGGCCAATCTGGGCTCGCTAGCGGGTCTTCCAATTCTCTCGCGGTGGCTGGTTGTGTCAAGAGTGCTCATGGAGTAGTGTGCGATGGGCGCATTCTCTTTGGTGCGTCCAGTCTCCTCATCTTGTGGGCAGTACGGTGCGATGATATTGCGAAGCTTATGCGCAGTCGCGGTCACAGTTGCAGAGGCCTCCTCGGCAGTTGCGAGTTGCTGCGAATGTGCTTGCAGGACGAGAATGCCACGTTCCGCACGGCGAATCGCGCTGCCGGCGCCTGTAACGTGTATTTCAAGGCGTGCCATCGCATTCAACAACGCTTATTGCGGAAATGGGATGAGATGATTTTGAGATGCGTGGAAAGGGAGACGCTTAAGTACTGCGTGGTGTATTCGCTGCCTAGTGGGAGCCTGTTGCCTTCACGGCTGCCTACGCAGCAGCCTCGCACGAATGAGTCAAACCCGCAACACAAGGCGCGATTAAGTAACACGAGGAGATTGACATTCTTCAGCTGATCATGACTAGGATTGTACCTGGTCGCCCAAGTGTCACTTGTCGCCGAACGTTGGATAGCACATAACTAGTAAGGTCGTAGAAGTCGACAAACATAGGCGCTTAAGCTCTGTTAGTATTTGCCAGTACCAGGATTCTCCCATGTCCTTCAGACCGCCCATCATTATAATGAGAGACTCATCATTTCAGCCCTGTCAAGCTGCGGTGAACGGTACTTTCATGAACTCGTGGACGACTCAAAAGATGCCCACTTCTCCGCCACTGCTCTTGACTTCAGCGTCATAACTCGACATCCCTTCCTTTGCTTCTTCTTTTTCGCCTGATGCGCCCTAATATCTTTCTGTACCGTGCTCAGCGGTGCCCTCTTTGCTTTCTTCTTCGCGGGCTCTGCCCCTGTAGGAGCCATGCTTCCACCTCTTGACGACTCATCGAACATGCTCGACTCTTCTCGTGCAAACGGCAGCATGAAAAACTCTTCGTTCTTCACAACTGGCGTCATGTCTGCCTCCATTCCATCCTCCACACTGCCCATTGGCATTTCTCCCACGCCGACTTCCACATCCTCCTCACTATACAAATCATCTCCATATGCCTTCCTAAACTCCCTGTCCAACATCCTCTTGACAGCCCTTGGGTCGACATGCATCATCTTACACATCGGAAATACGCACAACTCTAGCTGCTTCGCAGCCTCTGACAGCATCAAGCCATCGATCTCGTCTCGATCGATAAGCGGAACTTCCTCGCGAATCTTGCCGATGAGGGCATGTTGCTCAGCGATGTTGAGGCCTGCGGCTTTGTAGTCTTCAAATGTGAAGTCGAAGATGGAGGGCTCTGCATTGACGGGTTTGTCCGGCATCGGTACAGCAGCTGCGCGTTGTATGGTGTTTGGTGCGGTGGGTACCAGAGGTGTGGAGTTATGTGTGAAGGCATGATCTAGGTCAAGCTTGAGCTTGAATGCTTTGTTGCGGATTTGAGGGCGGGCCATTGTGGAGTTGAGAGGGGTTGACGTAGTTGAGTAGACGGCGAGTTGATGTGGAAATTTCAGAAGGCGGGCGAAGAAGAGAAGTAATGAGAGGGGGCGAGCAAGATATTTTGATGCGCTAAGAAGTTGCAAACGCAACATGAGAAATAACATTCACTTTCACCTATCTCTGATCATATTCGCGATGCCGGCTAATATGCATGACAGATTCCAACGCAAAATGAAAATGTAAATCCCGGGATTCTGAGTAGCCAGCTGGTAGACTTTTCAAGATTTCCCTCCATTCCGTCACCAAATTGCGGTCGATATACTTCTCAGAGCATCTCGTCATATTCTTCTTGCGGGGCTGGTAACTTCGGGTAGCCATCTAATGTGGTGTTGTCAAGATTTGGCTTGAGAGACAATGAGTTGTTTTCAGCTGATTGCTTCGAAGCGGACTGCGAGTCGTTTTCAATTTGCTGTTCTTCGTAAGTTTCTGATTTTCACCGATTTTGCATGGTCAACTTACGCGTTTAAACTCCTCGTCCTCGTCCGTCAAGCCACCGCCTTGCTCAATGATCCACTCCAAAGCGCCTTCCATGCCCGTACTTGGCAGCCGATTCGCTCGTCTACGGATATCATCCAGCTCCTTCTCACGTTTGCGCATGCTGAAACCGCTGTAGCTGGCATTGACTTGGTCATCGTGGATGGCGCGGTTGCGAAGGTCGGTGTAGGCGGTACTTATGTCCTTATATTTACCATTGTTGATGCTCTGGATGTGCCAAGTAAAAGGGTTCTCAGTGGGTTGCTCATTTGGTCTCTGAATATTAGGCGCGTCAGGAGATGGCTGGCGAGTCGCGCTTTCAGCATTTGGCATGACGTGACTGTTTCTGCAGCCGTCGCCAAACCTGCAACCGCCTGCAAGGAAGTACTTGCAGACGCTCGCAGCATTGCTACCAGGCGGTGCAGCATTACTTTCCCGTGAGCCAGTATGCTGTGCGGCATTGTTTGACTGGGCAAATACAAGCGGCTGACCAGGTTGATAAGTGTTGTTCGTAGGTGCGGTACTGAAAGTTGTACTGTCAAGCCATTAGCAAGTATTGGAATTGTTACACAAATTATAGTTTCCTACTTCTGTTTTCCGACCGATTGTAGATCTTCCATTTGCCAGGAAGGCTCAGCCTCGCTAACCTTAGCATCGAAAACGTTGAGCTGTTTCTGAGCTCCTGCCTTTAAAACAGTTGGCTTCATTAACACAGCTTGCTGCTCGATCAATCGCTCTTCTTGCTTCTCTGTCAGGGCATCTCGTAGCGGGTATTGAGATTTTTGGATATGCCGGACGAGCACCCCATCCGGTAGGGCCACCTGGAATGGCGAGGTCTGAAACTCTTGGATATACCGCGCTTCATCCGCCTTGAGGCAACAAAACATCTGTTCCATCGACATGGATCTAGCGGTGGTTTGTTGGAGGTTGTCTACCATGACGGCATTTGTTGAGTAGAAAAGATTTGAGCGGCCCTGGTGAGCCAAGTATGGGTTCTCCAGCTGTGTGTTGACATTCGGCAACGGCGTGGGCTTTTCAGCAACAAAGTGGTTCTCATTTTGAAAGACTCTCCGGAGAAGCTGATGGACGATATTAGAGTCTGATGCGCCGAGAGCACGCGCGATATCAAGTATAGCTTGTGTCTCTTTACGTGTTTCAGGCAAAGATGCGCTTGGCGCAGACGGAGGTTGTGTTGCTATCAAAGTAGCAAGCCGCTGACATTCGATTTGGTTGGCGATTAGAAGCTTTTCGGTTGCTTCCCTTGTTGCTTCCTGATTTCGAGCCATCCCCTTTATCATGTCTGTTAGAGCTGCTACAGTCGCCGACTCTGCACGTTCCGGACTAGCCACCCTGTGAGGCTTCGAATCGGACGAGTCTTCTACATCGCCGGTCTCGTCGTCTTGAGGCGTTCCGCAGGATTTGCTAGCAAGTGCATGAACAACACTTGTTAAACGCCGATTGAATTCAATCAGGGACTTGTCAGCGTCGCAAGCTTCGTCAATAATCTTGCTCGGCGCTGATGCCTCCACGAAGGAGTACTTTGAAGCAGGGGCCAAAGCGGACTCCCCGACAGCCAGCAATCCCACTTCTCCATCGTTGTCACAGGCATCTTGGCTCGCCTCGGGGCTCGTTATCATCTCCTTCTTGCCTTCCTGAGGTACAGTCGCGCCTGCAGCATCTACGCACGTAGATGGCTCTTCCACGGAGGTCGGCTCGACGGATTGCGTTTCGCTTGACGCCGACGGCGAGAGTGAAGCATGCGATGGCGATCGTGCAAACACATTGTGCTTCCTGCACGGGAGGGACGCAACCTGAGTAATCGGTTTCTCATTGATCGCATCCTGCGCCGCATAATACTCCTTCAGTGCCTGCGCCACCTTGGGTGTTTCCCGTATCGCCTGCAAGGTAGTATCGGGAATGTCGGTCGAAGGAACTACTTCCTCGTCTTCTGATGACAGCGAAGGTGTGGGAAGCTGGTGGTTGGACTTCATCACCTGATCGAATTGGGGTGTACCAGTGTGAGTCGAATGTTTGTTGCTCTTGGCAGCGTTCCGGGGTCGTTTGGTGCGAGCATTTGACGAAAAGTTGGACTAGCGATAGGTCAGTAAGGAGTCCTTTATTGGACTTTGTTTGGGACACTCACGTCCAGCGAAGCCCGTCGCTCGGCGCGCTCTGCACGCTCTGAAAGAGCCACATGATGGGCGCTTGCATTGTTCGTTGATTTTGGAACATTGGTGGCTCCTGTTACTTTCTTTCGGCGCTTCGTTACCGGTTCGACATTGTGATCTCCGCTTAGTGGTGGGGTGTCTGCGAGATGAAAGCTGCGTCGCCGCTTCCCCATGAAGCTGCCAGATGCTCGTCCTTCGGACATGATGTGTGCAATGGCGTTGTGCAAGATATTATGAGCTGGGAACGAAGAGTAGGAGGTGGTTGAGAGTGATCACAATTGAGAACTTGTTGGTCACACGATGGTGAAGGGTTGGTGATGAGAAGCACGTCGTGGAGCTAACCAAATCGAGTGCTGCCCTCGAGGACGCTAAAGGCAACAATAGCCCACAAGTGAATGGGACTTGTGGCCAATGAGGTCAAATTTCGCCCATGTCGATGCCCCTTACATTTCTGTCGCGGAACGCAATGGTCTAGATTGAAGTTCAATGACTACCTTCTGTTAGCTGCATGTGATTTTCGTCACGAATGGAGTATCCCGTGCCGTGGCCGTTGGCTTTGTTCGATTGAAACAATCGGCCCTTGTTTGCGATTGCCAGCACTCTTTGCCGGTTTTTAACACTTAACAACGACATTGTGACCTCTATCTACCACATAGCTAGAGGTTTAGAAATTGCGTACGGTGCAGGTAAATACTTGCTATCGTGGTGTCCACGGGTAGTAAGGAGGCACGTGATCAATAGCTTGGCATGGAAGGCAGTTGACAAGGAATTCAACGCCACTAATTATTACTTTTAGTCAGTGTCTGAAGCAGCCATGTTGCTCAGCTAAAAATTGCAGGCCGAAGCCCAATGCCCCTACGTGAACTCATATCTACGCGAAGCTATGCCACCATGGTAGGTCATGTCAAAAACTTAATGCGCCTTAGAAGGTTCTCGTATTCTGGCTATTTGCTTGAATGCAGGGTAAATTTTGGTATTCCGCTCGTCAATTGTGCTTATAGTACATTATCATTACGCATATCTTTACATTAGGAGGAGACCAGCAATACCGCCGAAGATACTGGCTCCCACAGCACTTGCCCCGTAGCGCATCGCCGCGCCGGTGGAGACCGGTTGCGACGGCCGGGCGGAGGATGGTGTGGTGCCGTTGGTAGTGCTGTTACCACCCGGTGTAGTGGGCTTTTGGCGATCCACAGCCTCGATACGCTTGTCCAGCTTAATGTTGACCGGGCTCTGGGATTGGATATATTGTGTGAGAACCTCGTCTTGAGTATCGAGCGTGATGAAATCGGTAGTTTTGTTGAAGAAGTTGTCGCCACCTCCAGCAAGGAAGTCGAGTGTCACGATCTGGTAAGTGGTGCTGTTCTGCAGCGGCTCACCACCAATCTTGACTTCTACGAGCCTTGACCCGTTTGCAGCCTTGGGGTTGTAGTCGACCTTGATGCCTTGACTAACTTGGAAGAATGAAGTGACGGGCTTATTGTTGGCCACGTTAACACCACTGACGATACCCTCAAGCACTTCCCAAATCTGCTTGCCCGTCAGGCCAATCTGAACGATAGCATTGCCGAAGGGAAACGAAGTAAGGACTTCGCCACGGGTGATATCGCCTTCGTCAATGGTAGCGCGGACACCAC
The DNA here is from genome assembly GCA_001748405.1 of Paraphoma sp. B47-9. Lineage (NCBI taxonomy): Eukaryota > Fungi > Ascomycota > Dothideomycetes > Pleosporales > Phaeosphaeriaceae > Paraphoma > Paraphoma sp. B47-9. The sequence goes on from BCLK01000262.1 coordinate 95,227, forward strand.
CAGCATTGATGAGAGCAAAGTCAACGTCTGCGGAGTTGTTTTTGCGATAAGCGAGCATAGCATCAGACATAAAGTCGCCAAGCAAGCACTCGCCCTTCTGGCAGCTGCTCTGGTCAAGCACAACCTGACTAGTACCAAGGACTTCAGCAGCAAAGGCCTCGAAGGGGCCACGCCACTTTTGAATTTGAGCCTGGAGGTCGGGATCTTGCTCGGTTGCGTTGGTGATGTGAATTGGAGCCCCGTGATAGGCCAAGATCTTTCCTTGGGGATCGTATGTCACATCGATGTAACCAACGTATTCGCCCCAGCGGTAGGCAGTAACGATGAAAACCTCATCACCGTCCTTGTTGTCGACGATAGTTGGATATTTACCCAGAGCATTGGGCATATCGCCAAGGAGCGTGTGGCTGTGCCCACCCATGATCAATTGAAGTCCAGTTGTTGCCTCGGCAAGCTTCTGGTCCTCTTCATAGCCAATGTGGGTGATGGCAGCGATCCTGGTGATGTTGGTGGTCGACTTGATCTCGTCAATTGCATTTTGCACGGCCTTGAAATTATGTTAGTACAGCTTATAGCTTAGATTCTACGCTTGACATACCTCGACAACGTCTGAGAAGATGGTCCCGTCATCCGGGTTCGCGATACTCGGGGTTTCCTCGGTTGTAACACCGATCAAGGCCAGTCCGTACTTCTCGAAAATGTGATACGGCTTGACTTTGCTTGCGACCTTCTGGTTCGCCGATTTGAGGTTGGCACAAACGATTGGGAAGGTGAGGTTTTGGAGGAAGTCGCCCAGCTTGTCTTCGCCACCATCAAACTCGTGGTTGCCAAGAGTCATGGCGTCAAATTCCAGCTGGTTCAGAGTCTCCGCGATCTTCTCTCCGCCATAGAAGGAATAGAAAAGGGTGCCTTGGAACTCATCTCCAACGTTCAGCCAGAGACTGTCGTTGTAGTTTGGCCGCTGGTCTTCAATGACAGTCTTGATTCGTGAGTAGCCGCCGTAGCAGCCCCTCTCGGGTCGTGTGCAGTCCGTTCCTGATGAGCTGAATTGGTCCAGATGAGCGTGGACATCATTGACGTGGAAGAAGGAGATGTTGTAATTTCCCTGCGCATCAATGCCACGCTTCGTCATGCGTCTGCTGTAGAGCGACTCCTCTGCTGGCGATGCTGCTACCAACGCCGAGAGCGCCAGTGGCAAGCTCGTCCTTGTCGAGAACTTCATTTTGATATTCTCCGGTGCGGTGGTCTTAATGAACAATGGAAAATCGTCTGCAGTGCACGAGGACAAAATGCTTCAAGTTGGCGACAGCTACATTTTATGGGGTAGTGGTAGAACGGTGGTCTCCGCCCCACCCTTGTCAGTGTCTTGGCAGTGGCTGTCGGGCGACTTGGCAGCGCAAGACACATGCCTTTTCGAGCCTGGCATGTCGTCGTTCCTGATAACACCCACCCAATCACGGCCTCACGTGCGACATTCACATACATTGCGCCGCGCCGCTGCAGGGTGTCCGAAGCGAACCTGGATAACGGCTCTGGGACTGTCTTTGGCGATGTCCATCGTTCTTCGATACACGTGGGCTTGGGCAGCACGGCATCCAATCACAGCTCCACGCCTCAGGCTTTATCAAGATAGCCCAATGGCATTGGAGCCGCTCTCGGTGAAATATGCTGCCGGAGCGCGGAGAAGATCTACATCAGTACACAAGCCCCGCAATCCAGGAAATTGGGAATCTGTTCCTGGGTAGATACAAGACTCTCGGAGTTCCCCGTAGGAGCACCAGGAAAGTCGTACCAAACTCACATCCTCAGCTTTAACGGCAAATGGTGGGAAGTAGCAAGTCGCACTGTGATCAACGAAAATGAAGGAAAGGTAGATCCAGGTAGGTTACTCTGAACAGAGAGAAATCGAAATTGCTTCAAATTCAAAAACACGTCCGGCACACACATAACCTACTCGCATTGCAGCTTCTCGTCATTCAGACGTAAGCCGTAAAGCTCAATGGAGAGCACTCAAAAAGGCAGGCCTATGAGCCAAAACAGTTCGCTCGACAGCACGCACTTCTTGTGCAACACCGCCTTGACCACCATCTCCATCAGACTCGCCAGCTCCGGTTTCAAAAGGTCGTCGGGGATAGCGAGGTCCCACCACACGCCCCGCCCTTCGAAAAGGACGCCTCGCTTTGTTCCAATTGGGATAACCTAGATTATTGCCAGCGACTTGTCAAGAACAGTTGAAAGGTTAACTTGCCAGAATTCAGCTTGAAGCGTGGACATCAGTTCTCGGCTCCAATCCTCCCACTAGGTCTGCCCTTTTACTTCTCCGTTGTCTACGATTCTCTCTGCTCATCGTCAATCTGCCACTCATGTCAGTATCTGATAGCGGTAGGTGGAAGTAAAGGCCTTGCTTCGTCATCCATCTCGTCAGATTCCTTCAATCTCGTCATGCTCCACCCCCAAGGCATGCTCTCTCAGTCACTCCACCCTCTTTTCAACTTTGCCAGACTTCGTCGGTGTCTCCAAGATGTATTTCTGCCACTTCAAGTCTCGACGTCAGCCCGCTGCATAGCGCTGAAGCTGAGCTTCATCCAGTTCTCAAACTGATTCGCGGTGCGAGCCCTCAGCCAGCGAACCGGCTCCTTGTACGCCACAGTAGTCTTGGCAGGGACGTACACATCCTCGAACGGCTGCGTGAACTCGTTCTGGAAACCACCGAAGTGTAGCAGCGGTCCATTGAAAGGATTATACACGCTCATCGGAATGCCACGACCAATCTCGCTCGCGTCTTTGAACATGCCGATGTCATGGGCAGTGATGATCTTCTTGACTTGAAGCGCGATCTTGAAGTCGGCGTTACCGTACTCAAGCTGGCCAAGGGGAGCGCACTCGTCATTGGCCAGTTGAGCCGTCGCTTCGAGTTTGCGGAGCTTCTCGTACTCCTGCACAGCTTTGAAACGATGCAGCACTCGACGCTTCAGGCGGATGTTCTTCTCCTTCGTGGTCTCGAACATGCTCTCGAAGCCAATGGACTGAGAACCACTAGCGTAACTAGTGGTCATCTTGAGCGGCGTCCATCCGTCCTCCGCGCTGAGTGGCTTGTTGAGATCTGTAGCGGGCGCATCGCGGTCGAAGAGAATGGATTTAACATTCTTTTCGGAAAAGCGTAAAGCCTTCTTGACAAGTCGCGGGACAGCGATCAGTGCTGCAAACTCCTCAAGCTTCGGATCCGTCTTCACATCCACGGCGCTATCAGGCCGCGAATGGCTGTCGTCAACATGTGGTGCTTCGAGAGCGGCGTTCCCATCAGCGATACTATCTTCGGACGTCTCTTGGAGAAATGCAGCAACCTGGGCATCGATCTTTGCTTGAACAATCCGGTTCAGCTCAGGCTTGAAGGTCATATTATAGATGCGACGTTGAGGCCGATGCTGGCGCTTGCTCGGGGTTGAATAAACCTTTAATCCCGGACCAACGTCTTTCACATGGTTAGTAAGCTTTATTGTGATACTGAGAGGAATATAAGGGGAGCTTACTCTTGGCCTTAGTCTTCATCTTCATAATTTGTGGGCGAGGGATCCGAGAGGGCGCTCGAACGTTCGCCGTTTCGAGCTTGACAGGGCGGCAAAGTGACCGAGGACACTTAGCGATCCTACCGCCTTGCAAGAAAGTAGCCATCTTGGTACCCATCCGTTGCATCAGCTCTGCGGGAGAAGACTGGTGGTATGCGTCCACCGTGTCATCGAAGCTTTCATCGTGGAGGAGATTGGGATTCTCATCGTCATCGAACACGCTACCGTCATCTTCAATCATGTTCCCCTTGTCGCTAGGATCGGAAGTGTTTGCGATGAGTGGCGTCTCCTGTTGGGTACCAATCTCGTAGTCGGGGTCACGCTTGGCAACCAATTCCTTGACGACCGAGACAGCGACATGGCCAGCGCCCTGAGTGATGATGATGGTACCGCCCTCTTCAACTTCATCGTTTGCAGTGCACTGGTCATTTATCACTGGTACCACATGCCACCTCGCATGCGTCCACTTCGCGACCTTCTCTGGCATCGGCAGCGGCCGAGGAATACGCGACTTGACTGGACCCTGCTTATGCTTATCATAAGAATTCTTCCCGTCCAGAATCTTGAACCCCCGAAGTGCCCAAAAGTCAGCACCCGAGGTCGTCTTTGAAGGTGCAGCCGGCACATGTGCCGACCGCTCATGCTGCAGTGCCATAGACACGGCAGAGGCAGTCCTAGAAGCCGCCGGTAGAACCGACGTAGATCTCGCGGTGACGTTCGACCTAGAGAGAGAAGTAGCCGACTGGCTCGGCGCGCGCCGCGAGAAGGCGGCGGGATTGGTATTCTTGCTGACGCAAGCAGCGATATGCTTGAGCGTCGTGGGTACGTTGAGTCGAGCCATTGAGAGAAACCTATTGGACAGATTTGGTATAAAAGTAAAATCTGGCAGTAGAAGGGTAGGTCTCGAGTTCCGTGGGGCGGGAAGGGCTTGTGCGAGCGCTGGCGGGATGTAAGGGCAGGGGGTGTGAGTATCACGTGCTTCGTGGGCATGGCAACGGTGGGTCCATTTTCACTGTCTTTCTCGGTCTGGGGAGTGAGATCTGATCCACACAGTACTTGTTTTTCTATCCTATGTTCTTCACACTTCGTTGCCATCTTTCTCATCCATGCCATCTCCAGTCACGTCTTCATCATCGATGGAACTTGATACATGGCTGCGAACCTTCCAAAATTTGGTCATGGCTCCTGTGTGGGCAAGAGGGTTCACCAGGATTATTCTCAGCAATTGGGAACGCTCAAGAGCACTATGTTGTTCGGCTTCGTTCCATAAGTCCCCGAGCCTGTATCCAGCAGGGCTGACTTTTGTGCGGAAGGGTGCTATGGTTTTTGTTCGGCTACCACCGTAAAGATTTGCTGATGGTCTGGGAGTGTCATTCCTGACACGTACAGCGGTAACTGGTGGGTATGTGAGCGACGTCGAAAACCAAAGTTTCTTCAGAACGCGCCACGAGTAAGAACGCATTTTCAGAGGAATGGAATTTTCAAGAATCTGGCGGGTGTCCAAGGTGTAATCGAGTGCGGTATTGGTGGGATGCTTGGCTTTGGAAGCATAAAGGAGAGGATTGATCGCAACCGAACCCCAGAAATCGGATGCCTTGTCATTCAATTCATCGCTGGTATTAACTTTTAGCTTATTCCATAGTGTGCTGATATAATCACGACGCGTGGCTTCATCTGCGCCATCCAACAGCTTGGGCAGTCTGAACATAGATCGACGGAGTACATCGTCGTTCTCAAGATGTTGGCGCCAGCTGTTAGCGACGAAGTACGCTGCAACGAGATCGAAGAACGACAAGCTCGACAATATTTGATGACTGATTTCATTTGGGAAAGCTGGTATCAAACGAAGCACGTCCACCATCTTAGGGGCTGGTCGTATCTGGGAACTTGAAGACATTTGAGTTGCGAGATGCTCGTATTCATGTGGTTTCTGGATAATGTGATTTATGCTTTATGCAGATGTTTGCCGCCGATACGCGTGACTGGCAGCATAACAATCATCTGACCAGAACTACCGATGACCTTGTTATTGACGAACATTCTAGCTCAATCTTGACACAAAGTAAAAACCAGCCAAAATCACAATACTGGCCTCATGATCCAATAGTCATCGTGATGATCATACAGTTCTCCATGACACTACACGAAGGTTTGCCGTGGGCTCGAGCACAAGTTTTTTCGACGTCCTAGTCAGACGAAAGTACTTTTAAATCTGCATGCATTACTATCTTCGCTACCCTCACCATACATTTACACCAGTCTGTCGGTCTCGCAGATCTCCTCCCATGTTCCCCAAATACTCTCATACGCCAACTTATGCATTAGACTCATGTGCCGATAATTTACTTCCCTGCTGTGATAGTACAAAGCACCCATACGCAGCCCTGCGAAGTTCAGCAGCATGTACTTTTGATCTTGACGCCAATCCCACATGCGCGCTACTCCCTCGGACACTGTAATTGCAACGCGAACAACCGGTGGCCATGTTATGAACATAGAACCCCAAAAGCGAGTCAGCTCATGCTCCATGCTGGCGGGAACGGAAGGAAGACGAACAAAATCCTTCCATGCTTTAGGATCATTGATGGGCTTGAAGACGTCGCCGGGCCTCCGCCGTTGTGAACCGTCATAGAAGGTAAAGAAAGGTAGAAGAGACCCTGGCTGGAAGAGGGGATTGAAGGCGACGTCATGCCAGACGTATTTAATATCTGGGCGGAGATGATCATCTTCGGAGAAGACAGGTATAGTGCCCTTAGGTCGTTCCGTGTCATCAATTCCTTGCTTGTCGTAGATCGACTGCCATTGTTCAGCGACGTACTGCGCTTGCTCTTCATTCGATGCTTTGCGTAGTTTCGGTGGGAGACGAAAAAGCTTCCGACATGCCGTCTCATCTTCATCGATGGCTTTGCGCCAACAGAGACTTGTGAAGTATGCTGCTAGAAGATCGACGAATTCTAGCTCGCGAATAACCATCATGCTGATCTCGTTTGGCAGCTTAGGGATTAAGATAGGGATGTCTTTCAAAGTAACTTCCTGACGTGATTGTACAGACGTCGTCATAGCGAAAGTCCAAAGTGGTTCGAGTTTCTCAATCAATACCAAGAGCGTCAGGCTTAAATGTCCACCGCCGCTTGCTACGCCGTCTTGGAAGTCGCCACGGGGCCTCCGGTAAGCAAACGACACCCAGCTCGCTCGTAATTACGCGTGGTATGACAAACCTTGCAGCTGAACATCTCCATCATGTCTCGCCATCGCGGAAAAGATCAGTTATTGTCGTAAGGGTTACATCACGACACAAGCCTTGCTCTCAAGGATAAGGGCAATATGATCAATGTATTTTGATTACGTGTCTTATGATCTATTCAAATGTTAAGTACTGACAGATCCAAGTCAATCCGACCCAGTCCTTGAAAGCGGACTAACCGGCATCGTCCTCTCTGTACTCGCTCTTCTTACACTAACTCCAATACTCCCCTTCCCCAACGTGCCATCACTCGTCATACTTTTCAAATCCCGCACTCGATGCTTCTCCGCACCAACCAGCGTCTCCATCGTCTCTCCATATCTACGTCCCTGCAGATTATCCAGCACATCTCCCATGCTAACATTGCCCTCATGTATATCTACGCCGTGACTCTTGTAAAGTTTTTGTTGCAGTGTTTCCGCTTGAAGTAATTCCCATTCCGCGGCAGCGTATGCGCGCTTATTGTATCGTTTCTGATACCATGCGACGATGGAGTCGAGAGAGAGATTTATGATGATGATGAGACCACCGAGAGCACAGATGATGATTAGACCTAGAACGCTGAGAGACTGGTAATCTTCTCTCGTTACCATTTGTGCGTCGCACATCCATGTCTCGTTGGCCTGTGGGGCCGTGATGTCTGGTTCGAAGTTTAGGGCTGGTGAGTAGCCCCCTGTGTAGCGGTAATTCCGGATCTGCATGTACTTCATGAGCGTGCCGAAGATGTGGTTGAGTTCGGTGATCCAATGATCGTCGCGCGGAGGAGCGAGTTGGTAAAGACCGTATTTGTTGATTAGCAGGACGCTGCCGGTGATAGCGGTCACAACGTCAGACATCGCCTTTGCGCCGTTTATGACTTCGATTAACCGTTTCAGCGTGATGGATTGCTTTTCGTTGTCTTTGAAGAGACGCCTTGCTTCTGCCATAACGGGTCTGATGCCGCCGAGCTGTGTGCACGTTGGGTTCGATGTGCCAGTGCTAGGATCACACCATTGGTATTGCTGCGCGCAGGCCATGGTGTTCATTGGCCAAAGACCAGGGCTATAGACGGTAATGTTCTTAAATCTGCCGGTGCTGACTTCAGTCTCGCGTGTAACAGGATAGTTGGCCGTAAACCATGGATCGTTCACCGGACGCGAATACTGCATGCCCATTTCTTGCGTCAGATAAAGGAGGTGAACGTCTGCATCAGTTCGGTTGAGTTCTTGGATCGGTAGCCAATCGGGAGTGGGGTCACCAATTGTAGAGTGCATACTCCTGCAACATGTCAGTTGAAGTTTGCGTAGTTCAAACATTAGTATCTTACGCAATTTTGAAAAGCTGGCTCCCAAACATGTGCACAGATGGAAGCCGATCGCTGAAGATGAAAGTCGAGTTCAGCCCCAATTGCAGGTTCGGTCCATAATACCATTCCACCCATGACTCTCCAGGCTGAGTAATCAGAACATTCCCATCAACATTACCTGGCGCCAGCTTCGTTCCGTTCATGTCATGCCATTCGCGCATGTACTCCTCCCGCTTTATCGGACTGCATTCAACTACGCTTCGGTATATGAGTCGATCCTTCCTGGGAGCATTGATGCCAAAGTGAACAGTGGAGTCGATTGGTCCCGTCTCGAAGCGCACTGTGGTGTTCTTATAGCATATCTTAGAATCGAAGGCGCACGTCGCTTTAGTAGTTGTGCTCCAGTCTATCGGCTTTGGCGCATATGATATGCAGTCCTGGGCCACTGAAGAATTCTTTGCACATGCTGCGGCCATGGTAGACGCTAAATGGAAATCTTCCGTTTTGCCTGCGACGTACGCGGAGTACTTGACTCTGTCAAGCTCCTGGCCGGACGCGAGTGCTACTGCACTAGGCGACATCCAGAGTCCACACGTCGAGCCTTTAACGAGAACATCTGAATCTTTGTCTGTGATCCTCGCGGACAAGATACCAGCTACGGCGAAGGACATGACGCTAATCAAGGCTAACAGCACCACGGGCACTGCGAAAAAGAAAGCAGCAGAACCTCGCCTCCGTCGCCAAGACCAAGAGGAGAGGAGCAGTTGCCAGATAGCTGCTCCTGGAGCGTGGTAGTTGCGCAAGATTGCTTGTTGTTGGTGATGCTGGCCGCCGCGCGGTGCAAGTGTCGATCGAATCTGAAACACGGCGAACGAGAGAATGGCCCAAAAGTGACCAGCAACGATACCAAGGAACAAAGCCAGGAATGCGACCAAGTATGATGCGTTGGACGTGGTCATCGTCAAGGTCACGCCCTCAACGGAATTGAGCTGCCGGTCCTTCCATAGCCCTGTAAATACCGAGGCACCATTCGACATGGTGGAATATTTCAAAAGAGTGTAAGAAAGGAATGAGACCCGTGAGGTGCAAAGGAATGTGGGGTGCACAGTAATCGGCGAGCGCAGTGCCTTAGAGGATGCTGAATGTTGAACCTTTTGACTCCAATATAGGCGACATGGGTAGCCTGTGATCCTCAGGGTCCAGCCGTTGATGCATCGGACAGGCAATGAGAATCTGAGATGAAGGCGAGTAAAGGAGCGCTCCCATTGGTCCCATATATTAAATGATAACGATTGCACGTGTGTCCCTGTGGAAGAATGCATGGCATTCCTTCGAATTACATGAGGCGAACGCCACCGGAAGGAACCGCATCTCACCTCCGCAGTAAGGATTGAATCCACGTGTATGATTGATGGACGTACAGAGACCAATGAGCTAGACACTGATTTTGCCGCATGACGATGGCTGGTCGCGGTTTGATTTTGCAAGTCTACGTTTCGCATGTGCGAAAATGGCGATCGCAATCCGCATGTCACCGGATAAATGCAAATTAGATGACTGTCCAGAACAGCACGGTGCATCCGTTTGGTTTCGGAGGGCCTGGACGTCAGGGGCCGTTTGACCCAATGATATGGCTCGGTCCGAATGACAGGAAGCGAACGAATGGGGGGCGTGTACTGTTTCCGCCATCGAATTCTCTTGTGCTTGCGTTCTAAGAAAAGATACTCCAAGTCTACACTAAAGGTAGTGCCATGGAATACAGTACGTTTTGGGCAATTTCCGCGATCGCATCGCTATCGAGGTGCACTACCTGCCGCCTTGGATTTTCGGCCGTGCTTTGCTTGTGCTCAACGGCCCCATGGGCGCGGCCGATGCAGTCATTGTCGTTGCGATATGGGAGTCGTGCAAAGCCAGACACTGCACCAGAGGTAGAGTGCGCAAAAAACTACCATTGTATAACAGCAAAGGAGCAAGCACATGGTAAACTGGAGCAAAACCTTATAAACTTGGTGGAAGAGATGTTCGAAAGGTCGCGGTGAAACCGAGCCTGAATGGGCAAGTCTGGACTTGGTTGCAAGCCTGAAGGGTCTGTCGCGCAGACTCATCGTCCCACGGCCAAAATGAAGAGCCTCTCCGGATATTCATCCTTACGATATGGGATACGTAGGTACTGATTCTCTGCGAGAAATATTCTATGGGCAACGCGTCGTTACAGCTGTCAGCTCACGTAGGCCAAGGTGGTTGACCTTTGCTGCGAAGGCCGAAGTGTGTGGCAGCATCATAAAAAAGTGAGTCCAGTAAAAACAGCTGCGATTGTAGCATTGCCATAGGGAGCCGATTTCCTGAGATGAGTGAAAGAAAAGAGAAGTGCGGCATCCCATCCCATCTCCCTCGAGCTCTCCGCTTGCGCTAAACCCAATCCATCCTCCTCATCTGCAGGGTCCAATCCCATCCTTGGCGCCCGCAACGTCACTTCCATCCACGCGCCGAACCCGCCAGACCTCGCGATACTCGAACCACAAATCCTGCTCCACGCACACATCCCACTATCCGACAATCTCCCAAAACTCAGAAGAAACTCACCAGCAACAACAGCTCTCTCTGCACCTGCCACACCTCCACCGCAACCCCACCGATCGCACCCGGCGCATCGCCCATCCACAACCACAACTATGTCCGCCGCATACGAGCGCGAACAGTACGTCTGCGCCATCCCTTCTTTCACAGCCTCCACCGAAGGTAAAGAATATAAGCGCGAGTATGCATATTAATACGATGCACCAGACAAAACAACTCACGCATCGACGACCTCGCATCCAAAGTCTCGGCCCTCCGCGGCGTAACGATCGACATCTACGACAACGCGCGCGATCAACATGTTATTGACTCGACTGTACGTCTCCCCCTAAGCCTGTCCTCCTCCTCTGTCCCCTCCCCTACAACTCTACGCACGCACTAGTCGTAATCTCCAAGTCTACATGCACTCGCTTTGCTTTCCCCGGTATCTGTGCTATGCTAATTCAAGATGATATAGTCGGAAACATTTTCCTCCTTCGGCACAACGCTCAAAGGCAGCGCGACACGATTGACGCGCATGGCGTCGTCGGGGAATAAAGTCGCTATTTTCAAACTCGCGGGGATGATAATAGCGGCTGTGGTTTTGCTGTATTGGATTTGGCATTTGATATTCTGAGCACGTCATGTTGAATGGGGAGAGAGTTGGAGGGAGATGTGCGGGATTGTGAGAGGATGTAGTATGGGGCTGGGTTATGATGAAGTGCCTTGAGGAGGTGTTGATGAAGACAGACAAGGGGAGGGAAGTGTGCATTGACTTGGGAAAGTCTAGCGTCTCGCTTGAAGCGTTTTTGGGACCGGGTATACTGATTTGAGCATGGTTGGCGTTCCGGGCGTAGGATATGTATTTGTACGTTACGAGTAGTTTCATGCATAGCACTTGCCATAGTAATACATCACATATCACATCAAGACTACTCTTGCTTTGCTTTCATTCATATATTCTTCACTTCATACTCGTTCCTCGCAAGACGAAGAACAGACTCCTAAGACTATGCACCCGTAACGCTTCGCGGTGCTCCTGGCACGTTCTCACTCCCATACATTCGAAAACAGATCGTCGCTGCCTCCAAATCCGCCCGCTGGCTTGGTGGCAGGCTGGTTGCTGGGGGCTGATGCAGTCGTATGCGCACTGGTTGTAGGCGCAGCGCTGCTCCACCCGCCAAAGTCGTCGTCCTGTGCTACCTGTGGTGCGCCCCAGCCCGGACTCTTCGCTGTCACATGCGATGCGGTAGTCGTTGTGGCTGCGGGCTGGCTTGGGGCTGACGACGCCCACACGTCATTGCTGCCCCATGCATCCATGTTTGAAAAGCCTCCATAATTCACTTGTGCCGGCGTGGTCTGAGCTTGTGGTGCGGGTGCGGACGGGGCGACTGGCGACGAAAGATTGAAGGCTGAGTTGATGGGAGGTGATGCCACCGGAGCGGGTGCAGCTTTCGGGGCTGGTGCGGAAGCTGAGGGCATGGACAGGTCCAGGAGGTCACCGAGGCCAGACGACGAAGCGGCAGGCTTGGCTGGCGCTGGAGATGTGAAGGAGGAGAAGTCACCCATGCCGCTCGGAGGGCTCGTAGTTCGTGCTTGAGTCTGGGTATACGGAGGGGATTTGGGCTTGGAGTCGAAGAAGTTGCCTCCACCGCCGAACATGTTTGAGGACGATGTCGTGGGCGGCGACTTTGTGCTGGAGAAGCTGTCAAGTCCAGAGAACGGCGAAGGCTTAGCTGCAGGGGGAGCTGCTTGGTTGAAAGAAAGGCTGCTGAAGGCGTCGTTCATGCCTCCAAATCCTGACTGCTGAGGTGATGTCTGGCCTTGCGGTGACGCAAGTCCGCCAAAGGATTCTTGTCGCGCATGCTGCTGTGGCTGGGGAGCTGCTGCCGGTTTCGATGCATACAGAGAGAGGATGGATTGCTTGAGATCAGGTCTTGACGGCGCTGAGGCAGCAGCAGGTCCGGTGCTAGAGGGACGCGCCGGTTGCGTTGTAGGCCCTCCACCCAGGAAATCCAACCCAAGCAGCGAGTCTCCCGCCTTTGTCTGCTTGGGTGGAGCTGGTTCAGCTTTCGGCGGCGCACGCGACCCCACAGGAGGGCCTGTACTCGGCCGTTGAGGAGCGGGCTCGTCGCCAAAGAGGTCGATGGCCGGCTGGGGCTTCGCTTGCGGTGGCGGCGGTGGTCGACTCGAGGCACCAGCAATGTGTTGCGACGCTGACCGTTCTATCTGCACCTTCTCCTGGACCTTCTTGAGTGGCTGTCTCTGTCAGTCGAGTCCTGCGGTTCTGCTCAAGCGACCTACCATATCATCGTCATCTGCCTCCAGAGTTGAAGGGTCCGGTATCGGGCCGTCCATAGTCCATCGCTTCGACTCGTACTTTGTGCGGATAAAGTTCTCAATCTTGGACTCGGAAGGCACATGTCCGGGCGCCAGCTTCGCCTCCCAGTACTTGTTTGCCCGCCCATTGCCCCACTTCAGGACGCTCTGCAGCTGCTCGTCGGTCCAGGTGTCGAGGTCGACCGATTTGACTTTGCTGATGTGCGTGCCCATACCACGGTGAATCCCTGAGCATCGGATGCATATAAAGACACCTAGGTTCCAGCTAGCCCATCGAGGGTCTATACAACATTAGGATACGTAGTCGGAAAATGACAGGATCACGCACGCTTGTTCCGCTTGCAGTCGGCGCATGTCTTGTTGCCCTCGAGCTTCACCAAATTCTTCAGCGTTGCGCGATTCTGCTCGGCGCGGTCAGCGGCAGGGTTGGGCCGCCGCGACATGGTGGGGGTGTGGTCGTGTGCTGCGGTGCGTCTGAGGGCGCTAAGAAGTGCTGGAGTCAATCGCTGGGAGGGGTGGGCTATTCTGGTGGCGATTGTGCAGGTCGAGTGTGGAGAGGAAATGGTGTTGCGAAGTGACTATATTCGTGCCGAAGTGTTAGGGCTCCCTCACCATTGACGTTGTTGGGCTTGGCGCGGCTAGACGCAGGGCTCCAACCATGGATGTCGAGTTTCAGTTGCATGTGCAAGGGCGTCATGGTATTGGAAGATTACTGTGTACACCGGCATCGTCAATGTTAGTTTGGAGGAGACAAGTTGCGCAGGTGGATGGGAATGTTTGATAACTGCTCTTCAGAGCTCGTAGAAATTAAAGTTTCCCAGCTGTGTGTTCTCACGCAAACGCCTGACCCGGGGTATCAAATGCGGTATGCATGCATATATAGTACATGAGTAGCTCAATGGCTTCTCGGAGACGGCTCAAGCTGGACGAAATGTCCAGTCGTCCCAGTCTTCATCCTCCGAGTCACTCCCTTCTTCTTCAGACAGCGGAGCAGAGTGCAGCGCAATATCTGCCGTGGTGGCTCGCGCATGCTTCAGCCGCAATGCCTCCCTCTGGTCGCGCAGTCTCCTGACCCTCTCCTCCAAGCCCTCCATCTCCTCAAACTCGTCCTCCAGTGCCCGTGCAGCGTCTTCCTTCTCACCCTCCATTTCCTCGTCCTTGCGTGCTCTCTGTGCGCTTTGCTCCTCTCGTGCTTGTGCGGCGATTTCAGCGGCCGTCATGGGTTTGGCCTCTATGACTGCGCCCGAGGCGTAGGTGGCTGCAGGCGGTCGCTGCTGCTGGATCTCGGTCATGAAGGCATCGAGCTCTGCCTCGGCTGCAGCGTCTAAAGGCGGTGCCTGTGGAGTGGAAAGCTCTGGTTCTCGCGTGTCGGCTAGCGACGCGCTGTCGTGTGTCGTGCTGGATGGCTCGGTCGCTTCTTCTTCTTCTACTTGGTCCTGCGCTCCTGCATCGAAGAAACCGGCCGGCACGCCCACTTCCTCCTCGGTGCGCGTCCGTTTCCGCTCTTCTGGGCTGTCGTCGGCCGCCTTGCGCTTCTTTGACGTGGGTGCTGCAGCGGGCGCGGCCGACTGCTTCTGAGGTTTTTGCGCCTGTTGTCGCGCCGCCCGCTGCTGACGGAGCAGAGTCCGCGCGTCGGCCATGGTGATTTGGAGAAGTTTCGAAGCTTCTGGAAAGTCGTCACTATCTTTCGGCACTTCTTTCGTTGTTGTGGAAAGACACGGGCGGCTGCATGAGGAATGACTTCAGAGCCAGGGTCCAGCACCGAAGCTCGCAAGTGGCAAGGTTCAGTCGCGCCGCTTAGGCCGTCAGCCGGCAAAAGCTCTGGGAGCTCCCACCTTCTCCTCACGTCAACACCCACACGACACGCCGTGACTCCGCACCACGCGCCCGCCATCCCACACCACAAGCTGTCACAGCACTGCGCAAGCTGTCTTGCGCATTCACAGCAGACTCTTCCCTCATCATTACCCCCACTGACACGGCCCGCGCGTGACGGCAGCTCTGCGCCCAAAGGTACGCGCACGAGAGGAAGCCCCGACCGTGCAATCGGCAGTTGCACTGCACATCGCGCCCGCCCGACTCTTGGAGGCAGGCAGGAGGCATCGTTCATCGTTGCGCTGGGAGGCCGTAGAGGGACTGGATCCGCAGGCTGTCCGATTGTCCGCGCAGCACCGCCAAGCGGCGTGCGGCATTCCGTAGAGAGATTTTTTTGAACTTGTTGCGCACATAGAATAAGCTGCAATTGTGGTCGCGTCTTCGTTTCTGAGCCCATCGCCTCGTGTCCGACACCATGACCGGTAAGCAGACACCTACACGTACTACGGCGTTGGTCGGAGTGCACCCTCGACCGCACCAGAGCACGCGGACGACAACCCCCACAAGACGCGCTGATGCTGATGTCGCTGCTGTAGACGAGACACGCCGCTCTGGCCGCGCCAACAAGGGCCAGCACACCAAGAACCTCGACCTCGCTGAAGAAGCCACCACGCCGAAGCCGGTGACGCAGCCCAAGCCAGGCAAGAAGGGCCAGCCCAAGGGCAAAGGCGATGTCGGCCGCGCGCAGTCGTCGCAGTCGGCAGACCAGGACGACGACGAGGAAGAGGATGCCATCATCCGCTGCGTGTGCGGCGACCAGCGCGACATCCGGGGGCGGCAGATGATCTGCTGCGACAAGTGCGAGGCCTGGCAGCACAACAAGTGCCTGGGCCTGCCCGAGGGCGACTACTGGGAGGGCAAGTCGTACTACTGCGAGCAATGCAACCCAGAAGACCACCAGGAGCTGCTGGCGGCCATGGCGCGCGGCGAGAAGCCGTGGGCGCGCAAGAAGGGCTCCAAGCCGAAGCCTCGCCCCAGCGACGTCAAGCAGGACGAGAAGCCAAAGACACCACAGCCCACCGCAGAGGACACGCCGCCCCAGTCGTCCGCGCCGCCCGTGCAGCCACCTACACCGACACCGGCGCCGCTCGCAGTCGAGACGTCGGACGCATCCAACGGACAGCCCGAGCCAAAGGTACCACATATTCCCAACCGCACCACAGGTTCGTCTGTTCTGACACGTGACCAGGGCATCAAGAGCCAGCCGCAGTCCCCGATCGGCGAGAAGCGCCGCCACGAGGTTCCTGCTGAAAAGGCCAACGCGAGTAAGAAGCGCAGAAAGTCGAGCCAGCACCAGGAGAAACCCGCACCGCAGCAGACAGCATCATCGGTGTCGGACATCGACGCCCTTCCTCCGACCCAGAAGCCGTTCGCGGAGAAGCTGCGCGACGTCCTTGCACCACTCATCAACACCGCGTCCGAAGCGCGGGGCTATCGCATCCCAGATGGCGAGACAGCAAAGTCTCTCGCGTCGCGACTCGCCCTCAGCGTCAATGTCGCTGCTGCGAGCCACTATGGCGACCCAGAGGGCGGCGACTCGGCCTTCTCTCAGCGCCTGCGTGCCATCATGTTCAACGTCAAGAAGAACGCCATTCTTGTCGATCGCATGCTCTCCGGCAGCCTCAAGCCGCAAGAGCTGGCCACCATGCCCACCGAAGAGATGGCGAGCGAGGACAAGCAGCGAGAATTTGCGGCGATGCGCGAGGCCGCCGAGAAGCAAATGATTCTGACTGAAGAGACTGGCCCGAGGCTGCGGAAGACGCACAAGGGCGAGGAAATCGTTGGCGATGACAATCTCGACAGCCACGAGTTCCGACAGCCTGAGCAACGGGAGAAGGAGAGTGCCAGCGAAGATGTCTCGATGCAATCGCCCGTGGGCCATCGGCCTCCTGAGAGCCCGGCAGACGCGACACACGGACCCCTCTCCCTCGACACCGCCGCCACTCCAACTGACAGCGCGCGCCGCCCTTCGACCAACTTCGACATCCACTCCGTATTCGACAAGGTCAAATCACCTCAGCATGACCAGCAGACCTTCCTCCTCCGGCGGCAGAGCTCCATGCAGATGCAGGAGAAGCCACAGCCTGCCGTGGACGATGCCGACGTTGACCGCCTGCTGAAGGACGAAGACAACGATGTCGACATGGCCGGCTACTCATCAGATCCCACAGTCTGTTGGCAAGGATCCATCAACATGCAGTCGATGCAGCCCTTTGATGCTGTAGCCCGATTCGTAGCAGGCGGCGACTTTGGCCAAGTCGTGCCGTGGGAGAAGCTGATCTCCAACGTCG
Organism: Paraphoma sp. B47-9; assembly: GCA_001748405.1. Taxonomy (NCBI): domain Eukaryota; kingdom Fungi; phylum Ascomycota; class Dothideomycetes; order Pleosporales; family Phaeosphaeriaceae; genus Paraphoma; species Paraphoma sp. B47-9. Next base: position 112,384 of record BCLK01000262.1, read on the forward strand.
TCTCTGTCCAAGGCCGCATTGAGAGCGCCAAGGGCGACGACTACATTCGAGGCATAGGACACTCCGAGTCGTTTGACGTCGCTGTCCTTGCCCTCAGTCCCGTTACCAACGAGGCCCGCGAGGTTATGGACCAGTTCTACACTTACTTCCACTCGCGCGGCCGCTGGGGAGTAGTCCCCGTAGAGAACAGTGGGAACGGAATCATGCGCGACCTGTACATTATCCCCATCGAGGCAGGCGGGAGCAACCTCCCATCCTTCATCGACATGCTCGAGTACTGCACCATCGAGACGCCACGGAAAGAGCACATGGTCCTGCTTGCGCTCGTTGCGAAGCTACCAGAAGTCAAGCCCGAAGTGCCCCAGTCCGAGCACCTTGACCGCTACCCAGCCCAGGATCTCGGAGCTGCACAGATCGCCCATCCTGCACCACCTACCAATGGCCCGCCACATAATGGACCCAGTCCATCCCCAGTCAACAACCCCCACGGCCCACAGTACTCCCCCATGGCTGCCTCGTTCCCTCATCCTCATCCACAAGGACAATATGGCAACCCCTTCTCTCAGGCACCCCCAGTTGGCAATGGCCCACACCACCCCCTTCCGCCCGCCAATATCCCACCGCACCACCAAATCCCCAAAGCGGTCGAGATTCTGGGACCGTACATCGATGCTCCAGTCATCATGTCCATTCTGGTCGACAATTTGTCCAAAAACCAGGTCGTATCGGAACTTCAGATGGCGAACTTACGGCACATTGTAGAGGAGAATCCCGATGCGAGGACGAATTTCTCGGTCTTGACGGAGCATTTGAGAAAGAAGGCCGAGGCGAACGGACAGATTCAACAACAGCAGCAGTAGTAGTTTTGAACAGAGACAAGGCTGTTAATGATACTTATTTGGGGTAGAAGAAAAAGTATCAGGACTGTTTTCGCAGGCGTTTTCGCGGCGCACGAGTGGATGGAGGATCTTTGGTACCACAGGAGGATCTCTGTGTACGCTGAACGGGCTAGTCTCTTTCTTCTTTTTGCTTTCGTAGATACCCATCACGCAAAGCGACATTAGGACGCAGGCGCGTTGCGCGTTTTGGGTGGGAAATTCTTGCGCTCTTACTTCTTTTTCAAATGTACAATTTTTCTGAAGTCGAAGTTTGCCATACAACGCCATGCGATGTGATCTAGTCTAACCGCTTTGTCCGTGCACTTGAAGTCTTCGGGGTGAGAGAGAGTGTTGTAGGGTGGACGCTAGTCACCAAAAGTCCCGGAACAGCACAACCTCACTGCCTCCTTTCCACACCTTCCCATCAACTTTCTAAGCTAGTAAATTTTTACGGAAAAATGCCGAATGCAACATTTCCAGCGTGCTGTTGTACACTGCCAAATTATCCCGAAACACCCACGAATGGACTAGAGCGTGCATGCCGTACTAGCAGATGAATGTTGTGTAACCGGCACCGTTCCCCATTGAGAAATATCCGCATAGACTAAGGATAGGTGTGCACCGCCGTGGTTTGCGTAACTTGACAGACATCGACACTTCAGACGACAAGTTTCCTAATCAAGTAACTTCGTTTGGTGGGAGGCTTGTGGTGTCTCACGGATGTCTGGGATCTAGACCTATTGAGGGTTTTGGTGCAGTGGTTTTGGTGGACGGGGAAGGGGGCACGTTTTACGCGCGAATTTGCATAGATCTACGGTTTGAGTGGGGACTTTCCTATTGGGGTAATTTACGATAACGTCGTAGGGAGGGGAGCGGGAGCGATGGAATCGATGGGTTGTGAGATTTTTTGTGTGACTGGATATATAATTACATTTCCTATGGAAGTTTCCTGATCGAGTAGTTATATATGCATGAACACGGTCCTATTGAGACCGGCGTTGCACTGTTCGTGCGACTAGACATGTATCTACACCCGACATCAAATACGGCTAATCAAGTAATCATGTAAGCACGAACAAGGTCGTCAGGGCGAATGTGCTGTGCTGCTACCCTGCAATTGGTGGGATGTTTATTGCTTGAATGGGTAAATTTGGTTGAGATCTAGGATTGCAACTGAAATTTTGTATTGAAGACCGCAGTTTGAGAATGTAGCTGCATAGGACGCACGAGGAACACTATGACTACATAAAACGGGTGTAAGCTTCTGCGATTGTGGAGTTCTGATAATCAGCGTCGGTGATTATATTTCGTTCTTGATTGCAGGTCGGTCTACCTCGGTCACAGCTCCACACTCTGTGGCTCAAGCTTTTCCAAATCGACGGCTTGCAGTGATGGACAGTCGTTTCTCCAAATGCAGCGTACAGGACCCTCAAGATGTCGCTTCGCAATCTCAGCGGCGCCACGAGCCGTCGCAAAGACGTGGTCGAGTTCAGTGTCGTCGCCTACGGATAACGCCTCGACCAGCACCTCTCGATCTACCAGGCCTGCAAGTCCTTCTCGCAACGTTTGCCTGAAGCGTTCTTCGCCAACTCGCGTTCCAGTCAGAACGATCACCGTGATTCTAGGTCGGTATCTTCCAACAAAGTCTCGCATGCGAGCTCGGATCTTCATGAACAAGACATCCAGCTCCTTATCAGATGACCCTTTTGCGAAGCCAAGCTCAGAGTCAATGAGAGCTGCATCCGCACCTATGTCTGTGCAAGACCTCATGCCTTTGATTGTTATACGCAGCGCATCGTCCGAGAAGTCCACCGCCAGAACGCGCTCAAGGGGTAAATCAAACACATGTTCCTGATCGCAAACATAAGGATCTGTGTACGACTTGCACAGGCCGTGATTGTATCCTGCATAAGCAGCTGATGTGGAGTAGAGTTCGTCTGGTTCTTGCATCAAGTTCTTGATGCGCAGATAATCCAGTACGTCACTGATCTCTTCCGCAGTCAGGCGCATGGAATCTGGAGATGTGACCACTGCATGTGTTACTCGTTGTTCGGATGGCGATGCCTGCTCGACGAGAAGTACCAAGCTGTGCAGCATCTCCGCGAGAATCCTTGTTTGTTTGTTCGCAGGAAAGCCGACGAGCTTGTTGACCATACGCTGCAGTGCGTTCATGACGTATTGCACCTTGTCATAGGTAGCTGGAATGTCGTCTGGAAACCTGGTCGTTGCTGTCGTGAGCGAGAGGTCTTTCATGAGGTCGAGATACGGCTGTGATCCCTCAACCCGAGCAACAGATTGAATCGTGCCGTTGTGCCATCGGATTGCGGCGGTCCTACATTTACAGTCACTGTCTGATGTTACGCTGAAGCCCAGTAGTACCAGTACCCGTAGCCCATCTCTAGGGCAAACCCAACTCCTGATTGCGTCAACTGGCCGTTCGATGGACATGTACTACATTTTGGCAGAGGGCAACGGAAGTAGCCACGTCGATCGACATTAACAATGTCGTTGGAAAGAGCTTGGGTTTCAGAGGTGTGAAATAACACTAGAAGAGCGGCGAGTGGTATCAAGATCATCTTGAGATAAGTACTTGCTTATAATCAGAGAAAAGATGCTGGGTTAGAGCAGCGATGTCTACATAGACCGATGACTGCCTACACCATCTGTGAGAATGCGGCACGGTGCCAAGGTCATGGCCCGTCCAGCCGGCAATGTGTGGGATAAATCTGAAGCCATCACGTTGAGAGAACCGTTCGTTCAGAAGCTGATGATAGAGGACAAAAGTGTCCGATCGTCTGGATACACCTTATCTGCGCGAAGCTCGACTTGTGGTGCACCTGCCTCATTCGCCAGGGCAGGTGCTGACTAACGAGCCTTGGCGCTTCGCATTGCTTCTGCATTCGGAGGCCTCGGAAGCGCGCTTCACATCGACCATTGCACACGACCACAAAACACTATTGCCGTCAAGGCAGAGCCCGAATAAGCAATCTTAGGATGATGAAAGACCGCTCCATAGAATCCTACAGTCACTCATGAACAACATGACGCTCACCGGAGAGTACTCCGCGCATGCTGCGCCTCGGCACGCAGATTGCAATGCATCGCGAAGGATTCATCCGCGGGTCCGGCTAGTCACCGGTGAGAAGATATGACTTTGGAGGCCTGAGAAAACTGCGCGAGATGCGCACGCTCGACATCTGAACGTCTTTGCGGGGCATCGGGGTAGTGCAAAGAAGATCATCGCCATCACGTCATGAATATCTCCTATCATTTAGCCAGCATTTCCGTTGATGATTGAGATCAGCACTAGGTTCCACGGCAGCTCGAAGCTTGATGGTGGAAGCGCGTCTTTGTATCTAGGCGCGACAAAACACGGTAGGCTGCAAGCGGATAGTCGGCCTTCTGTTCCTGCATTAGAATGCTCACCCCACCAACACCAGCTCGTATATGCAAATAATGAGCCTTGCCAGAATCCTTCGCATTTCTTCGCTTCAAGCGAAGAAAGGACATCCCGTGGAGACGCGAGCAACGAGGTACACAAAACATTCTTCGAGGGTTTCTAAGGCTTCGCTGAAGTCCAAGCCTCCGCGCGCGTGGCATGCAAGACATCATTTCCACATGGTGAAATCGAACGACGTCCGTCTTTATGGTCCCAAACTCCAGGTCGCCATGTCTCGGCTTTCTATTTTCTACCGTCAGTCTAGGCCTCGTTACCCCTGGATCAACGCCACAAAATGCTTAGCGCACCCCGGCGGGCCCGTTCCGACTACAATCGCACCACTCAACACCAAGATTCGTCTGTCATGCCTCGAAGCCACACGCGCATTTTGCAGCTGGCGGCGCAGACGATGGTTAGCTTAGCGGCTCAAGGGCCGTGGCATCTCGAAGTATCCTTGCGATCTCAGGCTAGGCTGAACCCTCGCTAACGATCTTGAGTAAACCCTTCTACACATGGGGAAGGGTCGAAGCGCGTTCCTGCAGAAGCGCTTTCAGCCCGATCTTGTCAGAAGCCAGATCAGGACAAGTGAGTCTCATTGCTGATTCACGCCCACACATGGCTTGCGTCCCTCGGCAATAGGGCTGTAGCTAGCCAGGCGTCTCGCTTCTAGCGAAAAACAATGAATGGCTTCAGTATGGGCGCAACAGGGGTCGGACGATAAAGTAGTCTTTCTGCCCTCGTTCTGTCACTTTTGCTTTCCAACAACTTTCTGCAGTTTGTTCGTGGCTACTACAGCCGTCCACTCACTCTTGTTTCTTCGTTATACCTAATACAGTCACTCGTTACTACCTAATACTCAACATGCCTTCCTCATCACTCTTTTTGAGCGTTGGCACCATCCTGTCTGCTCTCTCAAGCACCGCTGTCGCCACCCAATACTCCCAGTCCGAATCCTACACTGGCAAGAACTGGCTTGACGCGTTCAAGTTCGAGACATACGACCTCAACAACGGCTTCGTGAACTATGTGACGGAGGGTGTCGCCAAGTCAAGCCAACTCTACAAGGTCGAGGGTGACGATGTCGTCTTTGGCGTTGACGGCACTGAGACTCTCGATTACAAGAAAGGTCCCGGACGTAAGTCTGTGCGACTTGAGGGAACCAAGAACTACAACCATGGTTTGTTCGTGCTTGATGTGAAGGCCATGCCCGGCGTGTGCGGCATGTGGCCTGCCTTTTGGTCGCTCGGAAAGGAGCCATGGCCAGTAAAGGGAGAGGTATGTACATGATCGAATGCTAGTGCGCTGTCTAATGCTAAGTGATCTATAGATCGATATCATTGAGGGTGTCAATGATAACAAGGTCAACAAGTAAGTAAACAGGTATCTGCAACTCCAGAAGCTATACTCACATGAAGAAGGTACGTCCTTCACACCGACGTCAACTGCAAGGTCAGCGGCCTCGGCCAAACTGGCACCCAGGCTGGAACAGACTGCGCGCTCAACGGTCCCAACGGTGCCGCTGGATGCGATGTCAATGAGGGCCGCACGAACTCATTTGGTCCCGGCTTCAACGCAAACCAAGGCGGTCACTACGTGATGGAGTGGGATAGCGATGCCATCAAGACCTGGTTCTTCCCCCGAGGAACAGCACCTTCGAACATCGGCTCTGCCGACGTTGACACATCCACCTTCGGAACCCCTGCTGCCAACTTCAAGGGCGACTGCAACATCGATGAGCGTTTCAAGGACCAGCGTTTCATCTTCACAAACAACTTCTGTGGTGACTGGGCTGGAAATGCTTATGCCGCATCTGGCTGCCCGATGGGTAAGGATGCTTCCGGCAACGCTCTCTCCCCCATGGATTCGTGCAAGAAGTATGTTGCCGAGAACCCTACCGTGTTCGCCAACCAGTTCTGGAAGATCTCCAGCTTCAAGACATACTCGAAGAAGTCAGTCTCCAGCTCTGCGTCGTCCTCCATCTCCAGGACATCAAGCCAGCTTTCTTCAAGCACCCACGTCAGCTCCTCTGCATCCAGCTCCCATGTCAGCTCTTCCGCATCAAGCAGCCATGTCAGCAGCTCTGCCCACGTTACAAGCAGCGCCAGCCACGCGTCCAGCTCAAGTGTGCATGTTAGCTCCTCGGCCTCGTCCTCGGTCCACGTTTCTGTGTCCTCTCACGTGAGCTCAGCTGTTCAGTCGTCATCTTCGGTCCACGTTTCCGTCTCTTCTCAAGTGAGCTCAGATGTCCACTCTTCCTCCTCGGTCCCCCACGTCGTCAGCACCCCGTCTGCTTCGCTCTCCTCTGACGTTCACTCCTCGACTCCCATCGGCCATGTCTCTTCCTCTAGCGAGGCGCACAGCAGCTCTGTCTACTACCCACCTAGCCAGTCTTCCAGCTCTGTCTACTACCCGCCTGGCCAGTCCTCCAGCGCTGCCTACCCTTCGTCCTCCGCGCCAGTTTACCCTGGAATCTCGAGCTCAAGCTCCAGCGTCTCGGTGCATTACTATGGCAACTTCAGCGCACCCGTCTCCTACTCCGTTCCAGTGTACAATGGCGACGCGTACTCTACGCCCGTCCCTCCCAAGAGCACTCCTTGCACCACCTCAAGCACCAAGGGTGCATCTTCCACTCCCGGATACCCCGTCTACCCCGTCTACCCCAGCTCGGTTCCTGCTTACGGCGACTACCCATCCTACCCCGTTAGCTCGGCAGTCAAGAACGACTACCCATCTTACCCTGTCAGCTCACCGGTCAAGAATGACTACCCATCCTACCCCGTCAGCTCGCCAGTCAAGAACGACTACCCATACCTTCCCGAGTTCACTCCTCTGACCCCCATCTACCCACCCACAACCTCTAAGCCGGTTTACAACGACTACAACCAGCCTCCCGTCTCTAAGACTACAGTCACAACGACCTACACTACTACGTACGTCGATGTTTGCGAGACTGGTTACATCACGAAGACGACCACCTTCGCTGTCACGTACTGCCCGACCACTACCCCCGCCATCCCCACACCTGGAAAGCCCAACAACCCGCCAACCTACGGCTGGGACGTGACCACCAAGGTGTGCCAGTATGGCTGCGGCGAAGGCCCCAAGACCGTCACCGTCACCGTTCCATGCAAGAAGTGCGATCTCAGCAAACCGACTCCCACTCCGGCTGTTCCCAACAAGCCTACTTGCAACGGCTACGACTGCAAGGACAAGGAGGTCACTGTTACTACCAAGGTCTACTCCACCAAGATCATCACCCTGACCAAGACCCCTGTTCCCGAGCAGCCGAAGTCCCAGCCACCGGTTTACGGCGACAAGCCCAGCTCCAAGCCCTTTGTTCCCGAAGGCCCCAAGTCCACACCTCCGGTCGTCAGCAAGCCAGTCGTGCCTGAGGGTCCTAAGTCGACGCCAGTGGTCAGCAAGCCTGCTGTCCCCAGTGTGCCCGTTGTTAGCAAGCCTGCCGTCCCCAGCGTGCCAGTGTATGGCAACAAGAACGGTACAGTCCCAAGCATCAGTATCGGAACTGGCATTAAGCCTACCCCAAGCAAGACTGGTTATGCACCGCCTGTGTTCACGGGTGCGGCGGCTAGCGTCCAAGCCGGTGGTGTTGCGGCGGCTCTTGGCCTTGCTGCTGCATTCTTTTTGTAGGCAATTGACTTAGAGGGATATGGGGGAACAGGGGCGCGAAGGCCCTTTCCTTATGCCGTTATGTTACCTAGTTCGTCAATTTCATAGTGTATAATTTTCTTAACCATTGTGCTACTGTTATGTACGGCGTGGTGCGCAGCAGGCGTGGGTGTAGAGTAGGTATCTATCACATAAAAGAACTTCACTTGAAGAAATGCCATGACTCCTGATGACGCGGTCAGGAATCGGAATAAAACCGTGTTGCGAAGCATAGACATCTTTGGCGCGGCAAATTGCGTGTACGCAGGTGTTGGAGCTGGAATTGATCTTGCATCCCTGCAGAAACCCCGTCCTTCGATCCATTATACAATCGATGTGCCCCTTTGAACTGCTTTGTGCAAAGGACATCAGTATTTAGCTCCGGGCACTCATCGAAAGCACTATTGCGGCCAAGGGCCGAGTTCCACATCTAGTATTACCCCTTTGGGCATCTAGTGTAGTGAAATAGGCCGAAGGCCCGACTACAATTATATGGATTCCATTTGTTTATGGATCCGGCGCAGGACGAAACATATAAAGAGCTGTGCTCTCGTCGATTTCTATTTGCCACATAACCATCGCCACGCAAGTCCTCTCAAGTCATCTTCGCAGCTCGACTCTCATCAAAGTCATATCAAACGTGTTTCGCCGATTTTCAGCAGACTACCTCATCACCCGTCTTACAGAAAAGATGTATCTTCCTACCATTCTCCTCCCGATTCTGACCGCTTCCCTCGCCGCTGCTCAAGCTGGTACCACTTTGTGGAACATTAATGGCCGCTGTGGCGACAACAACTTGTGCGAACCCGACAACGCCATCATCAACCCCTTTACAGAGGTCTGTAACAGGAGGGCTGGTACTTTTAATGATCCCCGTACGGCGGATGGACGTACACGCTGTCCCATCGTGGGAGACCGATGCGTCTATGAATGGCGTTGTTAGTGGAAGTATTTCCAAGGTACGTAAGCTCGTAAGCTAGGTTTCGGACCGCTAATGTACAGCAGGATTTCGAGCGAATATGATTTGCAACATCGAGGGTACTGGACAGTTTGACAATTGGAATACATCGCTTGCTATTTAGACCATGTCGTTTCGCTTGGCACTCATGACAAAGGGGGGGAACTCGAGCTCATGGTGGTTGGGGAGTTGGGTATCGGAAAAACTCCTCCTCTCGCGCTCAGTATAATCAAGCTCGAGCAAACAATATCTAATGGAAACTTCCTTTCAATTCTCTGACGTCCAATGGACCATACTGAGGCAAGGCTAAAAGATTGGCCAGGTACAGTCCCAGAATTCTGCTGCCCGTCTGCATTGTCCCCTTTCTGCATTGTGCTCATCCTGATACTTTGCTTCTTTAGTAGCAAGCCATCCCTTTACTTTTATTTGTGCGTACTAGTGTCCGATGCGACACCTAAGGAGCAAGAGACGTGCCCTGCAAAGGACGTTCTGTGGGAAAAGTATGTACGATAGCGAAGATTACTTAAAGAGAGGAATTATGGCCTGAAGATGAGATTCCCACCATACCTCGTCATCCCTCTCGCCCCTACCGCGGCGTCTTGTGCGTGTTGGTGTTTTTCAAGTGACGTTGGAATTACTTTGACCCATAAGCCCGCGGGATCGGCAGCCAAGCGCGAGGCTGATGGCATTACGGCGACTTAGGGTCTTGCTGCCACGTCCTCCTTGTAAGCACTAGCTTAAGAGCTTGTAGACACTAGATAGTAGGATTAATGACTCCCTTTCGTATTGTCGTAGCGTTACTCGGGCTGTCTATTTCCAAAGTGTAAGTTCGTCCCTCAGTGTATGACCTGCAGCGTAGTGGGCGTGAGTTTAAAGCACAAATCACGAAACAAACTTCATTTCAAGAAATTCAATCACTTTTAATTACCCGAAAAATTCAGCTATTCATTGCGGCCAAAAGCGTAGGGCTGTCTTGCAAGTGTGAGCGTGTATGGCCGAGAATTGTTGTTTCTGGAGCAATTTCAGACGAAAGAAGTGCTTGTGCGGTTCGTCGGTACGTGACTAATTTTGATGCTCAACAGTCAAGATTTCAGAAGCTTAGAAGTCGATCCAATGCAGCGAGAAAAACATGCCGAGGCAATTCGGGCAAGGACGTCGGTGTCTCGGCTACTTTACCAAATGCAGTCAGATCGATCTTTCAGCCACTCACGTCTGCTTAGACATCGGACTCACCGACCCATTAGCATCTCACTTAATTTCGTCCGCGCAAACTAAGCAACCACGGCAACCTATCTAGACTTTGCCGGCGCAACCAACCTCCCGAAGGTTCTGTCGTTGTTCCGAATACCATGGCACCACAGCAGGTCATGTATATATGGTTGCGCAATGTTGACGAAGAAAGGAACAAACAAGAGCTTGGAAACAGACAAAGTCAAACGATTGAGGCAGAAAACCACCCAGCATGAGCAACACACGACAACTTTCTGATCCGGTGGAGTTACCATGCGGAGTAGTTTTCAAAAACCGCCTGGTCAAGGTACACACTTTGCGAAGCTACAAAGAGAAAATTCGCTACGATCTAACGCTTCATAGGCGGCAATGGCCGAACACATGTCCACAACAAACACACCAGAAGACACATTCCCCGTCGCGTACAAGAATTGGGGTGAAGGTGGCTGGGGCGGCTTAATCACAGGTACTTCAATTCAAGTCTAGAAATCTAGGATACCTCGATTACAACACTAACCTCTCACAGGCAACGTGCACGTCGACCCTCGCTACACAGGAGGCAAGGGAGATCTCACATTCGCAAACACATCCGATCCAGCCGTGCAAGCCAACTGGCGCGCCTACGCAGCAGCATGTCACGCCAGCGGCGCACCAGCAATTGTGCAAATCTGCCATCCTGGTCGCCAAAGCCCATTCAATGCCGGTGAACGAGGATTTTTCGAAAAGAACGTCGCGCCCAGTCCGCTACCAATGAATCTCGGCGACAATCTCATCGCCCGCGCAGCACAGAAGGTCCTCTTCGGCACCCCGCGCGAAATGAGCGTGGACGAAATTGACGAGCTCGTGGCGTCTTTTGCCGAGAATGCGAAGTTCTTGAGTGATATGGGGTTCGATGGCGTCGAGTTACATGCCGCGCATGGGTATTTGTTGAGTGCGTTTATGGATGAGAAGGTATGTTTCCCAATTCCCCCCGCTTATGTATTACCTATGGACGATTCTAATCACATATAGATGAACATCCGTACAGACACATACGGCTCCACCCCAAAAAACCGCACACGTGTAATAACATCCATCATCCACGCCATACGCGCGGCGGTCCCGTCGACTTTCGCCATCGGAATTAAACTCAATTCCACAGATACACAGCATTCGAGCACCCTTGATGCGACGTTGAATCAAATGGCGCATATCGTAGATACTGGGATTGATTTCCTGGAAATCAGTGGCGGAAGCTATGAAAATCCCGTTATGACGGGGCGCGGAACTACTACGCCACCTGTATCGTCACGTACCGCTAATCGCGAGGCTTACTTCCTCGACTTCGCTTCATCCGTACGCTCTCGCTTCCCGTCCACAGTGCTCATGGTCACAGGCGGGTTTCGCAGCTTAGCTGGTATGAAGGCTGCGCTGGATTCCGGTGCAGCGGACATTATCGGCGTTGCGCGCCCCGCGGTCGTGGATCCGGCGTGGGCGAAGAAGTTGCTGGTTGCGGAGAGGGAGGGAGGAGAGGTGGTGATGAAGTTGGGACATGTGGAGATGGGATGGCTGATGAAGAAGATTCCAGTTAGGGCGCTGGGCGCGGGGGCGGAGAGTAATTATTACTCCGGGGAGATTGGGAGGTTGGGGAGGGGATTGGAGGCGAGAGCCCCGTGAGGGTGGGGTGGATGGGAGGGGAGGTGTTGAGTGGTGTGGTATGGCGGTTTCTCATTGAATGGCGTTGTGGGACATAGAGACATTTTTAGACTTTGGGTTGGTTGTAACATATACTGTTCGGTTACGAATTCTTTCCAACGCTTTTTATTCTGAAGATTCGTGAGATGCCAATCGTTCCATCAAGCTGTCCGAAATCTAAACTAGAGCCTGTAGATTGTGAAGATTTCTAATATTAGATCATTTAATCTAGACTAAAGTGACCATCACGCAACTTCATCTCACTCACACTAGAAAAGAGAGCTCAAAGTTCAATCGATTCGCGGTTAACAAGTCTAGATTTCTTCTTTTCAGCGACTCTCTCAAGCATGGCGATCTGGCCCACTTAGCAACAACCAGATTTGAATGCCACATTAAAGTAGCCCTATAAGAAGGAAGTCAAATACCACAATAGAAATTGATCGATATATCCGGTACATCATTAATTCAATACGAAGGTGCCCGCCACAGTCGAAACCTAATTGGTTTCATATGAAATCACACTTTTCTTTCACGTACTCTACGGGTGCGCCGGTTACTTTTACCAAGCCTTCACTAGAACTACTACTGCCTAACAATGTCGCAACAATAGCAGCAGCTAGAAGCTTCTAACGAACGATAGGTACAGCTTGCCCTTCAAACTGTTAGAAGAGACGCCTTACTCCTCAGCGACGCGCTGCAGATACTTACAAAGCCGCTCAATCAATAAGCAACGCACACTGACAACCTGCACACTTGGGCAAGCAGATTGCTGGCCCAAATCAAAGAATCTGGCTAATCTTGAAGAGGACGTGATTGTTGAGCATATCTTTGATCTAGGTCGCGTAGCTGAGATATTTACGATACTTGTGATCCGACAAATCCTTGAATATGTCTTGTCCCGCAAGTTCGCAAGAAGAAAACTACAACAGTCTTGATTAGTAAGTGATACGCATGGAGACCAGAGTCACTGGCAATGAAGATCAACATGGGTCACAGATGAAATTCATCACAGACCACACCTACCGTCTCTATATAGAGTATCGGTAGTGACTGGATAAGATCTAAGAATCTGATTGCACCAACACATCGCCGCCAAAATTGAGTGACAAACCGTGTAGGGACAAAACAGTACCATCGGTAGGATCATAGGATGCTTCGAAGCCTGTTCCCGAATTCCTGGCCCGAAGAAAACCTTTTGAGTGTCGTGACATGCCACGAAGTCCCAGAGACGTAAATTTCCTCCAGTCTGTCAGGCAGTCGGGCATGCGCTATGATCCTTGCGCTGGTATTCTCGCGTGGGTAAACCTCTAACGGCCTATACCCCCAGTCCAACCGTGCGGTCTCCAATCCCTCCTTTTCTTTTTCCATATTAGTTCGACATCTGACAATATCGTCAAAGAGGTTAAACATACCTCAATCTCCGAGTCAGAGATGCCGTCTCAAAGAGCAACCGACTTTTTGTACACGGGAGAACGAACTAGTTCGATATTCCCGGCTGGAGGTAGGGGGGTGGCAATTGAGAAGCCGATTATAACGAATAGAACCACTAGAGGCTGCATTGCGAATAATTTGATTGTTGTTTCCTTGGACGGAGGAAATGCTTTGCAGGTGTGAATCGTGTAATGTGAAAAGACAAGAAGAGAATCTTGATTTTAATACTTATATACTGTCGCAACATAACTCTCCAGTGAATTGCGTAGAGTTACCGACAGCTCTTCCTAGAGTGCGCTATCGGTCCTACCTAGAAAGCATAGTTGCTATATTTCAATTGCCGGTTCTGATCGGGAATAGCTACTAATTAATACTAAGAAAGTAAAACAATTGGCCAAACTTAGATAAAGTGGCCGGTTGTGCTCGGAAAGAACTATTAGTTCTACGAAGGTACTAAGAAAGTATACTTGCACTTCCTTAGTCTTCTGCCCGCCCTGGTTGGATAAAACCTACCGTATTGTCCCGTTCAAAAGACTCAAGCATGGGTTATTCGGGCCAACTCCTCTCTCCCATCAGAATCTAATTTGTGAAGGCCATCTGCCGAGTTACACCTTGATCACGCTTCTTTACAAGAGCCGGTCAGTGTAATTCACTAGCTACATCTCCGCCACATTGAGCAACGTTGTGCGATTGGCTGAAAGTGATCGGCCCGAATCCCTTTGCTTGAGTCTTGTACACGGGACAATACGGTACTCAGATTAGGCTAACAGGTTTGGTTATCAGCGCGTCGGTTCTGCCCAGTAAATACTGTCAGATCTGCTTGGAAAGGGCTATCGGTCCTACTAAGAAAGTATAGTTGCACTTACGTAGACTTCTGCCCGCCCTATTTAGATGAAATTGTTACCGGTAGTTCTACTCGGAAAAGGTTATCAGGTCGTCTGCTTAGCAAGCGCGTCGGTCCTGCTCAGTAAGCACTGTCGGATTTGCTCAGAAGGTAGTGTCGTCACTGCGCAGTGCTTACCTGACGGTTCTATTGGTACTGCAGCTTTCTGCTCATACCTCTTAAACCTCTTCTTCCACCAACCGGAATCCCCCAGCACGACAAGTTGAACATTGCTCGCCTCATTTCTCGCTGCGACATTTACGATTTCTTTCCCTTGAAATTGGAACTGCTTTACCTCTCGTCAAATTATTGGACTCTCATCGAATTCTTTGACTCTCATCAAATTCTTGGGCCTTGCTCACGAGAGAGCTTTCCCCCAAAATTGAGAGACTTTCCTTCTACCATTACAGGCATGGATGCCAATGCAAAGAGCTACCCAGATTCTTCAGAACTCGACAATTCTGAAAGTGAAAGTGAGCCTCTGAATGTATCATTGGGGAGGAGATCTATCCGCTATGCAAAGCGAAAGGTACAAACAGACAAGAGTCGGTTCTTTGTAACAATACTTCGAGTCTTACTATCTCTATGGCTTATAGCTGTCTCTGTAGCGCTTCTTAGGCTCCTTTATGCTACATCAAAGTATTATCAACCATCTCGCGATTCTCGCCATGACCTTTCCGAGGACGTTAACGGGATCGTCCCAAGATGTATGTATAACCCGCTTGTCTGCAATAGTTACAATACTTACATTCTTTTTTGTGCCGCAGTCTCGACATACCGGGAAACATTCGAATCGAGCTTTCCGCAACTGCCAGATGGGCCTAACTCGACTGAAGCCGAAGTCGATGGTCTAAATACGGCCTGGCGACAACTTATGCCGCGTATGTATGATTCTCCTTGTGCTAGTGCTTGTTGCTAATGTCTGGATCCAGGCGGTAGAGGATTCATTACAGTCCCAAATCCCGAAAGATACCCGCTTCTACCGGCTCCCATCAAGGATAAGAGCGTACCAGATTCGTGGGGGATTGCTATTTTCCATCAGATTCATTGTTTGGCAAGTGACGCCGTGTGATGTCGCTTTGTGCGCAACTAATGAAGCAAGTATAGAATCTTGTCATGATGAACTTCCTCTCTCTTTCACGAACTGGAACCCTAGAATCTTCTGATCATTGGGATCACATATTTCATTGCTTCGATTATCTCCGCGAGGTCGTCATGTGCCATGGTGATACGTCTCTCGAGGGCCAAGACTTGCCTCCAGAGATCTCGGGGACTCATGGTCAATTGGTTACTCATAATTGCAAGGCGTATGACGGGATATTTACTTGGGCGGAGAATCATCGTCTAACAGATGTTGATACTCTAGGGAAAGCAAAGCCTTGAGACGCCAACGAAGATGGGTAAATAATAGTAGCATAGCTGTAGATTATAGGAACTTCGGCAAGCTACAAAGCTTCCTGCAGTGTTTCCTCTCGCTTGAAGTGCTGCTACAACTTAACGATATACAACGCCAAGCAGTATAGGTGTTGTAGCCTAGTTTGATGCCCACCCCTGATTTCCGTACATTAGGTCTAGCGTGGATGCTGTTAGCTACTATATACAGTTAGCCAAAAGACGCGTCTATGTAATCTCATAAAAACCCAAATAAATCTTCTCATACTAATCGAATTATTGGGGTATCTTTACGTCTCTAAATGCCCTTTCAGCCCTTGCTTGCCGACATTCATCGCCCTCTCAATCTCCGCTTCTTCCTCTCTTAACCTGCCCTTACCATATTCGAGATCGCGCTCATGTTTCCTCTTCTCATCTCTGACTCGTCTTTCCCTCTCCGCAAGTGCCTTTTCTCTGCGTTCCCGCTCAGCCCACTTCTTCGCGCGCTCGGCTTCTTCTTCGATGGAGAGGAAAGCACCCTCGGGTGCGGGCGGGAGTGTGGAGATGTAAGTTTCAATGAGGGAGTTGCGGGTAGACGGCGGGAGAGAGATGTAGCGCAAGTCCGTTAGCACAGCGGAAGGGAGTGTGTCGAGTGTGGTAGACTGATTGAGCGCGACGAGAGGTTGGGCGCGCAGGAGAGCGGAGAGCTCGGATTTGAGGTCGGATGAGCGCATGGCTAGGCGCTTGATGTGATCGCGGTAGAGCTTCTCCTTGTCTTTGTCGGAGAGCTTGCCGTCTTTCATTTCGGGCTCTTTCTTGTACTTGCGGCGGAATTCGGGCCAGTAGAGTTTTGGTGTAGCGTGGCGGTCGAGGAGGGCGAGGTAGGGTATCTTGGGGTCGCGCTTTTGCTGCTTTGCCTTTTCTTCTTTGAGGAATGCCATCTTCTCTCGCGACCACTCGTTGAAGCACTCCTTGCGCGCTGCCATGTTTGGTAGGGCTTTGTAGCGGTCGTCGTCGTACAACACGCCATCCTCCAAAATCTTGTCCCATGGTGTATACGGACTTATCCGCGTATCGTCCAAGAGCTCCTTGAAGAGCGCCTTGCAGTCTTCTTCACTGAGAATTGGATCTTCGTCTTCATAGTACTCTTCTTCCTCTCCACCCTCCGCCTCCATTGCTTCCATTTGCGCCAGCTGCCATGCCAGATCGTCGTCTTCGTCTTCCGGTGGCTGATCTCCATTGGGTGCGTCTGTCCGCTGGCGCTTGGGCGCATTGCTGGTGTCTTCGCCCTCGTCATCTGTGACTTCGACTTCCTCGTACTCTTCCTCGTCCTCCATGCCCACCTCGCCATCAACCTCGACGATCTCCACCTCTTCCTCTGCTGCTGCCAGCTCCGCCTCTATCTCTGCCATGGCGACGTCCTCCTCGACGTCGCTCGGCTCACCGCGTTCTCTGCGCTCCTTCTTCTCGCGCTCTTTGCGATCAAACTCCACCACCGCAAGCATCACATCCGGCGGAAACTTCCAAAAGCTCTCATTGGTGTCCTTGTTCCACACGAATCTGCGCCCAAACTTTGTTCTCACCAAAACCCACGGCGCGCAGTTTGGTATATCTTGGCGGTGCTTTGGCTTGTCGTCCTTTTCTCTTCGTCTCTCTTGAAAGCTCTGGTGCCCACCGCGCAATCCACCCCTGTGTCCGCCTCTCGCATTCTGTTGAGGGCCATGTTGTTTGGGGAATTGCTGTGGTGCGCTCCCAAATATCAGATCCTGTATCTGGCGCTGGGGATTGAAGCTGTCTTGTGCGGGTTGGGATTGGAAGGAGCCGTCCAAGGGCTCAGCGAATGAGGAAGGGCCGAGTGACGGCTGGAGAGGGGGTTGATATTGGGGTACATCGGCGGTGGGTCGCGTGTACGTCGACTTCTTCGTCTCCTTGTTGTAGTAGTAGGTGTGTCCTGTGCCAATTAGCTATGCCATATGACGCAGTAAGAGCTCTACGGACCGGAAGGCGCCTTGTGTTCTGTCCAGCCTGCAGGCAGCGGCGGAGCGAGCGGCGGTGGTCGCACGGGTATGTCAGACATGGCGCTCCCGTCGGCCTATGCTGTGAGATTGGGAGTCTCGTGACTCGAGGATGAGTACTAAAGTTGGTGGTGTTGGTCGCGGCTCAAAAAGTGATGAGCGCCAAGACTTTATTACCACCTCCGACCGCCGACGCGCAGGAGCTTGTGCCTGGAGCTCGAACACACGTCGTCCAGCTCCCCACATACAATCCCACGACCTCCACGCTTCTTGATACAACCATCGCTGTCTCCGGATCCGAGAGATAGACAGCAAACATGTCGCGGAGATATGATTCACGGGTACATTACACCCATACCCATAACCACAGCGACATGCAGCTAACAGCGACCACAGACGACCATCTTCTCGCCAGAAGGCCGCCTGTACCAAGTCGAATATGCCCTCGAAGCCATCTCGCACGCCGGAACTGCCCTCGGCATATTAGCGCAGGACGGCATCGTGCTCGCCGCAGAGAGGAAGGTGACCAGCAAGCTGTTGGAGCAGGACACATCCGCTGAGAAGCTGTACATCCTCAATGAGTGCGTCGCGCCCGTCCTATTTATTGCTTGCGAAGCTAACGCGACTCCAGCAACATGATCTGCGCCGTAGCAGGCATGACCGCCGATGCCAACATCCTCATCAACTACGCCCGCCAGGCCGCCCAGCGCTACCTCCTCACCTACAACGAAGACATTCCCTGCGAGCAGCTCGTCCGCCGACTATGCGATCTCAAGCAAGGATACACGCAGCACGGTGGTCTGCGTCCTTTTGGCGTGTCCTTCATCTACGCAGGGTGGGACCCGCAGCGACAGTTCCAGCTGTACCAGAGCAATCCCAGTGGCAACTACGGCGGCTGGAAGGCGACCAGCGTTGGCGCGAACAACGCATCGGCGCAGAGCCTGCTCAAGCAGGACTACAAGGAAGAGTGCGATCTGAAGGAGGCATGTGGGCTTGCCGTGAAGGTGCTGAGCAAGACCATGGACTCGACCAAACTCAGCAGCGAGAAGAGTGCGTATACCGCCTCACTTGGCGACGATTATGGCTAACAGCACACAGTTGAGTTTGCGACAGTAGGAAAGACCAAGACGGGCAAGATCTACCACCACCTGTGGGGTGCGGATGAGATTGATGCGCTGCTGAAGGAGCACGGCCTGGCCAAGGCTGTCGACAGCGAGATGTCCGAGTCATGAGACCAACGAGCACTAGACGACACGATTTGGCGCAACGGACTAGCCTCTGCATGATAGAGTGAGGCATGTAGTATACCATATCAGGTGAGAGCTACATGGCTTCTCGCTGCCAGCAATTCATGATGACGACTCTGTTCTGCTTCCTCCGTGGCTGCTCCTTCCTCTTGCTGAGCTCAGAAGTCGCGTTCCGGCTGCTCCTGCATCTCTTGGTGTAAACACCGCCCTTGCTCTTTCCTCACCTCCACAGCCATGCCTACCACTCTCTATGAGTGCATTCCTTTCCCTGCTTCCTCACCTACTATCCTCATCTCATCGTCCGCACATCTGTTTTACCGCATGAATTAGTCTGCATCGCCTACAATTTGTATCGCATGAACATCCTACCACGAGCATGACTACTCCCACTCAGCGGCCCGGTGGCACTCCTCTCGGATTCCACGGGCCATCCGGATCCTTTCTCCAGCAGCTGCTTGAAGAGGCCAGAGCTTCCGGAACATCAACTATCGTCCGCAGCCAGCCCGTGCCTCAGGACACACCTCGTCGCGCGCCCAGTTTCGACGGCAGCAGACGCGGCTCGTCAGTCTGGGTAGGCGGCACTTCCATAGCGCAGGAAATGCGAGACAAACTCAGAGCAGCAGACGAGGCAAGACTACGCAGAACTTCCATCAGTGGCAACGATGGCCCTTCGCCTCCTACCAGACCAGTTCTGCGACTGCAGATGCCACGCTATGATGCTCCCTCGTCGATTAGAACGCTTGGATCTGCGGCGGCGAGCCCAAAAGGTACCGCGAATTCCCCAATCGAAGTGGGTCAAGGACACGAGACGCGCTCTCCAACATCTCGCGATGCAGCGACGATTCGTGCGAGGGCCAGGATCGGTGGCCTGCGACTCCCACTAGCCACAGCCGCCGCCAGGCCAGCATCACCTCTTGCCGATGGGTCACCGCCTCTGACCTCCCCTCTAATGTTCTGTGATGTCGATTCCGACGCATCTGCATCTCCGTCCACTGTCTCGCCTCCAACTTCAGCCCTTTCAGCAACGTCTACAAACACGACACTAGGCTCTTCCACCACGGATCGTAGCACGCCGCGCGCTACCAGAAGATCGAATCGTCAGTGTCTTTCTGCAGAGGATCACACATGCTGATTATGTCACAGCCGCTAAGAGATCCCACGATGGAGCCTCGTCGTCTCCCGAAATGCTCACCAAGAAATCGCGAACATATACACTACCCGAGGCTAGGAGCGGGGCAACGGTACCATTCGATGGACGATCGCCTTGGAGATATAGCATCGGCGGCGATAACCGGACCTTATTCCATAGTTCTTCTTTCACAGAACGAGCTCCGGCGCCAACCGTGGTGATGGACGCGGAAGAAGCAAGCATATTCCCAGAACTCTCGTCCTTCCGTCCTGGAGCCGTCGGTCCTCAAGGTGTGCCTGTTATCTCGACACCAACACGCTCGAACACGCGTACACAATCTGCGATCGAACGAGATGAAAGTCCCTCGTCAGCCGAGACACCGATATATGCGAGATCGCTTCACCTCGTTGACACGGAGTTTTCCATCTTCAAGAAATCTCATGGCGATGAGTCATCGGAGTTTCCACTCTGCTTGTATTGTTTTCGTCAACACGGCGCATTCAATCGCATCAAAGAGCACGGCTATGAGGTGTGCGATGGTGATGAGGCGCTGGCTAGTCATTACTGGGAAGCATACGGAGATGGTACGGGATAGTCTGAAGGGCTGCGGATGGAGGGTGACCTTTTGGTATGGCGTTGTAAGGCGTTATTGCATGGGAGAGTATTTTTATGTGCTGTTGATGAAGATTCTTGATAGGTCTTGAAAGTTGTCTGTTGTTGAAGAAGGTGATAATTGAGAGTTTGACCAATGATACACTTTGCTCATTCTGATTTCTCTTGTGCAATGTATTTGTGAAGTGTGCGACCAAGCCTCATAGGGCGCGTGTCTATACGTCATGAAACTATTATCGTGTATCTAATCTCCCTCCAGAAAATGCCGCTCAAACACCTACAAATGCCGCCAAACAATGAACAAAAATATGCTAAACACCAGGCCCAATGCAGATATACAACACTCCCCAAAAGATGCAATGCACGCTCAAAAACTAAACAACCCACTCCTCCTCTTACCTAACGGATACACAATCAACGCCGCCAAAAACAACCCCACCGTAATCCCAATCGCAATCTGCACAACACTAAACCCCACATTCAACGCAATGCTATTAATCGTATTCGCCGTCCCGACATCCGCCGCACTAATCGTCGTCACATTCGTCGTGCTATTCCGCACAATCTGATCCGCGGACTGCAACCCAGACACAAGACTGCCTTGCACAGACAAGCCTGAAGGCACCTGTACAAAGATAGCAGGCAGCATAGCAGCAGCCGCAAGACCGTATCCAATTTTGCGCGTATGTGGGACAAAGTCGGAGATACTTGATGCGCGGGATGTAGGTACGCTGCTACTTCTCGTGGGATCGTACGCCGAGCGTTCGACTTTGGCATGTTGGGACCGCGGGCCATGGCGTTGTCTACGGTACAATTTCCTTATTTTAACGAGTTTGGGACGCAGATGTGTTTCCCAGACACCCAGGCTCCAGTTCTCGACGTGGCGGCCGAAACGCGCGTGGATATTTGCCGCGATACCGATGGCGAGGGCGCCGAGGGTGTTGCTGACTTGTGCGTTGGATTTGAAGTACGTGGACGAGTGGAAGTTGACGACCCAGCCGATAAACGCGATGACGGTCATGCTGGGCATTTGTTTGTATTTGGCTTGGTTGACGATCATGAGGCAGATGGCGAAGGCGGGGACGAAGAGGTAGTAGAAATTCGTCGACATGGGGTCGCGGCATGAGGTGCGGGATGTGGCGTTCTTGTCCATCATGCCGTAGAGTACGGTGCCGATGGTGATGCCGAAGCCGAGGAAGAGGGAGTAGATGATTGCGTAGACCATGCGCACGGAGCCCGCGACGATGTGTTTGCTTTGGAGTTCGAGTGAGGCGCAGAGAACCATGAAGCCGGGGAGGATGAGAGCGATGGAGGATTGCGCCATGGCGCTGAAGCAGAAGAGTTCTTTGCCGTCGCTGCCGCGGATGGAGCCGAGGGCGCGCGCGGCGAAGCTGGTGATGACGGATGCGCCAATTTCGAAGACGTTGCTGATGAGGTCGTTGCCGGGTGCTACGATGAGCTGCAACCAGCCTATGATGCAGCCGAGTAAGAAGCAGAAAGGTAAGTCGATGAAGCGAGCTTGGAACGCAAAGGGGCCGACGGTGGCTGATGCGAGGCCGTATACGAATACTCTTAGCCATCGTCTGAACTTGTCTTTCCTTCCCATGATGGCATCGAGACGAGGTGTGGCATCTTCGACACCGATACGATCGTGCACGACGTCTTTGTAGATTTCGTGCACATCGCGCAGCTTGCCGAGGTCGACGCCCTGACTTGTTCGCACCAGCTTGACCTCGCTAGTGTGTACTGAAGAGTCGTCGAAGGCTACAATCATACAGCCAGGCATGTACAGAAACTGAGCCTCAATCTCCAAAACCCGAGCGGACATGTTGAGGTACTCTTCCAATCGATGAGTAGGTGCGCCATACATCATGAGAGCTTTGCACAGCTTGCGCAGATAATTCTGACGAGCAAGAGTACCAGCAAGATGAATCTTGATCTTGATCTCGTCATCCCGGCGCTTGGCCTTCTTGAAAGGAAGAATAGACTCGTCCGACTTGGACCGCTTGCCCATTTGTGGTCGGCTCTTCTTGTATTGTGCACCCGCCTCGTGGCCCGCTTCTTTCTGCGCAGGCGTTGCAAGACTGTATGCTGATGACCCCACCAAAGTCGAGATCGATGTTGCAGATTGGGCGTTGTTATGGCGAGCAAACCAAGGTCTTCCAGACCGAGGGGTGTTGTAACCAGATGAAGGCGGCGACGAGTTCGGAGAGTTTGCAGCCGTTGAAGCTCCGCTAAGAGACCCAGTACTCAAGGTACGAAGATGACTGGGCCTGGTAGGCTGCCGAGGAACGGTCATTGGGCCTTGAGCAGTGCTGGAAGCCCTGAGTAATGTGCCGAGTACGCCAGTTCGATACTTCGTTGGGCGTGATACGCGCTCGTCTTCTACCTCGATGGTATCAGGTGTTACCTGTCCAGACTGGAGCGGCGCATCTGTGTGGTAAAGGTCTTCAGGATTGATAGAGTCTTGTTGAGTGGTACGAAGAGTGTGCTGGCGCAAAAGCATCGAGGCGCGCTTCATGAATTGGGGATCATCGTCCTCGTCAGTGGTTTCCCCGACAGAATCATAGGTCCTGGCCATGTTTTGGAGTTCCACTGGGGGTGACATTGTTTCCTTCGAGTTGCGACGACTGACGGGAGCTGAATACGTCCCAACCGACTTTGATAGCTTGGCGGCGCGCCGTTGTGCTTCGAGACCGGATCGCTGCTTGAGACCTGCAACAAATGAGGGTTGGGTTTCGGTCTCGTCTTCAAATGGGTTTGGTTCGTCATTGAGATAGAATTCGGGGGGTGTCCGTGGTCCTTTACGTATCGCTGGTCGTGGTTTCTGGACATCGCGGGGAAGGCTGGCAGGCTCCGGTAGGTCTGGAGGATGTTCTTCTCCCAGTGCTAACCGAATCGATTCCCTCATCTTCTGGAGCTCATCCTGCGTGACATCAGGTCTGTGAAGCGGCGTATTGTGCCCACCGGACCCAGTGTCTGGATCATCAGGTGACACTGTGGAGAAAGGACGTGGAGCATCTGATGTAAATCCCACACGCTTGCGTCCAGCCCCAGGGGTGGACGACATGTCGTCGAGGTCAGAATGTGAATGAGACTGAGAGGGACCAGCATCTTGGAAGGGGTTCATCTTGCTATTATAAAGCGTGGCGACACCAAGAATGGTGCGATAAGTCCGCCTACGCGCGAGGTCGATGTCCCCTCTTGGCACGGGGGCTTCCTGACTCGAAAAGCTAGAGGATGCACGTGTAGCCGTTGGCTGGATTGCAACTGGCTGCTAGTGACCAGTCTTTGGGCCGGTTCCTGTACCTAGCGGGAGATCTTCGAAGCGTAGCGTGTATGCAATGGCCTCCAGATGAAATGCGATGTCGGGTATCAATGGGTCTTTGGGCGCGACGTTATGCTCCTTTGCGCACAGAACAGCTTTGTGCAACCGAGAAGGACCGTGGCTGAATTGAA
This sequence comes from Paraphoma sp. B47-9, assembly GCA_001748405.1. Taxonomy (NCBI): domain Eukaryota; kingdom Fungi; phylum Ascomycota; class Dothideomycetes; order Pleosporales; family Phaeosphaeriaceae; genus Paraphoma; species Paraphoma sp. B47-9. The sequence continues at coordinate 136,376 of BCLK01000262.1, forward strand.
GAGTCGCAAGGGGATGTCTAGTGGAGAATGATTTCGATGTAGGAAGGTGATGACGGAGAAGTGGTGAGTAGCCAGTGGACTTGGACGTGGGATTGATAAGGGTACGCTAGCGCAGTACATATGAGTTGCACGCGTACCTATCCGAGACGCATGCGACTGGTAAAAGACGACGACAGTTTGTCGCAGCGCTAGAAGACCCAATTTTCGCCAGCGATCTGAGGTGGCCAGAAGGTTCGAATGGGGTTCGTCAGCTCGAACAAAGCGGTGGTGGAGCAATTATTGCAGGGAACATTAACTGTTCGGGAACACCATAAATCACGACAGACACCAAAAGAAGCCGAAGCTCTAGCGCCTGTTCCCTGCAGCGCGGGAGTGGCTGCGATGGCGTTAAAGTATTTTGGGGCGCCGCGAGGTCCGATGCCGTAGTTTGCAGGTGTGTTAGAGTTTGGTAGAGATAAGAACGCCGTATGTTCGCCGTGAAAAAAGTTTTCCGCGTCTTCCTATGGCCGCAATTGAGCGAACTTAAGCAATTTGCGACACTATTGATCCTCAAGAAAACAAACAAGCTGAAGTTCTTGACTGACGACACACTCAGGAGTTGCCAGCCCGGATACGCTTAGATTTGCGGACATCCATTCCTTGCTCGGCAGCGGGCGCGACAGAAAAGTGGACATGGTGTTGCAAGGGCTTGGAGTGCGCTCGTTGAGGGAATCCGAGATAAGCAGAGAGTGGGTACATATGGGTCGTCCAAGCCTCTGTGTGCGTGTTCGCCAATAGTGAGCATCAAGGGGGCATCGTGCGGACAGTCGGAACGATAAGCTTGGGAAGTGAGTTGCGCAGGATTGTGATCGAGAACCATCGGTGCGGAGCTGCATGCAGTGCCTGACTCAACGCAGCGGCGAATCCAACACACGAGAGATTCTCCTGAGCGCCATGGGCCGACTGATACAGTACCTGACCTGCACAGTGGTCGGCCCATAGTGGTTGAGATGGTGGCGGCAAGAGGCTGAAAACCCTGGGACGGCGGAAAAGCTTGTTTCATGTGCGGCCCGAGCGCATCCCAACAGTTGCGACACGAGCTGGCGACTGTTTTGGGTGCCACCGTCACATGTCGGCCTACCTGTGTACGGGCTCGAGCTTGTCGCATTCCTGAATGACGTTATGCATCTCATTGGCTTTGACCGACCAGGAACAGAAATAGAACGCGACACGGCTTCGTGACCCACGAGTAGTGTCAACGACGTCAATCACGGGTGTCGTTTATTTGATCACTGTCTCCCGACAGTATTGTCCAATTTTGAGATATGGTTCGGATCTAAGCGATCAGCACAACGGCGAGGAAACGGTAACGGGCAGAACAATGAACAATCCGCCGCATGCGGGTTGCGCGAAAGCCGCTAGGAGATGCGTGCTCGACAGGCTACGTCATCGCCCGCTAAACATCACCTACTGCCATGCTCCTCTTCGTGCCGCCCTCGCCTCCAGCTCTTTTTTGTTCCTCCACCACAGGCATGACTAAGTTCAAATCACGTGCACTAAGATGCATCTGCCGGCCCCGGTCATACGATGGTCCGTCGCCGAAGCTAATGTGGGGCAGCGCTTCCCCGCAGCGTGGCTACTGTGGGAGGCTGTCTGGCTGGGGCAGACATGGAGAGAGGATCGCACCCCAAGGGGTCGCTACGAGCCCCACCTTGACCGAGATGTCATCTTAAGCATGGAACCTTGAACCTGATCATGCAGGATTGACCCAACAGCACTGGCAACAGCAATTTGAAAGTTCAACATGCCGAAGATTAACCATGTAGGTTTTGACATCAACGCGTCGTTGCTTCGACTAACATAACCAGGTCGTGATTGTGGGGGCCGGCCCATCAGGTCTTCTACTTGGTGTATTACTCGCACGTAACCTGGGTATCAAAGTCACCATACTTGATGCGGACACCAAAATTAACGACAACCCTCGTGCTGCCCATTACGCACCATCAGCGGTATTCGACTTTCATCGAGCTGGTATCATTGACGATGTGCGGAAAGAGGGAATGACCCCTAAGGGTGTCTGTTGGAGACTGCAGGACACCACTTTCTTGGCAGGCATGGGTCGAGAACCAGAAAATGACAAGTACTCCATGGTTGTCTTGCCCTTGGACCGCCTTGGGCCGCTCATCGTACGGCATTTCGAGAGCTATCCCAATACCGAGATTCTCTGGGGCCATAAGCTCGTCGACGTTGAGCAAGATTCGAACGGCGCCACTGCTATAGTGAAGACGCAAGATGGTCAAACAAAGAAAATCACGGGAGACTATCTCGTCGGCGCTGACGGCGCATCAAGTGGTGTAAGAACCGCCTTATTTGGCAAAGAATACCCTGGAGAAACATTAGACAAGCAAATTGTAGCCACAAATGTATGAGACAAGAGCAACTCGAAAAATTACGTACTAACAACATAGGTCTACCTTCCATTCGACGAGCGTTTCGACTACTGGGACTCCAACTTCATCGTACACCCCACGGACTGGTACATGGCCGCCAAAATCACAAACGATGGCCTGTGGCGCGTCACCTACGGCGACGACGGAGGCCTTTCCCGTGAAGAGCTCATCAAACGCCAACCCGCCCGCTACGAAAAGATTCTCCCTGGCCATCCGAAACCAGATGAATACAAACTCATCAGTATGAGCCCATACAAGCTCCAACAACGCTGTGCACCAAGTTTCCGCGTCGGCAAGATCGTCCTCGTCGCTGACGCTGCCCACCTTTGCAATCCATTCGGCGGCCTCGGTCTCACGGGTGGATTCGCAGACGTCGGCTCGCTGTACGATTGCTTCACGGGCATCCACCAGGACGAGCTCGACGAGGACATTCTAGACAAGTACAGCGAGATCCGGATCAAGATCTGGCGCGAGATGATTGATCCCATGTCGCGGGATAATTTCCATCGCCTGTGGGATCCCGCGCATAAGCAGAAGCAGGAGGAGTTCTTCAAAATGTGCGAGAGGGCGACGGATGATCCCGTGTGGGGCAAGTCGGTGGCGGAATCGATTCATCAGATTAGACATGATTTTACGCAGTATTTTAAGAGTAAGCAGAGGAATGGGACGAATGGCGTGAATGGGCATGAATCGAATGGGATTGAGGGGAGTGGAGAGGTGAAGAGTTAGGCGAGTAAGGCGGCTTCTTGGCGGGGATGTAGGAATAGGTATAAGCGTATTTGTTGAATGCGAATATGTGTTCTGTACAGAAGTCACATCTATCAATTCCTCCGTCTAACATCTCACGAGCCCGCAGTAGTTGTCACGATATGGACCTCGGCCGCAGTCACACATTCCGGTACTTTTGATTGCGTCACCACAGCGACCACCGACTTCGTGGCCACTCCTATTCCCGTCTCTGGCCGTGGAGAGACCAGCGAAGCGGAAAGTGACGTCGGGGCCGAAGCTTTCATTGTGGTCGAAGATGAGTGCTCAATTCCTGAGCCCTCTCGAAAGTACTGCACTTGTAGAACTCTCCCAAGTGCAATCGCGCCGATGGTTACACCGGCAATAACGATCAAGGTGTGGATGCCGAGGCTTAGGATACGTGATAGCGACCGATAGCATTTGCGGGTGTGAGATGGTTTGGATGATCGTGCTGGACGTTCTGGGTGGGACGGAGTGGAGATTGAAGGGTGGGAATCGATTACCTTTCGCCGGATATGAGTAGACGGTAGGTCTTGGACGTGTTGTGGAAGGACTTCGTCCGCGTTTCGGGACATAAATGCGGTGTTGAGACTGGTTGTAGTTTAGACATGAGTGAAACGATTTGAAAGAAATACAGATCCGGCTCATGGACGAGTTGTGAGTGAAGATAGGCATGTGTCGATGTACTATGTTCGTGGAAGACTGAGAGAGGCGTAGTACACTTGGTCAGTGCCTTTCTGCACGTAATCCAATGCCCGATGCCATTCAGAGGGAACCGTCAGCACATTGTCATTATATAGGCGGAATATATACGGCGGCGCCCTTCTGCTATTCGGCCGGTTGTCCGCTGTCATCAGCTTCCAGAGACCTTCGTGTCTTTCTATAAGCTCAGCATGATACTAATAGTTTATCAAATATCTCTTAGCAACTGCAAAGTAAAATTTTCGGGGGTAAGCAAACATAATCAGTCTATGAAACTATACCTGTGTTGTGACTCTTCATGATCCTACGTCACGGGAGATCCGGCCGAATATCAGAGGTACACGGCTGAATATATTTGGCCATTATATAGGATTCGGGATCTATGGAAGTAGGGTATAATTAGATTGGATATACTTTCATTTTAATGTATCATTACAATCTCATTCATAGCATAATCATCCTGAAACCCTGTCCATTGCCAAAACTGTGTTTTATTTACTTGACGATGTGACACACCTCACACCCAAACATTCCATTCCTATCCACTTTGCACGCCGTAACCTGATCCGCTAGGTTACTCATCACACTACACCGCTGATTGCACTCTTGCTCCGACATCCACGGACCAACCGTGAAGCACTTGTCTAACTTCAACTCTGCTGAAGGAGTAGGCGGAGATGGGATCTCCGCTGACACTGGAGATGACGGAGGGGAGGGTGATGCTGGTTGAGGGCGTGGAGGCGTCATGAGCAATGGCAGCGAGAACATAGAGTTGGAAGTAGCCTCAGGTCGAACGAACTCCGTTGCCGTAATGACAAGAGTGGATAGCAGCCGCATATCCGTATATTCGCTGTAATCCGTGACCAGTTGTGTATGTGTGATCATTACCGTGGTCGTCGACTTGATGACAACGGTTGGTACCGGTATGTTACGATATTTCGCTTTTTGTATCTCGCGGCCAACGAAGATCGACGCGATTGTTGTGCCGGCAATCAGCAGAGTGAATAAGATGATGCCAGCAGCGATTAGCACGACGGGTTTGCGCCAGAAAGAACGCTTGTCGGGGCGGAGCGGGAGGTGTTTTGGGAATGGGGTTTCGTTGAGGTCGATTGTTTCGCAAACTTCCTTAGAAATTGGTTGTGCCATGGTTTGTTGGACGATGGGTTGATTGCGAGACAGGAAAGGTTGAAGATGTGAAAGCGGGAAGTATGGTCTTGTAGAACTTGAACTGGGCTTTACGTTGTCAACAACTGTGGGAGATGTGAAGGCACAATGTTGCTAGAATGGAAAGAACGTTTGCAACAGTAACCTACAAAAGTTTCAGTATCTTGAGACAGCACGGCCTATTTAGGGAAGTGAAAGTCTGAGACAAGCACGAATATATGAAGGTGGTCGGCATAATAGGGAGCCTTTTAATCATCAATTATCTTGATCTAGTTTGATGCGTACATGCGATGAGATTTAGGTCTGAAGATCAAAGTTGATAAGCCAGATTGTTGCGGCGTCTTTGAATCCAAAGTATCCTCCTGCACCTACCCAGTGAGCGGGCACTTCCGAGTCACACCTAAAAGACTTCTTTGATTTTCCATTCATTTCGTTACACTTCGGTTTGCAAGCACCCTCAATTATCTGATCGTTTACTGACGTGCATGTGCCTCCAAGCGTCTTCTCCACTTCCCACCCCAGCAGGTTTCGTAGTCGTAGGTGACGCCCAAGAGAACGCTGGCGCGACAGGGAACCAATTTATGGAGGATGTGACTGTCGGAGCAGAGTTAGCTGGAATGACTTTTGACGAAGCCGGCGGTAGCTCGCTTGGAAGCGGAAGCGTCATCGTTGTCGTTGCAGTGGCAGCGTTGGGCGGCTTTGCAAGTGGAAGGAGCGTCGTTGATATGACTTCGCTAGTGCCGAATATTGTCTCCACATCGTTCATGACTATATCTTGAGGCGAGTGAACCTGGTTTGCGCCCACTTTTAAACCGGTGAGAATCGCCGCTGCTAATGAGGCGAATATGAGTAGTATGCCGCCAAGGACCCAGACTGCCTTCTTGCTCATGAATGGTGTGTACTTGTAATGTGTCTGGGCAAGAGGCTGCGATTCGAGATCGCCGGGATAGTGCGGGTGGTTTGTATCGCGAAAGTCCACTGGTAAACCTGTGGTTTGAGTGGGTTCCATGCTGATACGATACGTAGATTTTTAAACTGGAATGGGTAGAATTTCGAAGGATGTTTGGCGTACTTAGTGGTGAAGAGGGGTTGAAGGGTATGCGTGGGAAGCATTGGAGCCTGACAATAAGACTTATTTGCATCAACATTGTTGGCTCACAATTCTCGGCAGTTTCTCATTCAGTGGAAGCTTCCTGAGTCAAACTTACACAATGTAACATTTCTACCGTGCGTGGCATTGGGAATCGTCTGCTTCTTCGAAGGGATGTCGCAATCGGTGCGCCAGCACCAGAATGTACAATGAGCTTCAAGAGAGAGAGAGAGAGAGGAAATTCGCCCCCACTTGAATGACACCGAGGCTGCGTCTTGTTCTGATGAAGTGGCGATATGTTTTCACAGTCTTACTTGATAGGATACTGTATTCTCTAGTCTTCCACACCAAGCTGGTTTTTGGAGTCGTCCCCTAAGACTGATTCGTGACCCTACATAGCTCCCCCAACCTTGTACTCATCTTTCCTAGTTTTCTCAGTCTGAAAGTATGAGCGTGGCAATTCTATCCGAAGTCCGATTGAAGATTGCAGGCTGTGCTGATGCCTACGAGTGCCGGGATCCATTGTGGTGATGGCGAGCCCAGCGAAAGGTGGATATAAGCGGAGTGAGGACTTGACACGGCTAGAGAAAAAAGTTTTATGCCGCCAAAGAGGGCCTTAGCATAGCCCTGAGCAGCGGTGGTCATGCTTGCCTGATAAGGATATGTGGTCGCTGGGCGCGTGCGGGTATTCTTGCTCTGGGCCTTGGTGCGACATGCGACTGATGCCGAGTAGGCTCATGAAGGCTGCAATCGTATCGTCCCAGTCGTTGACAGGCCTTGTTGCCGAAGTACTGAATTGAACGTGACGGGCGCTGCTCATCGTAACGAAAGGACACGTGCCGCAATCTCGTAACCGCGACGGAACAGACCAGACACGATCAGAAACAACAGCAGGATATTGTGTTTAGGCCACCTGGTATGCACGTCTCATCCTCCACCTGGCTTCGGCTTCGGCTTCAACGCACCACCAAGTATACTCGGGTCCAGCATCTGCGCTTCTGGGACCTTGATACCACATTTGACGTACATGCTCTTCCACAACGCACCGACTGGTCTTTCTTCCGGCATGAACACTACCGTGTTCACGAAACTCTGCGATGTACTGACGCAGTCTGGTAGGTTGTAGAGGTGTGCTTCGCAATTATCGCCTTTGTCCGAGACGAAAATGCCACATCGCGCTTCGCTTGGAAGGTTGACGCAGGTGCCGTTCTTCCATTGTTCGAGCGGAGGCGGAAAGCGCATTTTCTGCAAGAGCCTGCCGCGACAATGTTTCGGTCCACCAGCGCCAGAATACGAGAGCGCGACGATGGGGTATTGCGGAGTTTGTGGTGCCGGTGGTCGTGGTTGTGGTTGTGGTTTCGGAGAGGGTGTGGCGATGGGACCGATAACACCATCGGCGCTCCAGCTTGCGCTTGGGCGAGGTGTCGGAGAGACTCCAAGCATCCCTTCTTCCGTTGCTGTCATTGCAGACGGCGTTGGCCGTGGTGTTCCAGGCGATAGAAGGGATGCTAGCGACGTGCCGTGCCAGACATCGACACGATCGAAGTCGGTGCCATTCAGCTTAGCTTTTGCGCCGACGAGGCGGTCAGACTCTCCAACTTTTGCAGCTTGTGCGATGACGACTTGGTGGATCTTGCGTGGCGGTGCGCGGACTTCTATGACCGTTGCTAGTGAAAGTGCTATGACGAGAATGAGGAAAACGGAGGAGGCGACAATGATCACGCGCCGTGCGACTGCCATAGTGAGAACATCAGGATAATTTTCGATTGAAAGTAGATGACATTCGAAGATGGAAGCGGAGTTGACATTCGTGAAAGTAACGTGCACTGGTGTGGCATTTCGTGTTTCACTTATGAAACACGGACAACCACAACCACCCCAACTCCCGAACATAGGAAAAGAGACAGAAAGGAAAACCAAAGATTATTTCCTGTAGCCTGTGCAGACCAAATGCCATTTTAGTTGAAAACTCCTGCCAAAACAACCTTTCAGGTATACCCCACACTTCACGATCTGGCTGTCTTCATTAACCTTCTGCATGGCACACGCTACTGCTGGAGAGCAGGATCAAAGTCGTCGTCGGATGCGAGGTCTACGTAGTCGTGTTGCTGCGTGAAAGCTCCTGGGCCTTCGTGTTGTGGGTAGGCGAGAGGGCGAACAAGATGATCGCGAGGTGGTAGGTCTTGGTACTGATAGAGGCACTTGGACGTCATGTGCGTCTTGTGGGCGTTGAATAGGCGAATAACTCCAGAATCCCGACAAATTTCGCAGCTGACCTTGGCAAGACACTTGTCCCGCAAATGATTGTCGCGGTCGCAGCGCGTGCAGAAGGTGTCGCTGCCCCAAGAAGGTGGCTGAAGTGTCTTTCCGATGACCATGGCACGCTCGACGACATTCTGGATGTTGCATCCACGGACTACTGAAGGAGGCTTGCGGGTGCCAGTGCCGGGATAGAGAGTGTCTTTCAAGGCTAGAAGGACAGCGGCAATGAGGGTACCTGCAGCGTCGTTGCCCGCCATGTGAAGATTGTTGATGTTGACATTGAAGTGGGCGAGCAGATCACGGAGACCAATGAACGGGCCTTTCGGACCGCGTATACCAGCTTTCCTTGCCATTTCCTGTGTATCGATGACTTTAACCTGCAATCGGGACAGTCAGTTCTTGACTCATTTTGAGTGGTTTGCGTTTTGCGTTTGGAGATGTGCTTACAATGCTGCCGTAGCTCTGAAGATCAATGCCGAAGGCGTTTTGGATGTGCTCAAACTCATTTTCAACTGCATGACCGACCAAGATAATGGGCTGCAAGGAGCCATCGCCACCAACACGAGGACGAACGAAAGTGCGGATGAGAACCTCCTTTGCCTCGTCCATCGTTACGAACTTTGTCTGACCGAACAGGAAATTCTCGGGGTCTCCAGCTCCAACGAAGTTATTGCGAAGATGCGCGTTGGGCATGATGCGTGCGTGCGCCACTTGTATGCTGGTCAAGACGTTCTCCGCGTGAATAGTAGGAACCATGCCTTTCACCATGAGTTCTGCGACGCCGAGCTCTGTGGTTGCGGAGCTATCTTTCTGCCACCACTCGATATCCAGACATACTACCGTCGCTTCATTGAGGCTGACAGGTGCTCCTAACAGAGGAAACCCGACAAAGTGACGAATCACGTTGACATCGGACACATTCGTGAGCGCATGGCGGATGAAGTCGTTGACGAATTGCCCGTGGCCGAACATTCCTGCAGTATTCAGCGCGTCGGAGTCTGCCTCGCGGGACTTTCGGGCGCCTGGCTGGCGAGAACTTGGTTCTTGCGTTCAAGTGGGCGTGTATTGGTTGAGGGCGGTCGACGGAAGTGAGGATGTGGTGTAGCAAAGCTGGGGAGGGGAAGAAATTGTATAAGCTGGTGCGTAATAACCTGTGAGACATTGGCGCACAGATCAGGCAGACGTTGCAGGTGAAAGAGAGGTATCGTGAACATTCGGGAGCACATCAGGAGCTAGACACAAGTGCCGCTGTACCTAAGGCCGACGAGGCCATGGACCCAGTCATAGTAGTACCATGTTGCATAGAAGGCTCTAGCACGACAATTGCCTCTGCTCATTACGCTGAAAATGATTCTGACCAAGTGCACTGCGGCTATGAACAGGAAGCCATGAGATGACAAACGGACGAAGTTGTGCAAGCATGTTCGTAGAGTCATGAAAAGCTATCGAAGGGCGGCGACGGTAACCACGATATGGCTCGCAAAGATATGACAGAAAGAACTAGCTTCAAGGCAGACACAGTACTTGAGGTTAGCAACGGAGAGCATGATAAGTGAAGATGCGGGGAGAACAAAACACCACCGAGGATCAACTCTGATATGTGTTATCGATAGAGGATTCAGACCAATCCCTTTATAGCTTAGGGCGCTTGGCACTTTCTGTCACATTCTTGACCCGCTCTGTAGGGCATCTGCATCCCCTTGCATGTCCCGCCCTTTCCATCCTCGAATTCCATACATCATTGAAATCCTCGATCAATCAAGCGCCTTCAAACTTGCGCAAAGCCCTTCCGCACCTGAATGCATCTGTCCAAAAATAGGCAATTGACGGCCACGTGCTAGCCTGCATTGGCGGACTAGCTGTCCACCGACATGGAAAGATTATATCGGGTCGGAAGCGAGCATTCCGGTACGATTACCACGTGAATGGGCCCCTCGTGGTATGCCAAATTTCGGTTCGCGTACAGATGGCAACCACATTTTTAGTTTCGCTTATCAAATTCTTTGTTCCTCTTCGCCGTCCTACATCCATGCCACTTTGTACCTCAACTCTTTGCCGACGCAACCAATTGCACCTGACCTCGCACTCCATGCAAAAAGAGAAGTATCGCCGCACGCCGGTGCTTGGCCATGTCCAGATGAGGAGCATCGTCCTTAGCAGGCTCATTTCGGTCAGGTGCTGAGAGTGACTTTCCAAGCCCACGCGGCTCAACCTGCCGTTGAGATTATATGCATGTCGTTCAAGTTGATCGCAAGCAGTGCTATATACTACCTAGTATGACGTTGGCTCACGCCTCGGCCCGTAGCAGTTCGTAGCGAGGGAAAGCTAACAACAAGCGAAGCTTCGAAGCGATGTCCATCATGAGCCCTGGGAAAGGAGCCGACTTAACCACCGTGCTGACGAGACGAAAATACACGAATGCGGTAAATCTGAAGGAAGGGATCTTCCCGTAATAGACTTGACTTTTATCGAAACGTATCTGTGGGTAAGATCATTTGTTCGCTCTCGCCGAGCAGAAAGTCTTGGACCACATCGATGACGGGAAGGACGATAATCAAGCAGCAAGCGGTTGAAGTGACACATATAAAGATTGAATGTAGCCATCATGTGGCGTCAAATCACGACTAGAGGTTCATCGATCGCGTTGAGCTATCCAAGGCGCCACCCGCAAGCTTGTTCACATATTCATTTGGAAGTCTGTCACCATCATCGAAGACCTTTTCCCTTTTACAGTAATACCATCGCCAGATCTTCATATATCCCGCGGATTTTAACTCAAATCCGACATGCATGTTATCCTTGCTTTAGGCTTGGCCATTGGCTTGGTAGTATACCTGGCTGGGCAAGTGTTACTCCACGGTACGCAAGATCAGCGTGAGCCTCAAATGTTGGAGTCTAGGATCCCATTCTTAGACGGGCTTATCGGAATTTTCAAGCACCGAGCGAACCATTTGGCGACTCTTCGGTTGGTGAACTCAAGTCACGAAATGAACAGACACTCACAGCTTCCTTAGTGGCCAACACAATGTATCAATACACACGCTCCGAATGCCGTTTCAACGCCTCTATGTGGTCCATGCACCATATCTGATTCAACTTATTCAGAGCAAGGCAAATGCCAGCAAATTCATTCCAAATCTATTGGACTTTGGAATGCTCTTCAGTGGCCTCAAACCGGAGTCACAGACCATTTTACGCAAATCATTTCAATTGCATGGCAATGCTTTCACAATGAGCGTACACAAGTACTTGTTGTCTGGCTCAACACTCAAGGTCGTCACCCGCAACGCGATTGGTATCCTTAGCGCAGGTTTGACGAATTGCTTTGAGGGCCATGAAAGCACGATGATGCTAGACTCTGTGCGTCATGAGTTGACAATGGCGCTAACCGGAGCGATCTATGGGCCCAAGAACCCTTATGACGACCCTGTCATTGAGAAAAGCTGGTGGTGAGTTACTTCAACACACGTTCCACAGGCGTACTTAGCTGACCAAACGAAGCGACTTCGTTCCTGGTATCACTCACCTGCTGTACTGCCATTGGCCCCAGATCACTGCGCGAAAAGCTTTGCAAGCTCGTGATCGAGTGATTCTCGCCTTTCAAGGATATTTCGAGATTGGTGGTCATCTGCAGGCTTTCCCGATGATCGCAGAGATGTTCGAGTCGAACATGCGCAGCGGTCTCTCTTCAACTGAAGCCGCAAAGATGGAAATCGCAACATCACTTGCAATGCTCAGCAGCGGGGCTAACACGACCTTCTGGCTCTTGTATCATATCTACTCGGATCCCATTGCGCTGAATACGATTCGAGAAGAGCTACTTGCACAATCTATTGAAGATCTAGAGAGTGGTTTGACACAGCGCAATATTCTGAGCTTGGACACGATCAAGGAACGATGCCCAACGCTCATGGCGATGCTAAATGAGACATTACGCTTCCATAGCACTGTCACCAACATCAAACAGGTGCAGCAAGACACTACGTTAGCCGACCGGTACCTGCTGAAGAAGGACGCCATCATCATGATCCCTGGTAAGAGTATACATCACAACAAAGACATATGGGGTGGTTCCGCAGATGTGTTTGAACACCGCCGTTTCTTGGCTTCTGACAGCAAAAAGAACCTCTGCAGCACATCAGCGTTTCGACCTTTCGGCGCAGGGGTTACTATGTGCCCAGGCAGACACTTCTCAACGAATGTGATCACAAGCTTGGTCGCAATGATTGTGCTGCAATATGATATTATGCCAACTTCGGGGGTTTGGGTTGCACCGACGAAGCGGAACGCGGATATGTGGAACGCGATGCCAAAACCTGATCGGGATATCGAGGTCAAATTTACGAGGAGGTCGCAAGAAAAGCCGGCGGAATGGAGTTTTATTTGGTCCGATGCACAAGACGCGCCGCCAATTTCTTAGTCTTGACGTTGCCGTTAGCTTTATCAAATGCTAATACGATCGTCCATTTCGACCTCCCGAACGCATCTGAATGAAATTCTCTCTCATGCACAGAGACGACTCTACTTTTCTCCCTCAATCGGACGTACATACCTATCGCCCTGATGCTGCTGCTGTTGAGTACGACAGCACTACAATTGACCGAAAAGTCCGTGTAAGCAATTAAGACAGTGGAAAGGCCCGAGAAGCTAGGACCCAATCATAAAGTTTTGAAACAGGTTGCGGAAGGCTCGGGTGTTCGCAATCTTATTCTTAGATCATCACGAAGAGCTGGCAGGCAAGCAGGCAGCATGGATTCCTTCTGGAGTAGAAATGTGTGCAAACTCATGACCGCAGTAGTATCACGAAAATCGGCTCCTGCGTCGTTGAACGTGGCGTCCGGATGTGGCATTTTAAGGGACCTGCCAAATCGGGTTGGTACCAGGCGGCTCTTTCCTTCCGCATCTCGTGGGGCGGCGAGGTTCCCCTCTTCCTCCACTCGCCCTCTGTGGTCATCCTTTCGACACATCCCAATGTTCCCGAACCTCGAAATGCATGACGTAAATAAGCTTCATGAGCCGGGTTAACAAGCTCGCCAAGGTACTCTTATCCAGCGCCTTACATTACGACCTGCTCCATTGAGCCTAAAGAGCTTGGCATCGTTCCCGGGCTTGCCACGACCCGATTCGAGGATTGAGCATTGCGCCGCGCGAGGTCTTCGAATCCGGGCTGACACAAGAGCTCTGTCTCTAGACAAACATTCGTACTCTCCAGGCACGGCCAAGATGCACGATAGATGTGATACAAGATTCTGTTGGTGAAAGGTCGTACAGCGTGAAAGTATTCCACGAACGTGCTGGGCTATCGTTGAGCGACCCAAAAATTGCTTACGGGACCCGCGCACAGCCTTGCACTTATCATGGTACTCCATGGCTATCCGCCCAATAGCAATTGTCTACCTTGCAGGGTAGCACATCAGTTGCCTGTTCTAGTCTAAATTGATGCAAGACAGGAGCCTGCAACCTGGACGTCAGAGCAACAGTGCGCGAGCAAATTAGGCCAGTGCAGCGAACAATGGTTACCAACCGCTATTATGCCGCCTTCACTCCGCGGTCACCTGGGGTATATAAGGTACCTGTCGCCCAGAGAGGTTCGCACTTGTCCCGCCAGCTCTTGCCCACGTCAAGCATTTCAATATGGCACGCCTCATACGACTTGCCACCGTCTTGGCGGCTACATCGCTGTGTAGCGCACGCAAGCCAACACTCGAGGAACGTCAGATCCCTGCGGACCCAACAGGTGTGATGTCCATTACATCACCTCAAGGAGCATCCATCCGCTTCAAGCAGCCTGGTAAACAGGGTGTTTGTGAGACCACAGAAGGCGTTGATGATTATTCGGGCTACATCAGCCTCAACCCTACTACCAACATGTTCTTCTGGTTTTTCGAGGCTCGCGAGAATCCATCAGAGAAGCCTTTGACACTTTGGCTCAACGGCGGACCGGGCAGCGATTCTCTGATTGGGCTATTTCAAGAGCACGGCCCGTGCAACGTTACTGAGGACTTGAAAACACAACTGAATCCGTACTCGTGGAATGAACATTCAAACATGCTATACCTCAGCCAGCCTGTGGGTGTAGGATTCTCATATGAGACTACGATCACCGACGACAAGGGACGTTATTCACTTGTCGATCCAGACAAGGCCAACACCACTGAAGCCTCGGCTATTGGTGCATGGCACATCCTGCAGGCTTTCTTGGACCTCTCGCCACAACTTGATCCGGACATTACCAACTTCACATTCAATTTGTGGACGGAAAGGTAAGCTTGATTCACCCATCCATGCGTCATGTCAGCTGACATCTCCAGTTATGGTGGCCACTATGGACCCGGATTTTACAATTACTTCTATCAGCAGAATGAGGCCATCAAGAACGGCTCAGTCAAGGGTGTAGAACTTCAAATGGACACGCTGGGCATAATCAATGGTATCATCGATGAGCAGATTCAAGCTCCGTACTACCCGGAGTTCGCTGTCAACAACACCTACGGCATCAAGGCGGTCAATGATACCATCTATACCTTCATGAAGCAAGCATACTACATGCCTGAAGGCTGCCAGGATCAGATTGAGTACTGCAAGGAATCTGACCGAACTACGGAAGACGGGTATCTACAATGCTCCTCCGCCACCAACCTCTGCCGATCACTAGTTGAAGAGCCATATTACGCTTTTGGTGGTCGCGGAGTGTACGATATTCGCCACCCATACGATGATCCCACCCCGCCTGATTACTTTGAGGACTTTTTGAACCTGGCCTCGACACAAGAAGCTCTCGGAGTGAACATCAACTACACATCCACCAATGCGCGCAATGTTTCCCGCGGCTTCCAGCAAACTGGCGATTTTGTATTCCCAAACTTCATTGTCGACTTGGAAGAGATTCTCGGCTATGGCGTGCGCGTTGCTCTACTTTACGGCGATGCTGATTACATTTGTAATTGGTGAGTTTCCCTACAGATTATCCAAACACAGAAACAACTACTAACATCGTTCAGGTTCGGCGGCGAAGCTATATCTCTAGCCGCTAACTTCAGCGACGCCGAAGGTTTCCGCGCCGCAGGATACACGCCCTTCCTTGTCGACGGCGTCGAGTACGGCGAGGTGCGCGAGTATGGAAACTTCAGCTTTACGCGCATCTATGAGGCGGGCCATGAAGTGCCGTACTACCAACCTGAGGCAAGCTTGGAGCATTTCAAGCGTGTGCTGAATCAGGTTGTGATCGCGGATGGAAGCAAGGTTGTGACGGATGATTATAGCACGAATGGAACCGCGAAGGCGACGCACACGGAGAGCTTTGTTCCTTTGCCGCCGACGAGTACGCCAAGTGCGGTCAGGAGAGTCAGGAGGGGATCAAGATAGATGAAAAGCGGGTAGAGAATGGTGGCTTTGTTCGAGGTAACGGCTTAAAGCTTGAAGCCAGCCTCCGAAAGTCATGAATATACCCCACAATTGGCACATATACCATGCCTGATGATCTACGTTCATGCGCGTTCTCACTCGTGATCGTATTGCCCGTCAAATGCACTAAGACCTAGCCCTGGCGTATCGTGCTCCACGTCTGGATCAGCGACCTTCGCTAGGCCGGTCACACCGGACACGAGTCTGTCTTCTGTATTCAGTGCCTCCCTCCGACGCTCCAGTACTCTTTTTTGCGCGTCAACAGTTTTCGCGATCTCTGCCAACAGAGCTGGATTACAGGCGATGCCCTTGGTGTACAACTCTTTCAACTTTTCGGAATCTTCCTCGTATCTTTCCCAATCCATGTGACGCGAGCGCTTTGGGGTCTTCGTCCTTCAGTATCGTTTTGGAACGCCTAGTATGACTGGCGGTGTAGATGATCGAGTCGAGGACCCAGCGTAGACAATATTGACTTTATAGCTCGCAAGCACGTAATATGAACAGTTGAGGCTCTAGGACCATGATGTGCTTGCTCGCGATGAGTGATCCATACATTCAAGCCCCTTTGGCCATCATCTTTCACGTTGGCACGCACTTACACATCATGATGCAGTACCACATTTAAGCTCATAGGCGATCACTGATTCGCATCTCGCGGTGAGAACCTGGTGCAGGAGATTAAGGCTTGTTGCATGATCAAGTGCATACGACATGTGGAGAATGCAAGGTGATCGATCTGCCAAATCTTCCGGTCCGGCCCATGTTCACCAGAAAGCAAGCAAACAGAGCAATATCCAGTCGCCACGCGCGATATGTGCATGGGGCAGAGAAGTCGCGGTACGGCTAAGCGAATTGGTGCGTGGCTATGTCGTCCGCAATGATCATAAACTAACATGAAGCACTTTTTGGGGCCTGCGCACGTAGTTTTCTGGGTAGATGTGAAGACTATGAGCTTCGTGCGGCTGGCGATGAAGGCATCGTTCATGGTTACACCACATCAGATTCGCCATCAGGCGATTGGCAGTTGCGGCGGAGCAACGCACGGACATTCACTCAGACCCCGCCACCTGTGCAACTCATCCAGCTCAGGATCACACCATACCTCAAGGCACCCAGCGCGAGCAATATACAATATAGCGGGTACCTAGGCAAGGTCCCGTGTTCCCATCTCCCTGACTGCCCCGGTCATACGACCATAATCATCGCACTGGTTATGCCGTCGCACCTTTAGGATTTTCGAGCCGCAGCTTTGCGCATGTGAAGGACGATTACCTGGCATCTGGGCCGTCTCGAATCTGGAGGAACTACGCCGTCCGGTCGCCGATATGGAGAATCAGAAGTGCCCGTGGTGCGGAGAGTACTTTAAAACAGTTGACGCTCTTACCCAACACAAGAACGCGAAGTTTAATCGCAATGATGGGTGCTACAAGCCTGTCAGGCACTATAATCGCGAAGAATTAGAGGAAGACGATGATTTTCCAGAAAGCCCAGTGACGCACCCACGTCAGATCATCGATGAAATGCCTCCTGAGATCACACGACGCGACAGACCAGCAATACCAATCCGATCTTCCTTCAAGAGCTCATTCGCAGATTCCTATTCATCAAGTGCGCCAAAAGTTAGCTTTCTTAGCTCCTACGGTCAACGTAGCAGTCCTATATCGACGTTCGCACCGCAAAAACGGAATCAATTCGGATTAGCCAGCCCAACCAGCTACAACACCGCTCATTCAAGTCTGGCCAGTTATGCCACAGCGCACAGTGTTTCACAGCCTACATGGGTGGCAACTTTTTCAAGTGCGACTGATCAGCCCGAAAGCATTGGCGATATGCTATCCAAGATAGACGCAACACTGGAAGGCCAAGGCTGCGAAGTAGAGGAGTTGGACGATTCGCGGTATGATTTTGATCCCTTTGTGGACCATATGACTTCATATATCCTGGACCGTTTCAAGACCTCCCCTCGCATTCGTAAGATGGGCATCGCTGCGAGAAAAGATTTCAGACAGCGTGTCGAAAATTGTCTAGCGGGTTGTGCAACCTTGCGCGCTCCCGCGGACGACACTGATGATGATGAAGGTGGCGAAAGTCGGCGTGCAAGCGATCCAGCGGATGGGATCAATTCGAAATTGCCAACTTCATGTGCTCACAAGAATGCTGTACCGGCCGAAAATTCCGATGTGTATAAATCACCAGACATGATAGACTTTACAAAGTCGTTGATGATTATGCTGCATGCATACAGTATGGAATCCTCGAACGCAAGGCCTTTTCAGCTCGATTCGTTTGAAGAGTGGAAAGAGCTGTTCGACGCCCTCGATGGGCAGATAGGTACCTATTTACGTGGCAAGTTTACAGTATCGGCTTCGATTATCAGCCCTGTTTTCAGCAGCTGGTGGCTGAAACACTTACACGAGCGGGGCATACTTGTCGATCCAAAGGACGAGCTGGACTGGTCTGGGCGAGGTCAACATATTGAATACGACGCCGATGAAGAGTCTGTCATCCCATTGCAGATGAAGAAAGTCTTAGGATACAGTCCAACAGCAATTGTCGAGAGCGTCCAGTGTCGTCGGATCCTCCTTGCGCGGAAGACCGTAAAATGCACTCGTCGCCTGACTAAGGAGAACGCTGTCACTGAAGTGGAGCACCTACAAAGGGTGCAGCATTTTCACATTGTCCGGGTTGTTGGCACCTACACTATCAAGAAAAAACTGGCCATCCTCATCTACCCTGTGGCAGACCAGAACCTCGAAGAACTCATGGATGATGTTTTCGACCTTGAGCGTACTGATCCAAGACATCCAAAGGCCATCATGCCAACCTTTTTTGGATGTTTATCTAGGGCTATAACATTCATACATGGCCAGAATGTCAAACACATGGATATCAAGCCTAAGAATATACTCGTACGCGAATCGGAGGGTCGTTACAAGGTGTATGTTGCCGACTTCGGTATAGCGCGTTCCTACAAATCTGCGGCTGAATCGTTTACGGATAATCCGACTTCATACACCAGGACGTACGCGGCACCAGAGGTCGTGATGCAGGACATTCGAGGATATCCGGCGGATGTTTTCTCCCTCGGCTGCGTCTTCATGGAAATGTTGGCTGCGATGGTGTCGTCGCCGAAATCGGACCAAAGAGATAATCTTGCAACGATTCGCGGGGTTGACTATCAATCCAACACTGAAGCAGTACTTGCCTGGTATCACTATTTTGTCGAGCGCCGCTGGTCTGATGAAGCATACCTGCCACTCAATAGACACGCCGATGACCCATTTTTCCAGGCTCTGCAAAGAACCCTATCCAGACTTCCAGAAGTGCGGCCTCTGGCAATTGATCTTCAGCGTTTCACAGGCGAGCTCTGCTGCTCAGCATGTGGTGATGGGCCCGAGCCATTTGAAGCCAGCATAGACGGTGCTTAAAGTGTTTCAAATTACTATTATGTCGTTCTATCCCAGCATTTTATGGTACCACAAGCTCTCAGATTCGAGTCCAACTGTGGGTGTTGTTTCATGTTCACTTTCATCTCGCGCAAAGCTCGGGCCACTTATCACTGTTTTGCTGTGGAGAGTAGAAACAATCTGTCGCAGTCGCGATCATTGGCGTATCCTTTGCCACGCTCAAAACCATGGCGACCTCAACAACGGCAAAGCTACAGAACATGCGCGACAAGCTCGCAGTAAAACCTCATCGCGAAGTTTTGCAGAGCTACCTCCACCAGAACAAGGATCTCCTCTTGCGAGAGGCCGTACTTGTCACACTGTACCGAAAGTGGTCGGCGCGTCCTCTGTACGGCTTGGTCGAAATCGGCATCGCGACGTACGACCGTCTGGGCGTCAATTGCGGCGCACCATGTCCGCCAGGACCACACGCCGAAGATCTGCTAAGGCACATTTGGAGTATGCACCTACGCATCCGATCGCATGCTCATCTACCGGTTGCTGATGCAAGTCCCGATGCCTTTCACTTCGGCACCTCGGTTTTCGTGTCACATGAGGAGGCACAAGACTTGCTCTACCAAGTATTCCATCAACTCATCGACGAAACGCGACCTGAACAGGGCTATCGCCCCATTATTTGTCTGACATTTGGCAACAACGATGGACTGGCTAAAGTGCGACATGCCGACTTCAACTTCGTGCCCATGAACATGAACACCACAATTGCTGTTCTCGATGCTCAGAACATCGCTATTCAGGCCAGGATCACGAGCAAAGCCGATGCGCCCATCGAGTATATCCTTCCGATCTTCAAAATCACGCCGTTAGACGTGGGCAATGCTGGGAATGCTGCGACTTACATCACCATCATTGCTTTTCTGTCAGTTCTTCGCGATCAAATCTACGGAGTGGAGACCAATCCAAGAGCAAAGCCGGGGCAGAAAGGTATCTCGGCAACCAAGCCTGCCGATAGCGTTATGCAATGGCTGATGGAGCGACCGACTCCAGCACCGCCATTTGGAGTCACCACGTACTGCTGCAGGTGCAGTAGTCTTATACACACGGCCGCAGAATGCCCGAACACGGATCTCGTGTGCAGCAAGTGTCTGGATTCAATGGCAAATTGGAGGCAGGAGAATGCGATAACGCATAGGGACGGAATGTGTGTGTTTCGCTGATACTTTTGCGCCATGCGGCAGGGCGGTTCAGGCAAGGTCTAAGATATCATCAAGTCGAGCTCAGGCGTAAGTTACCTAAGCTTGTGTGGTCAGCTTGAGTGCGTCGATACTGCTGTAAGCCTAACGATACCACGAATGATATGTAGCACTGACATTAAGTCAGTCCATTCGAGGGGCTATGCGGAATGATCACGAAGAAGGCATGCGCTGGATGGGACCCTCTGATTATGAAGGGCGTAGGTGGCTGCTTGCCCATACCGATGAGGTTGATTGGTGTAGGGTCCCGGGCTAGCAAGAAATACATTTCAAAGATTCTGTCGAAGTCAAACCTAAGAAAAGGACTTCGAGATCGCTCAACCGTCTCCCGCCTCCGCTTTTTGCATCGCCTTCAGCGCCTTTTGCGCAAATTCACGACCACGATCTGATATATCTTTCTGTTGAGCCAAAGCATCCCATCTCCTCAACCAGAATTGCCAGCGTGTGACAGAAAAGCCTTTCTGACCTTGCCATAGCTCGGCCTTGCCAGTCAACATGCCATCAGTACGACCTTCTTTGCTGCGACGACACAACTCCGGTGCAGCGTATATGAAGACTTCAGCAGCGGCTTCCAGACTCTCCGGCTCTTTATCGCCCATGTCGCTTTCCAATGCTTCGGAGATAGCACGCGTGGCGCGATCGAGACCACCTCCGTAGGACGACAGTGCTTCGTCACCCGTCGCAGTCAGACGAGCCGAATACGCACATGCATTCGTCCAAGTTATCTTTCGGTCCGTCCTGTTCTCGTCACTTTTGGCAGGCTCGATGAGAAATCGTGAAGCGTAGCTGCCGAAGGCATCTGCCCAGTTGTTTGCCCAGCCCGTAAGTTCTTTCCAGTAAAAGCCATCGTCAAAGTCCATGTAGTCTTCCCCTTCGCCCGCAGGCACTTTGGCCTTTGGTAGCTTTCTGATGGCCTGCAATACGGATATGATGGTCTCCTGGGAGGAGGGAAGTCGGACCGCCGTGTCGTTGAGTAGTGTCCAAAGTCCACCGAGTCTTTGCGTCAGTTCGACGGGAGTAGAGGAGGCTTCGGGATACGATGTGAGGCGCTGAGCGGCATCTTCTCTTGTTATGGTGCCACCAATAATGGCTTTCAAAGTGTTGATTTGGTCTGGAGTAATATCGTAATCATCGAAATGCGATTTTATGTTGCTGAAGAATTCGTCAGCCATGATGTAGCGTGTTTTAGTGATGTATAAACGTAGCGGTGTGGGCGACTGTTGACGATTAGGAAGAAGTAAGTCGTAGTAAATTGACTGCAGACTCTTAATTATTTCATTCTTGTGGTTTGCTTGCTATGTTAGTGCTGCGGCTGATGCCTGATGCGCAGTGACGTCACCGGCTGTCTATGTTCGGATATGTAGAAGGCGTCGGGGTGGGGGCGGGTAAGACAGTAAGACATACTAGCGGACCGACCCTTCTTGAAACACACACTGATACATCCGCTGTCGATCACTTAGGTGAGATGACATCGGATTGGATCTTCGCAGCGTCATGATGAAACTTCCTTTAGAGATGTGGATCCTTTTACGGTACTCTTTGTGATGTTAGCTTACACAACCAGGGTGCTCCACACCATGGGGACCGACGTTTGGAGCAGTAAAGTCTTCTTGGTGGCCTCGAATTGTGGGTAATAGCGAACAGAGCTACACAGCGGCAGCTTTGTGCGACTAAGAAGCTAGTGATGGTAGACGATCGTTATTGTGCATCCGATTTCGGTTTGAAGAGATCTTCAGCAGCTTCCGGATCGACTTCGTCGCTATGAGTGGCACAAATCCTCGGCACGCTCATAACAAAAGCTGTTGTTTTAATGACTATATTCGTGTTCAATGCTTCCTTCTCAGCGAATTCAGTATACTAAAGGCATGATGTCGGGACAGTGGACCCAACACTTGTGTCTCGGACAGATTTTCGACCTACACTGCCCGTTAAGCCACGACAGGCTCTCGCGAAGCAAGTCAACCCCGAGATCGCCATCGTGCTGGCTAGGCAGGAGACTGTGGAGCTGTAATCTCGTGCGGCTCTTGAGCACAAGGTCAATGTACTTCAGTATCGAGTCACCTGTCACATGGTATATAAATCGACACCAGCGCGTCCATTGAGAGGTCACAACATTCGAACTTTTCCACTTTCCAGAACACTCAAAAACTCAAACACGACTTTCACTCTAACGCACAAATTCATTATGCAGTTCACCAACGTCTTCTTCTCTGCCCTCGCTGTTCTATCCGCCGTTTATGCCGCACCTACTCCCATAGATGTTTTCCCCACATCTGGAGAACTGGAGGCCCGCGCACCACCAACTCTAAAAGTCGAGGAGATTGAAGGATTCCCTCCTAAAGACTGGGAATGCAAGACGAGTCAAACCAAAGACACCAGTATGTGCCTAATCACACCAATCCAACATGAGTCAGAGCACTCACTAACATTGCTGCAGCCCGCAAATTCAGCGCAGACTACATCAAGCGCAGCGTCGAATACGCTCTCGTGCTTCGCGACAATGGAGACAACAAGGCCGGCAACAGCAAATACCCGCAGTTTTTCACAAACCCTGAGTCGATCCCCGGCTTGGAGGACTACGAGGACGAGACCGACATCGACCACTTCCCCCTCAACTATGACGACAATACGGTGTTTACTGGCGGTTCGCCGACCAGCGATGCGAGAGTTGTGTATCAGCACACTGTTGACGACGACGATGCAACATTTATTGGCGTATGGTCCCATGCAGGGAGAAAAGATGGGAAGTTTGAGAAGTGCAAAGAGTTGTAAGGGATCAGCCCTAAGGAGACATAACATGATTGCAGGGGGAATGTTAGCAGTAGCAACGCATGAAGGCCTAGTCCTTGAACCGTCTGAGAGCATGTACCACTACACTAGAATAAGCAGGAAACCCGATACCATAATGTACATCACATTGGTTTGCAGCTAGAGACCACCCAGAAAGTTTGAGACGAGATACGAAGAGAACGGATCGCTCATCTCCCCAGCGTTCCACGTTTCAATCTGCGCGAAAGCTCTTCCTCGTCGCGCTTATCCACCTCACTGCTATCCAAGCATTTCACCCCAACAGTCGACTCTGTGTACGCTCTAAAGCTACCTTTAGATGAAAAGTTAAGAAAGTCCTGATTCCCGCTATAAACTTTAACCTACCTCAGATGTTAGCCTCAGCAATTGAGCGCCAGAGCGTTCAAGCGCGAGTCACTTACCGTGCTAGTGTATGTACTGGCGAACTCGCCATAATAGATGAAAGTCTTACAGTAGAGCGTTTGGCCGGCAGAAACCTCAATCTTGTGCTCGTACGCTACATCATTGTTCACTGATTCAGTTTCCCAGCTCTTGAACTCACCCCAGCCTTGCCACCATATTGGTTTCGAAGTGTCTTTAGGAATGCGACCGATGACACGAGGATACAAGGCCTTGTAGGTGATTGGATCTTTTTCGGCAGTGCTGAGGCCAATTAGTGTGTCGTCGGTGATGAAGCGTGTTGTTTCCGCGTATTTGTTTTTTCCACGCATGTAAAATACCATGGGAGCCGTCCCGGCTGCAAACTTTTGGACCTTGCCAATAGTTTTCTCCTTAAGATTCCTGAATGATTGTGAGCATGCATATATTGATGACATGATCTTCTGCTCGCTCATACGACTTACTTCTTGTCATTCATAAATCTGATTGGGTCGACATCGAACTTGATGTTGTCCACGGTTACCTTGCTGATCTTGGTCAGGAAGATGGGGCTGAGACCATCAACCTTCCAGCTGGTGAACGCTCTCACGCCGACAAGTAGACCCCCTCCGATCGGTTGAGTCATTCCCTTCCTGCTACCTGTCGATGCGCCTACGTCCAATTTATGGCCATTGTTGGTCTCGATCAGGATGCGGGCAATAGACGCTCCTTTCTCACCGGGCCAAAGCGTGAAGGTCTTGATGCGATCACCACTATTCCAAAGAATTCCATGACGCTTGCCGACAGCATTGCCAGGGACCTCCGAGCGGCTCCCATCTTCGTACGCGACTTCAATACCCCGAATCCACTTCATACCCTCATCATAGTAAGCTGAGAAACCTCGTACAGCCAGGGCTTGCGACCACCTTGCCTCGCACCTGGCGATACCCTCGGTGGCTCCGGCAGTGAGAGGCTCGACTACGACAGGACCTTGTCTCTTGCAGTCGCCAGTCCAGGCGAACTCTGTGGCAGCGGAAAGTATTCCGGAGGCAAGTGCGGCGACGATGCTTATCAAGGCTATAGGCCTCATTATATTGAAAATTAGAAGACTCTGAAATGTCAAGTTGGCTAAGGAGATAGAAAGAGGTCGTGTCGGAGCTTAAGTTGTGGTTTCGATAAATGGGGCGTGTGAAATGATGATGATTGATGTCCGACGCAAGTAGGGATACATCAAACGTCTAAATATTGCGAAAATGCTCCCTGAATCCTATCCGTTGGGTACTCAGTACGGCGCATAGAGCATGAACCTACTATTCTCGGAGCTATCAATCTCAGCCTCTCGCGGCGGAAGGCATGCGAATGCCCTATCACGGATGTACAGCCACTCTTCTCGATCCTTCGCGGCTGGAATAAGATGTAAATGGCGGAGGTTGACGCAGCAAAGCTGGAGAGCTCCAGCTAACTTCCCAAAGCGGATAATGTGAGGAGAAAGTGCAGCCGAAAAGCTTGGCGCTCAGGTGTGGCCGAGGGAAGGTAATCCTGACAAGCTGGTGCGAATTGGCGAGGCAATCTCAGCTGTGACTTCCCACCGCCTCATCAGACGACGACATGTAGTCAGCCGTCCATCACGAATCGTTCCGGATTGCAAGATTGTGCGGGCGCAGGTCTAGATGGAATTGTTGCCATATCTTTCGGTGCGACATTCTGAGGTAACGCAAGTTCTTGTTTTACACTCGATGTAGTGCACTGCACACTGGGAGTGTACACATCTTGACGGGATATCGAGGCTGTTCTTACAACAGCTTGGCACCAACCTCAAGTGATCTGTGATCTGTTCGTTGTTCGCCTTCGAGTCCCAGCAATTTGTTCTGATAAGCATTTTCGAGCGCCATGCGTATGAGGGTCCGCATAATGTCACATGTCTAACCGGGCCGCTGCTGCCCGGTGAACGCTGCCTCCTGATCGCTGCATGGACTCATAAGCTAGCTGATGTTTGGGTACAGGATACAAAGTCACTAGCCAGTCTCAAGACTCAAGCAATAAGAAGTTTGATAACTTGACTCGCTTACAAATCCGACCGTAACTAGCTGGCATTATCAAGCCTTGTCCTGCGGTACCCTCACCACAATCTTTCCCTTCGCCCTCCCCGTCTTCAGTTTCTCAAACGCCTTCGGCGCATCCTCCCACTCAAACACACTATCCTTCACGCCCTTGACTTTCCCATCCCGCATCCACTCCGCCAGAAGCTGCAAATCGCTCTTCGCCGCCTGCGCCATCAGCATTTGATATTTCGCTTTCCCGCCGCCCAGAAAACCTGGTCGCAACATGTTACTTGCAACTTGGCCGAAGCCGCTCAGACTCGGCGACATGCCGATTTGGACGAACTTTCCGCCCGGTGCGATGAAAGAGGGCGATGCTTTGTACAAGTTGGCGGGCGTGCCGACGTTGTCGACAGCGAGGGCAAATGTCGGGCCGTGAGCGCAGAGGGCTTTCACGACGTCGGTGGCTTTGTAGTCGATGACTTCGTCGGCGCCGAGAGACTTACAAAGCTGAACGTTCGGTGTGGAGCATGTTGTTGTGACATGGCAGCCCAGAGCCTTTGCGATCTGAATGCCGTATACGCCAGTCCCTCCGGAGCCGCCGTTGATGAAGACTTTATCTCCGCTTTTGACGTTGGGTCGGATACTTTGCGTTTCTGTCAAGCCCACGATACCAACTGTCGCTGCGTCTTCCACGGATACGCCTTCTGGGAGCTGCATTGCCATGTTCTTGTCCACGGCTACGTATTGTGCAAGCGTGCCCTTTGCTAGTTCCCCTACTTTTGCCCCAAAGACCATCTCGCCGACCTTGAACTCGCTCACCTTCGCCCCAACTTCTGCAACTTTGCCACAAAAGTCGGCACCAGGGGTGAAGATTGTGCCAAGAAGTCGAAGTGGTGCCGGACTTTCTGTGACTTTGTGATCGACTGGGTTGAGGGCCATGGCATGGACTTGCACCAGGATTTCGTTGTCGCCAGGCACTGGTTTTGGCGCGGCGTCGTTGATGTGCATGTTCTTTTCTACTCCGCCAGTCGTGCCGGTGTATTGCCACGCTCTCATCGTTTGAGCCATGTTGTAGTCGGGGTGCTGCTGTGCTCGACGAAACGGAGCTGTGTTGTCGCTAGCTGCGGTTATGAGCGCTTTCCAGTGATGTTAAGAACAATGCTTTGTGTAGATGAATTATCTTCTTCTGTATTTCCGTGCTTTATTGATGGACACGTTCAAAGATATATAGATAGCGCGTCCTCGTCGCGAGACATAGCGTGAACAGAGCCTTGCGTCATGAGTGCCCGATTGAGCGGGGCAACCACCCTTTGCAACAGCGGTCCGATCAAAGAACACCCGAAATGCTGCCATGATGAGCGATCTACCTGTGCTCCGGTGTTCATATGCATCGCGAGGTCCGCGCACACCAAAAATCATAGGGCAAATCTAATGAGCACAACAAAGGCAGTGAGACGGGCGATCCGGTCGGCATGTTGATCTGCCCGCTTTCCCACGGCGAGGGCCCCGAGGACCCACATTTCTACCGAGGCTAACCGCGTTAGGCATAGCAAGCACTCGAAAAGACGGCTCTCGGATTCTATCAAAACCCTTTCCTCCCTTGTGTCAAAACTTATGTACACGGGGCAGATGACCCTGCTGAAATCCTCATGCTGAAGTACTGTTTGCCGCCGGATACGTAATGAACATTTGGTTGAACCCAGTCACATTCCATGTCCGCGACAACGTATTCAGCGTCAAATTTGTCGGTACTGTGCTGCCTCGCTGGAGTGCACCACTTTCAACTCGTCCGCCCGCGACATTTCTCTGCAAATGGTTTTCGCCCGACTTGACGGTAAAGTTCGCCAGGCTAACTTCGAAGGGATTACGTGTAGCGACTGATGGAGAGCCTTGATTATGTTAGCACAGAACATGAAGATTTCATGAGTGGGCAAAACTGACCGTAGTAACGCGCATTGAGCTCGTCGGGTGAGATGTGCAGCTCATAGTACCCGCGATAGTAGCCTTCCGCCCATTGAAGCTCCCTGTTATCGCGGACAAGGCCGGCCGAACGAGCGCTTGAATTCGCAATGCTGCGTCCAGAACCATATCCTGTTGAAGACACGGCAGTACCAGCGAATTCAACTCCAATTGCACCAGCACCAGTCACCTGGTCATAGGGGGTTTCATCGAGCCACACAAGATCAGAGACCCAATTGGCATGACTGTCGCCTGCCAAGAATGCTGTGTTGCCAATCTCGTTCGAGTACAAGTGGTGCAGCGTGCGATTGCGGTTTGACTGGTAGCCATCCCATTGATCCGCATTGAGAGGGTTTGAATAGACCGCACTATTGTTCATCCGGCTGAAGATGATCTGGTTGCCAATGATTCTCCAGGTAGCCCCGCGCTTCTTAGACTCAGAAAGGCTTCGGTAGAACCAGTTTTCTTGGGCACTTCCCATAAGCGAACGGCCGGCGTCATCTTTGAGTTCTTCGATATAATCATTATTCCAATTGAGAGTGGTAATGCTTCGATCGTAGTTGCGGGTATCCAACATAATTAGGTCGAACAACTTGCCCATCTTGAAGCTGCGCCAGATGCGGAGGTTGTCGTCTAGGTCAACCTGCCTGATTGGCATCCACTCAAAGTAACTACGGACAGCATTCATCTTTCTTGAGTCGACACTGATTCGACCAAACTTTAAAAAGGACGCTTCCGTGTTGTTCATGCCGCTGAAGCCATCGCCTGTTTGCATACTTATGATCAGCTTGCTTAAACAACCATAAGAAATGGTCGTTACGTACGATATCCGTTGTTTGCCACCTCATGATCGTCCCACGTAGGAATCCATGCGAAGTTCTGATGAGCAAGACGTAAATCGGGGTCGGTCCGGTACTGTCCAATCCTGGTACGATAGTCATAGAGGGTGAAAATCTCACCTCGCGGGGCTGTTGCTCGCGGATCTCTACCAGGCGTCCCGCGTCCGGTTTCATAGAGGTAGTCTCCTAGATGCACCTAGAACAGTCAGCCAAGGTGAAAGTCGCTGAAACTAGCATTGACCCACGAAGAAGTCCACGTTATCTTTGCGAGCGGCGTTTCCATACGCATTGAAGTAACCACTGGGGTAGTTGCTACACGAGAAGACTGCAAGCCCGACTTTTGAAACTGCGTCGTTCTCCGCGGGGCTGGTTTTGGTCCGTCCGAGCGGGCTCTTGTTGTTGGAACCACAAACGTTAAATTGATAATAGTAGGTCCTGAATGGCTTCAAGCCCTTCGCCTCGATCTGCGGAACATCAGTCATGGCAGAAAGAAAGTTGTCGGTTTATCTTACCTTGACCGTGAAGTCAATATCAGATGTCGTGTATGCAGTGCCCTTGTCCACCACGCTAGACAGATTTCTGTCTGTCGCAACACGATAGTCAACGCAAATGGGATTGGGCGATGCCTTGATATACTTCTCCGTCTCGTGGCTGTAAAGTGGTACATAACCTGAGACGGTGACATTCGATCTATCGTGTTCCAAGGAAGGCGCGATACGCGTCCACAGAATTACTGAATTTGGGTATGGATCACCAGATGCAACACCATGGGTGAAATTCAGCTGCGCAGGATCCCAAGGCGTTGCACGCTTAACAAGGCTCCGCTTGGCGACTTTCGGTACGTCAATACCGAGGCCAAGATGTCTTCGAGAAGGAGAGTGGTAGTTGAGGTTGCCCTCAAACGACGCAGCCGCCGGTAGCGCCAAGCTAGCGATTGTTAGCAGGATGAACTTCATTGTGACTAACACAAGATCCTGAAGGTATGCGCGAGTACATCAATCAATTCTAATCAGCGTTCTTTATATATTGCTACCCGGAGATCGATGTCGCTATGTGCCGCCCACCAAGCAGCATCTCGTCATCATGGTTCACAGGACGCTCTGCCAATCGTCGACGCTATAAAATGTCGATAGGTGAGTAGACCAATCCTATTCATCGTATTGTAAGTGTGCCCAGCAGTTCCTGTCGATCTCGGAAGGTGCTTGACGTGTAGTGTGCATGTGCGACAGGTATGCAAGGTCATTGGTCAGTTCAAGAAACAACTTACGGCAACTGCAAGCAACATCCGCGGCACGCAGCTACGCGAGCTTGCCCACCCGCTACGATGGCTTGGATGGGAAGACATGTAACTTGAATCCGAGATGCGATAGCATGTCCAATACCCGGCCGGAGGAACGCGTGTGAATCATCAGCAACAACTCCAACTTGTCATCGCAATTATGCCTTGAAGACTACACCAAAATGCTTAATTGTATGCACTACCGCGCGAACTTTTCACGACGTGCCTCGCTTTATTCTCACCAGGAAATTCACCGCACGCAAAGCTGTTGCCACTTGTATTACCTCATACAGCCCTCGGCGCGCTTCCAGTCTCAACGTGGTCAGCGACGTTACCGGTTGAATAACATCCTTCACAGCCGGTTTAGCGAAAATGGCATTATTAGTATGTCGAACCCATAGGTGGCCGTGATATTGCTGGCCGCGTTTACACTTGGCTGCTCCGCACGAAGTCGGGACATCAGCTTAACGCAACAAACGGGAACTGATCAAGAAAGAATTGGCATAAACTGGATTTCTCTGATAGTTATCAAGATCTGCTGTCTATCGATCCATACACGATCATACTTGGAGTCTACCCTTGATTAGACTCGCCACCAGACGTCTCTCTAATGTTCTCCTCATTCTTGCCGGCCAATTTCAGTTGATCAACTTTGTCCAGAACATCCTGTATGCGTTTCATTCGAGGTGTATCTCGATGTGGGTTCTCCTGAGATAGCCAGATTCTGTCATCGCGATTCTTCAGAAATCGAGTCATTACGAGGGAGCGAGGCTCTTGAAATAGGTTGTATCTGCGGCCCTGTCAACATATGATTGGTCAATTATTCGATGTTCAGATGGACTAACTTCTCCTGGCTTGCAGGGATTGTTCGATTTGTGGGGCTTCTGTCGGACATCGCAATGGTACGATTTGCAAAGCTTTGGCACTTCAATGAATTCTTTAGGAATATTCGAAGTCCTCCTTTTCTGATATCTGAAGCTTGTCGAGGGTATGTCAGTGGATGTTTGGCAACCGATGACATACCCCACGATATTATATACAAAGTTCTTTCTACTGTCATCTCGACTGTCGAACTGATTTCTTGTGACGCTTCTCATGTTCGATGGACATCGTTCTTGCTTTCAGCAAAGTATTGAGCCCGTAGATCTTCCAGCGCACATTTGTGCTGTCGAGCAAAGCTTTTCGGCTGAAGGTGTGGGGGCCAAGCATCGCAATTGGCTCACAAAGGGCGGGGTGCCTAACATCGCCAGACCATTCGCACATTTGTGCTGTCGCCAGATCGCGTGAAGCTCAGCCTTTTTTGCACGGAACGGACTCTCATGTCGCGCTTTACGCAACGAAGTCCTTTGCTCATTTGCAACTTTTTTCTCCACAACCATCAGTTGATTCTCATCAAAATTCCACTTCGAAATTTACCGCCATGGACATCTCGTTGTCGCAGCCCGAGCGCGAAGCGGGTTCAGATTACCAGCCAACCGTTGAAGACTACCACTCCGATGACAGCGGCACTATCAAGGTGTTTGGGCTTCCCAATGCCTCGATGAAATCGACCAAGTCTACCAGCATAAGCGCAACCACAATGGGTGTTTCTAAGGAGCCCATCCGCAACACACGTGGAAGCATGCAATCCGACGACTCTGGTTATTCATCGTTCAGCGCAAAACCTGTATCTAGCACAAACTCATCTTCGATATTCAATAGTGTCAGGCCTCCATTGGCTTCATCGAAGTACTCCAGAGGATCGAGCTATCAATTGCCTCCTAGTGCAAGCCAAGTTACAACAGCCCGACTTTCCCCTTTAGTATCTGCAGTACCTGTGCCTAGTCAAGCATCGAATGAAAGTCAGGCTGAGCATATTCTTACCTCAGCCCGCACTCATTCAGCAAACATACAGACACCTCGAGACCGCAGGAGGAATGGAATCGAAAGATGCAACAATCCAAACTGTAAGGAGTGCGTGCCTAGTACTTCTTCGATTCAGCCACAGTCCGCCACCACGAGCAGCCGAGGATCTGTGATCGTGACACCAGCTCGTGGTGGAACTCATGTACGGGTGAATAACCAACAAAGGCGTCGACCGCAATCCTATTATGACGATGCACCTCAAGTCAATCAGCATCGAGCTGTGCCAGCGAATTTACAGTATCTATATTCGCCCCCATCATGGCAAAATCATTATCCACAGCAATACCCGCAGTATCCTTTCGTACCCCCGCCTCAACTGGATGGTCCACTACAAGCTACATACGGCCAACGTAACTACCACACATCACGATCTTACGCCTCTGATTACATGACAAGCTCCGGACCGCTCGACTACCATAATTCAACACAGATATCTAGCCCGCACCCACCTAGTGTTATTTTACCACAGTATGTCCGAAGAAGTGAAGAAACTGTTCGAAGGCCATCATTTACATCGCGTCCCGTGATAATAAATCAGCGACGGCCTCCGGAAACACCCGCTGGTGATCCATCACTTATCACAGGCTTTGGTCGGCTTCGCTGTTCAGATGGCTCCGAATATTCTACTTCTTCGGAGTCCGAAGAAACAGATGATGAGAAAGAAAGCCACGTAATCCAGCCTCTTCAAAGAAAGCGAGACTTAAAACTCCGGACCTCAGTAGCCGATAGCGAGCGAAGTTCGAAATCGGCCTCCAGAAGACCTGTAGTTCACATAGAGATCGGCCAGCGACCTAAGCTTCCTCACGTTACTACAAAGTACTCTTACGATGTACCGACGCCGTCCAAAGGCAAGACTCCAAGATTGAGGACATCTAGAGAGTATGAGTATCTGCGCGAAAGGAAGCAAGAAAAGACTAACAGAGATGCCATGATACGTACTCGATCCCAGTCACCCAGAATCGAGATAGAGATTGTGAAATCAGGCGCGTCAGGAAAGGGAAAGAGTCGCCCCAAAGTTTCTTCGTTTGACCCCTCCAACGACGAACAAGGTCAAATTGAGGGGTTCGCCGTGATCCCAGCGCTAGATGACCCAAAGTTCCAGCACTCGGCGTTCAAGGACATTCTATCTAAACGCCGGAGGTCACCTAAAACTGAACCGACTGACAGCATCGCCGGAGTTAGGCATGATGCTATCGTAGAACCATCGAATTTGGAGCATACACACTCAAAGGAAGCACGCAAACCTCGCCGAGCGAGATCTTCAAGACACTCAGTCGACGATGTATCGCAGATCTCCAGTGGTCGTGATAGTACTGTCTGGCCAAGTACGGTGAAGCCGCTACCAGAATCGGTTCCTGTCAATCAAAACTTGTCATCTCCGAGATTAGTATCGCCGGCGCGCACGACAGCGAGTAAAGATAACACCGAGGTGAAACAAGTGTCGCAATCAAGATTGAGCCCTGACGGATCAATAGCATCAGGCCATTCTGCCTCAAATTCAGTCAACCTGGGTGAGCTGCAACAATGTGGTGGTAGAAAAACTTCAATATCATCAAGTGAAACTGCATCATCGCAGAAAAGCTCCCACGGTAAGACAGGTAGTAGTGGAGGAAATGCAGAGGACTCTCTTGAGCTGTACGACGACAGTGAGGAAGACTATGGGGAGCCTGAGATAACCATGAAGAGCGCTCTAGATACTGCCATGAGTGTGGTAAAGGGACTATTATTGCGAGAGCTATTGGACTGCGCATTACCTGATGCCATTAACTCTCTGGGATCGCCTAGCTCTGCGAGCTCGAAATCCCAATCAAACAGTGTCGGGAGCTCCAGCTCTTCGAATGTTTCTTCAGATAACTCGAAACCACAGCGAGCTCGATCGGGAAAGAGAACACGGGAGAAACGAGGCGATCCAGGCGACACTGACGGTGACGAGTCTGATAAGGACAAAGACCGACCTAAAAAGAAGTTGGGCAAAGACCCACCAGACCGACCGATCCATGGTCGATTGAAGTGTCCGTTCTTCCAACGACAGCCAGAAAAATACACCAAAGCAGCATGCAGGGGCCGAGGCTTTGCGGACATGGCGAAATTAAAAGATCACATAAAGCGCGTGCATACGCAACCTCTCCGCTGTTCCCGCTGCTGGCTGGAGATGCAATCAGAGGATACATATTCAGAGCACCTACAACAGGAGGAAGCATGTACAAAGAACGCTGAACCGCAAGATGATCGAATCCGCCCGCAACTGTTGAAGCGACTCGATTTCAAGAAAAGTCCGTACACGAAAGCCAGAAATGTGGAGGAGAAATGGAACATGATGTTCTCAGCAATATTTCCGGATGACACTATAGTTCCTTCGCCATGTGAGTACAATCAGCTCATCATCATCCCTCTACCCTCTCTAACAGTAACAGTTGAACAGCATGGAATGAGTCCGAGACTCGAGCAGGCTCTATCCAAAGCTCTCGAGGAAGAGCTGTCGCGTGAATTGGCGCCCATTCTCGAACCCATCATGGCCCGAATCAAGGGGCTTATACCTGCTATCATCAACAATTGCCGCCTGGAGCTCATGCGCACATCTCCAACCTCGAGTGACGAAGATGTCTTCACGCCTTCGACCGCGTCGTACGGAGAAGGTTCAAGCGACGGCGGATTAGCTAGGCACCAAACTCAACCTAAGCACCGCAGTGTTCAGACACCGCCCAGCAGCTCCGGAAGTGCAACCCAGCTGTTTACTATACCAGAGCGTGTTCCAACTAAGACGTACCACGGGCTTTCTGAGATTACTGGATCATCACCGGCGATGAACGCCGTCAATGTCGGAAACCAAGAAGGACATTCGTCTTTGGAAGGTGATATGGACATGTCGATGTTCTATCCTGGCCATTTCAACGGTATGCTGTGCTCCCAAAACGAAAACATGTATGACTATCTGGATCTCGATGGCAATGGTGGCCTACCTCTCAATTTCGCGAGCGATGCATCAATCCCACAAGTAGAGGGTGTTTCAGCAGCAACATCATCTAGTTTATTCGATCCTAGCAGTAGCTTTGTGCCTTGAAGTAATCTATATCAAGGTTCGATCTACCACAAGAAGCGCCCTGCAGTGCCGATTCCGTGCAATGTGCTCACAATCGGGTTGCCATAAGCGACATAAGCTGTTATGCAATAGTTGAGACTGCTAGCTCATTACTAGCTTTAATTTATTGGTGTACATTGCTACTCTATCCGAAGACTGAGCGCTATCGCCCAGCTCGCACTTCGCACCGATTCAGTTAGCCACACACAGCTCCACATCACTCGACCGTGAAAACCAACTTCACACCCGAAACCTTGCCGTCCTTCAAATCCTGCAGGCCCTGCGGTACCCCCTCCAGACCTTTCCGGACTTCAGTGGGATGCGTCTTGATCTTCCCCGAATTGATCAACTCCTCCGAGAACTTCCAAAACTTTGCGCCAAACTCATAATCCTCTTGTTTGGCCGGTACTTTGTCGCTGTACTGCTCGCCCAGCGCCGTGTAGGCAAATCTCCAGTTCGCCTTGACGTCCCCACGGGGGAAGTCCTTCGGGGGTAGCAGCGCAGATACATGGCCGCCGCTGGAGCTGAGGGCCGCTGCATCGATGTTGAAAGAATTGCCCTCGGCGATGCAGTCGTAGACCAGCTTGAGCTTGCCGTTGGTGGCTTTGCGGATCTTGGCTCCAACTTCGGGGTCTTTGTAGTCGAAGACCTGGTCGGCGCCTAGCTTGCGGACGAGATCGAAGTTGTGCGGCGACGCGGTTGCAATGACTTCGTAGCCGGAAAGCTTTGCGAATTGCACTGCGAGAGTTCCGGTCGCGGTCGATGCACCGTAGATCAGGATTGGTGTTGGTTCTTGCACTTTGGTTGGAGGGAATGGCAGGCCGAGCTCTTGGTACAGTCCTTGGCCGACTGTGGTGAGGCCAACTCCTAGAGTTGCGGCGTCTTCGAAAGATATGTTGTCGGCTAGCTTGAGATGAATGCCGGCTTTGGCCTTGATGTGCTCGGCAAAGGCGCCGTTAGAATGGTCGGCCGGGTCACCTGGACTAGTCAATACAAAGTAATAAGCAGGACAGAGCCTCTCTTACCTCCTCGAGCAAACCCAGCAACTCTGTCGCCAACCTTTAGGCCCTGCACACCTTTGCCGACTTCTTCGACTACACCAGCGTAGTCGCATCCAACAGTAGCGCCGGGCGAATTGGCGCGGTCGACATTCTTCCAATCTGTGGGGTTCAGGGCGACTGCTTTGGTCTTTACGATGATCCAGTTGTCGCCTGGAAGTTTAGGAATTGGGATGCCAGTCTTGAGTTCGGACACGCCTTCAGACACATGTACGACGGCCTTTTGTGTGGACATTTTGGTGGGATTGAGCAATTCAATATTCCGTCAGATGTGGAAGTCTGCTGCAGTTGTGATGCTGTAGTCTGGCTGCAATCATCAAGGCCTTTATACTATACTACGATGATGCAATCTGCATCCATACCATACCCGCTAGTCCATGACCGTACTCGAGTGTTCCCCATTTGTCATCACTGTCTCTGAGGGGTAATATTCTCGGGTGAAGCTCGGTTTTGGAGAATGGGCAAGGCCCTAGTTATCTTGGCCAGACTGTTTACTCTCTGAAGCTCTGGTTTAATAATCCTACTGCCGTTGGCATCTGATAGCTGATTGGGAAGGGTACTTAGACGCGTGTATGAAGGTCCCACAATTATGACAGTCCGTGCGCAAGCTCACGCGCTAAGATGCCCCAGCAGGGTCCAGCGACGCGACCAGCGATTTTGCTTTCACAATTGACGCGTTTGAATCACACAACTGACGTCAATACGGCCACTTATTACTCTTAGAGATACGGTCGCAGCAATGGCCGACCAACAGCTGCAGCAGCAACAAGAAGAAGACGAGGATCTGAAGCTCCCGTTCTTTCCCCCTCCCCCGCCATTCTACCAGCACTTCACCACCGAAAACAAAGAGCGCCTCAAGGAGATCGAGAACGAAGCTGTTCTAGATACTCTCACCGAAGATGACAACGCTGCAAAGCTCTCCGCTGAGCAAATACTCGCCCTACCGAACGAATTGCGCTATCTCGTCCCTCCCGCACCGCCTGCGGAAGATGGAGAATTCAAGGTCTTTGGCACCGTTACCAGCGCACGAGGCAGCGACGCCTTCGAAAAGACGATGGAGTGGATCAGTCGCACTCTAGCAGTGGACTACACTCTCGAGGGCTGGAAATACGAGCAATTGTACCCCTCCACCTCCGCCTCGTCCTCCGCGTCAGCCAGCATCGACCGCCAGCGCTACCTCTTCCGCTTTCTACGCAGCATTCTCGTCGCATACATCGAATTACTTGGCATCGTAGCCATCAACCCCACTTCCGAGCAGAAGAACCAGAAATTGAAGGATATCCTGACTATGGTCACAAACATGCACGCCTTGATCAATGAGTATAGGCCGCATCAGGCGAGAGAGACGTTAATACTAGAAATGGAGAGGCAGGTGGAGAGGAAGAAGAGGGAAATTGAGGGTGTGAGGAAGATGAAGGAGAGGGTGGGTGAGGTGCTGGAGGGGTTTGGGAGAGAGATCCCGGCAGAGAAGGTGGCGGAGAACGGGGAAGTCGTTATTGGGGAGGAAGAGAGAAGGAGGGAGGCGCAGAGAGGGATGTGGCAGGCGTTGGATGAAGTGCTGGGGCAATGAGACTCGCGATCTGAAAGCCAACGTGAAGACGTCGCGATAGACTTTTGACTCCACACGCAATTGTCATTCGAACCTAGGCAGCTGGAAAGCCCTCAGCGACATCCTCCAGCATATCAAACAAACCACACGCCGCGCCCACCAGCTCGGATACACGCAATATGGAGCCCTTGGCGCCTATACAACCGTTCGCGCTAGCAACATCGCCATGAATCAAGCGACGAGAATGACGTCACAGGAGCTCCAGCTCTGCTCTCCAGCGCTCAGCTATTGCGAGCGCATCGGTATCAGCTGTGAAGCTTGTTGGTGTGGTGTCTCGGAACTTTCCGCCAGCTCTGAACGTGACACGGAAGGCGTCTGGCACGCGCTCATTCCAGCCATCATTGCGAGGAACGCGCAATCAGTCATTCAGCTCCCAAGACTGCGTAAAAAGCAAGAGTACCTAGGGAAGGGGTCATTTACAGTCTGCTTTGCCTCATTCCTACACACCCTGAGATCTGCTACGACTTGAGTATTCCAACACCACCACCACCTTGTCAACATGGGCTCGATGCCGTCACCGCACCCCATGAAGCGCCTGGCTATCTTCTGCGATGGCACTTGGGTCGGCCGCGAGACGAAAGTCGCAGGCGCTCCCGAAAGCAACATCCGCCAAATGGCCAACATGGTTGGCAAGGTGCGCTACAACGACGCCTCCAAGACAGAGTCTACCGTACACCAAATAATACCACATCCACATTTACCAGCTGACGACATCGTTGCCGGCTACCAAGAAGGTGTCGGACTTAATCGCACGTTCCTGGAGTACATCTATGATGGCGCGACGGCCAGTGCCATCGGCGAGGAGTGCATCAGTGTCTACAAGTTCATCGTCGAGAACTTCACAGACGAGCACGAAATATGGCTCTTTGGGTTCTCACGCGGAGCTTTCACTGTGCGATGTGTTGCTGGCATGATCAACAATTGCGGTATCATTCGGCGACGGCCGGAGTACACCGACGACGAAATCGACAGATTGTGCTACGATGTATTCCGCACCTACAGATCGACTATCCCACAAGATGCACCACACAGCGACGAGTGCCACCGGTGCAAGGCAAACGCGGACCGCGTGTGGCCCGTCAAACGACCAATTCGCTTCATGGGCCTCATCGACACAGTCGGCGCTCTTGGCATTCCACGACTGAACGCCGGCGTAGGCTTCGATTGGGCTCCATTCGAATTCTTCGACCAGAACGTCTCGTCTGTGGTACAGCACGTCTTTCACGCTCCTTCTCTTCACGATCGGTTATGGATCTTCCAACCATGTCTCGTCTACCCTGGCGAAGTCGAGGGCAAAGAGAAAGCAAATGTACGCCAGAAATGGTTTCCAGGCACGCACTACGATCTTGGACGTATGACATTCCGATTCGTACGGCAGAGCCCAATGAACTGGCTCGAAGGCGTCCTAGGTTTTCTCCCAGACCTTCTCTCGCGAACCATATTCCCCAACGAGGTCCTCTCAGACTGCGTCCTGCGATGGATACTCCAAGGTATCCAAGAAGTCGGTAACGATACAGTCATACCGGATATCGACGAACGCATCGAACTCCTCGACACACGCATCGCAAACCCAGCGCCGAACTCGACCGGCAGCGGCGATATTTACGGCGACGTACTCAATTACGCACCAGGCGGTATCATCCTCGGCAGTATCCAGCGGATATCCAGATTCTTCACATCACTCCTCAATTCCGTCTTGCCGCGACTAGGCGACAACATCCAACAACTCCTCGGCATTAAAACCGTCATCGGCATCTTGACGGCGACAGCGGACCGACGGATTCCCGGCACCGAGGCAGATGTGTTTCCGTATACACAGAAACAGCCTGTGCAGTTGGATGCCGGAGAGGTGCAGGTGAATGTTGCGAAGAATGCGCAGATGGAGGGCAAGAATGAGTGGGGGAAGGAGCGGTATAAGAGTCGGACGTGGGAGAATTATGTGTTGTGGAGGGAAGTGTTTGGGAGGAATGACGGGGTGAATGGGAATGGAGTTAAGAAAAGGAATGGCTATGGCTATGAGAATGGAAACAGTGCGGGGGCGGAACATGTACATTGAACCAGGGCCCTAGATGTTTGACAAGCGTACCTATGATATCTTCGCGTCAGGCTTGGGGTGAGACCACGACCAGACTCACGATGCACTATTCAGATTCTTCTCCATCAGCCTCTGCCCAAAGCTCGAGCATTGCACCAGAATTCCGCGACACGTTAGCTCAAATTGTGCGTTCGGTCCAAATCAGACTGCCTTCCAGCCCGACTTCCCGGGTCGAGCAGTGAATTCTCCATGCAACCACTATAAGTAAGATGATCATCGGCTCCGAGTTTTGGATGGAATAGGCACAATTATTTTGACGGAGCTGGTGGTTCAAGTTCAGATACCTGGCTGGCGATTCTGATTATGAGCAGTCAAAGCCGATGAAATTAACTCCTTCCATGCAATTCCCACTCTATACACCTTTTTCAAATGATTTGCAAAGCATGTCTCAAAACATGCCCATATCGTCTCCATTCCACTGCACCATTCCCTTCGCGCGAATCCCATGGCACCACCGCCACTACTTCCTCCTTCTCTCCCAATTTCGCCATTCACCTCCCCACTCTACATCGCCAACGCCGCGTGTCTCGCATCCGGCGGCGGTCCTTGTGCCGCGGGCACCGGTCTCTGCGGGGTCTGTGTCTGCGTCTGCACGGGCGCACTGTACGTATCCAGCTCATGTTCGCTGCCCTCATGTTCCTTGTACACAGGCGGCGCCTGGCTCGTCACCCGTCCATTCATCAGATCCGCAAATCCAACCTCGCGACCTGGGTTCTGCGCGCGCAGTTTGCGCAGCTGCTTGGGGTACAGCCACATGATACCGATGCCGAGACCGAGGACGAGTGCGGCGCCGGGAATGCAAATGCTGAGCGCGACAATGGGGCCTGTCTCGAGGCGTTTTTGGAGGTGGTGTGTGGCGTGTTCTTGTGTGGGTAGTGCGGTGGCGAGGTGCACGAGTGCAAAGAGCACTGGGAGGAGTGTTGATAGCATTGTTGGCGAGTATCCCGTAGGTGAAATGGCGCGAGATCCGCGAGGAAAGGGAACACGGACACCAAAAGTGAAGGTTTGTGGCAATCAGAGCGAGCAGGTCAAACTCGCGAGACTGGCGGCGGCGTTGTTATAAAGCACACCGGTATGCGCGTGTAACCCGTACTGCAGGGCCGTCTAACGCCGCATGCCACCTGCCTTATCGAGCGGCTCGTAAGGCGTGAGAGCGGCACGCTGGGTGGCTTAGCGCTGACACCGACCGTGTGCGAGAACAAGCTTGTTATTTGCTTGGGAATCTTCGATGATGGTCCTGGAGCGCTGGTTGCGCGCGGCGCTAGGATGGGAGGGGAAGGTGCAGGATCACAAGCTTCGCTTGGCGGGTGGGGCGAAGGGGCTCGCTTGTGGGCTTGTTTGTTGGGAGGGATGCTTGCGGTGTCGATGCCGAGGTTGGAATGGCGGGCGGTGGAAGGAGTTTGGAAGGGCGAATGCTGATGCTTACAGGTCTGAATGGGGTGAGAAGGAGCGATCTGGATGCAGATGCATGGGGAAGTGGATAGTGATCTGAAATGCGCTCGCAAGGTTCGATTAGGAAGCTACCCCGCGGTGACGACAAAGTCCCTCAAGTATCCACATCCCCAACGCTGACATTCCTCAATACGAATGTATTGAACACACGAGCCTTCAACTATAAGCGACCCAAGTCTCGAAACCACTCGGGAAGCAATTCCATGCTAATTTCAAATATCCCCAATCTCCCACCTGCGCACCTCCACTTTTCTGTACTCTCCCTTACTCCTCCTTCCCCGCTCCAGGCGTGTCCGCAATCCTATACACCAACTTCTTCGCACTCACCTTATTCTCAAACAACCTCTTCACACCCTCTCCCACACTCTCCAATCCCCCAGGCATAACCTCATACGGATGCCCCTTAAACCTTCCCTCCGCCAACAATCTCCCCAAATACCGATAAAACACATACGCAAAGTCCCCATCTTTCTTCGCTTCTTCCTCGCTCCGATACATATGCGCCTTCCCATACGCACTACTCACAAACGTCCGACTAAACCTCACCGACGGTGGAAACCCCCAATCCGCCGGACCCTCCGGGCTCGTAGGGAACGGGTTGGATGACGGCGGATCAACCATATTGATATGCGCTGCGCCTTTCCCACCGCCGTTGCGCTGATCCGTAAATACAGCAAGAATATGTTTCCAGCTCGAGTTATTTGAAATCGCATCAAATGCATGCAATAACTGTCTCCCATCCAGTGCAGCGAGTACATCTTCGACCACATTGCCCTTGCGATAATCGATAATATGCGTCGCGGCATCTAGACTCTTGACAACGTCGATCCCGTTCCCAGCAACGGTGATTATCGGGCCCAAGCCAGACAATTTTGCAAACTTGAGCGCGAACGCACCGACTGTCGATGCACCGCCGTATATCAAAATAGGCGTGTTCTGCGCTGAGCCAGTTGTTGCCCAGGGTAACGGAAGGTCGAGATGCTGATACAAGGCCAATGCAGCAGTCATACTCGCCAACGGCATCGTAGCTGCTTCTTCAAACTCAATGTTCGCAGGTATTTTGAACGTCGTACTCGCCGACGCGATGGCATATTCGGCGTAACTCCCGTGCGGCGTGAACATGCGGTGGAAAGCAGCGACGCGATCGCCCGGCGCAAATTCGTAGACTTCGGAGCCGATCGCAGAAACGGTGCCCGCGATGTCGTCGCCTTGATTGATGCCGGATGAGGGGTCGTGCGTTGCCGATGCTTTCCAATCTTTGGGATTCGAGGACGTGGCGTGGACTTTGATGAGGATGTCGTGAGGCGAGGGGGAACTGGTTGGGGAGTTAGTTAGGTGGATTGAGAAGGGGAGGCGAAGGAGGAGGAGATTGGAGGGGAGGGACGAACGGAATGGGTACTTCACGCCTCGTGGCGGTAATGGAGGGCTTTCCGCTGATGGTGTATTCGAGCATGGTGGGTCGTGTTTGGTGAGTTTGTGCGTAGTGTGCAGTGTATAATCTACGATGAATGGACGAGGTCAAAGGTTTGTGTAATTTCGTGCAAGAGGTAAGACCCCAGCTTCTCAAGACTGGTCGACGTAAAATAGGTATTGTGATGTAAGTCATACGGCCCTTCGTGTATTCCGTTCTC
Source organism: Paraphoma sp. B47-9 (assembly GCA_001748405.1). Lineage (NCBI taxonomy): Eukaryota > Fungi > Ascomycota > Dothideomycetes > Pleosporales > Phaeosphaeriaceae > Paraphoma > Paraphoma sp. B47-9. The sequence continues at coordinate 178,947 of BCLK01000262.1, forward strand.
ACATTCTTATACACACCCGCTCTCTCACACAGTGTTACAATCCCAATACCGATGCTCTAATCAATTCAGCATCGATTTCCAAGCAAAACGTTTCACGACCTGTTTCAAGTAGCGCTTTGCATCGGCTGCCCCACTCTATTATCTCTTCATCGTACTTTCGATTTTGTGAACACTTGGAGGTTCACTCGGCGCTAACTCGGGCTTTGGCAGCGCGATGCACGTCAGGATGACAAAGACAGTCCTAGAGGCTCTCTGCGTCCAATACTTTTAGTTGGGATGGATATGATCAGTATACTCTCATAAGCAACAGGTATGCGAGAGACTAGCTAATTGTTCTTTCTCTATTGAGATGATTCCTGGAAGTGGAAGTTCATCTCAGCGCGGATTGTACTTGCGCCGTAATTGGCATCTACAAAGTCAGCAAAGTCTCATTGTTTGAAACATGATTCTTGATTCAGCAATCAGGCTTTTGCAATTTAGTTGGTGATCTCTATGCCCCGGTTTTACTCAGGCAACCGTCTACGCCACCTTATCTTTCCTCACAACAATCACCCGTCCATCCACTTCCTCCAACTGCACCAACACACCCTCTTGCTTATTGTCTCTAAGCCACATCCGCACCATCTTATCGTCATGCGAATCGGCATCTCTAATCCAGCCCTCCGTCGCCGGACCAAGCAATTGTGATACCGCGGCCCACGCATTTCCCACGCGACTTAGTTTCCCGGCACGGCCAAAAAGCAACGTCACGACGAAGACTAGGACAAGATGGATACCTAGGACGCTTGCTACGATAATATATCCCGTCCAGCCCTTCGGTCGCGTCACCTGAACAAGAGACACACGCATAGACGGGGCAGCTTTGTTAAAAGTGCTCATGCGATCGCGATACGCTATTGCGCAGAGCGTAGTAAAGTACGCCTGTAGCGCGAGCGCGGGGTTCCGTGTCGATCGCGCGATTCGTGTAAAGGCTGCGTATTGTGCTTTGTTGATCATGGTGCCGTAGATCATGTTCTTGACATCTGTCAGAGCATAGGTTGTTGCATATCGAGCCGAAGATGACAACCATTCTTCCTTGTGATTGGCCCATTCCCCTGAACGGGGTGCCAGAGTAAACAGCCCACGAGACTCTACCGATCTATAACGATTCAATTGTTGTAATACTGCAGTCGTGTCGAATGCGTTATCGACGATGCTCCAAGATATAGTGGGTTCAGGGTGAATGGGAAGAGATCGCGTGGCGTGGATGTCGAGCTCCTGGGCATCGAATGCTGTCAGACAGAGAGTGACCTGTACAGTGACTGTGTCGGCTTTCCTTGAGTCATTGACTTGCAAGGTTACTGTTTCCCATACATCGGAGCCATCCATAGTTGTTACCGCTTCGGCGAGTGTGGCGTTGAGGATAATATATGATTTACCGACGTTCTCTTTTCCTCCAGTTCTCATGACCGAGTATATCCCTTGATAATCGTTAGCAATGCGCCGTTGGTCTGAGGTAAGCTAACGCGATCTCACTATGGATGTGCTGGCGAGCAAGCCATACATACCTTGTTCATAGCCTCGATACCGATACCAACCACTGCAAATTGCGAGCGGCCAGTCCCATTTTCGCACCTCAGTGTAGTTCTTCCGGGATACTGCACCAAAGCTGCAATCAAAAGATACAGCAAGGTAGTCTCCATTGATGTACTCGGGGTCATGCATCAGACCGTCAGGCTTCGAGCCGATATTCGCTTGACCCACTAAGCGATAACCACTGCCCGAAGAAAATACAACCTCTTTGAATTTCGGCCGCACACAAACGACTCTTGTGTCTACTGCTGTGGCGAAACCGTGATATTTTATCATTAGCCTGCGCTCATTTGCGTCCCTAACGGGAAGGAAGGCTCGCATGACGGTCCCCGTGTCCATGATGCCAGGGCCAGTGTACGGCGCGAACTCAGTGCGCCATCCTGTTGTCGACAAGTTTGACGAGGATGCATTTGAAGCCCATTCGGCGAAGGCTGGATACTCGACCGGGGTGTTGTATTTGAAAGATGCCAAAGGTGAGTCCGAATACAATGCGCTTCGACTCGTTTCATTGAAACCGTAATACGTCCGATCGATACTGCTAGCGACTGGAAGCGGGTTGATGCCAACTTGAGAGAGCAAGACTGTTGAGCCAAATTGCAACAACAGCGTTGTGAAACAGAGAAGTAAAGCCAGCACGCCTACGTGGACTGACCCGTGGTGCCACCTTGCGCCCCTTACTGCCAGTAAGGTCCAAGGTCCGGTATTGTCGTATCTCATTATTGACACCGCAGCGGCGGTCTGTAGTCGAACTGTCCCAGCTTGTAGCAAAATCGCGGCAAGCATCGACGTACATATCATCGCTTGCGCGGCGGTCGTCCATCGTAAAATGAGAGACGTGATGGTTACTGATCGAGTAGCCCAGCCTGTTAGAACGATTCGCAGCCAAGTCGCGTTTTTGGTATCAGCTGCCCATAGGAAGGTGAGGAAAGCAAGACAAATGAAGCAAATGATGTACGAGCACACAAGCAATGTCAGCTGGAACCTTCCAAGTCGCGATGCAAACCCAATGCCGTGGCTATGGCGCAGGCTCCCTCTGTCAGATCGGTTCTCGCTGCTCAGTAGACTCGTGGCTTCTTGATAGGCGGGGATTGGGTTCTTATTCTGGAGTTGCAGCTCGTGTGCTTCCATGCTTGTGGACTTCGGTCATGTATGGGACATATGAAGTGTAAACTGGTATGAAGGTTGGCCACAGTCGCTGTCGAATGCACCTTTCTTGTATGGCATTATGTCTGGAAATGACCGTTACAGCCCCACGGGTTCATTTCCCGTGCGGCTGAGCATCGATCGTGATCTCGGCCGCTTGACAAGCGAAGCCGAAGCTGGGCAGGCCAATGAGGTTTTGGTCAAGATGCCGTTGTCGTGAAGGCTTGTGGCATTGCTGCGTGTGTTCAGTGACGATTGGATGCCTTTGGATGCGTAAGCTGCCTGCCAGACATTGGTGAAGAGCACACGCTCACATACTTTGAGCTGAATTCTGTCTGCAAGCTTGCATGTGGTTTATTATTGAGCTATTCGATACCAGTGTGAAAGCAGTTATAAGTACTGTGCGGGGTAGCTTCGCGATGTACTCATGAAGAAGGCGCGACATGTCCACGTGACGTCGGCCATCAACTCGTCCTGAGCTAAAGTGGTAGCCAACTTCTCTCTCAAAGTGTGACTATACATTTGCACCTGCCCAAGATCACGTTTCTAGCAACACCGCTCAGTGCCCTGCAGATGTGCAAAGTGGCGTGACCAGAACTCACGCATCGATGTACGCGACTTGGATTCCGCCGCAAGCGAGTAAAGAAAGATGCTATACTCATCACGAAAACACAAAACATGCTGAACACAGGCACCAAAATACTCAAAGAACATATCATGCAAAGTAGTATTCAATCCATGCAAATATGCTATATGATACAAGCCACATCAGCTGGCACCATCYCGTGCCGTAGGAAACCTCACTACACAGGTTCCACATGTCCCGCATCTATAAACCCACCAAATCACCAACACATGAAGAAGCGAATGGACGTCCGAGACCAGCGGTGAGGTCGGGGTATCTCGAAACACGTAAAAGGGAAAAGGAAAAAAGTCATCAAGCCCTCTCAATCCACGTCGACGAGAGCGTCGTTCAGAGAAGTATGGTGTGGGAAAAGGGATGCTGTGTCCAACAGTGGAGAAGTGAACGCCATGAAATGCATGAAGAGTAAAGGAAAGGGTATCAAGCGCGTGAAGTGACGTTCATGCGCTAGTAGCGGTAGGATTGGTCGTAGCCTTGGTCATATCCTCGCTGTGAAGCAGGTGTGTAGCTACGGTCAGGTTGGCTTGCTGGCGTGTGGCTGCGGTCGGGTTGTCCTGATGGTGTATAGCTTCGGTTGGGTGGCGCCGCCGGTGTGTAGCTGCGATCCATGTTTCCGGCATTCCATGAGGGTTGCTGGATGGGCGCAGTTGCACTCCGCTGCTGGACTGAACCGTTCATGCCGCGATTGGGCAGAGGCTGGCTTGCCTCACGACGCTGAATGGCGGATTGCAGCGAGGCTGGCAGCCCTGGGCGTGGTGGCGCCGTCCCCACTCGTGGCGGTGGGGCCGTGCCTGCTCGCGGACCGTTTGGAAGCCCCGTCTGTGGCTGTGACATGGCTGGCGACCCCGCTCTTAGGGTGCTTGGAAGCTGAGGCGGTCTATATTCATCCGAACTATTCGAATTCGAATAGTAATGCTGTGGTGCGTTGCTCGACGGAGTCATGTCGACGGGTGACAGCTCATAAGACTGGCCGATGTTGGGGCCACGGCTATCAAATGGGCTGAACTCGGGATAAGGTCGAGTGGAATGTGCTGGGGATGGACCGCGAAGATCTGTTGGCAGGGGGGAGATCATGTGCGGGTCTGAATCGAGACGATTGCTGGAGTAGCTCGTATCAACAGGCGGTAGGACTCCACGAGGTGGCATTGGCGATGCACGACCTTGCGATTGCGGTGTGAAAGGTCGGCTGGAAGGTGTGAAAGGTCTGGCAGATTGCTGCCCAAAGTAGTCGTTCCTTCGATCTAGAGGCGGCATCGGGTCCATTGGTGTAGCAGTACCCATTCCTCCAGCTTGGTCAAGAAGGGGCGCGTTTGAGCGGTAGCTAGTGTTTGAGAAGTTCGAGAATTGTGTATTGGACCGGGTTGGTACGCCAGGTCTCTCATTCAGCGTCGGCAAAGTAGGGTTCATGGCCGTCCGATTCGTGCTCATTGTGTTTGTTCGTGCAGGCGCGTTGACCGAATATGGGGGAAGCGTGGTGTTGGTCTGCATCGTATCCGAGCGCTGCAATGGCGCAATACTTGAGCTGTCGTCGTCTTGATCGAGCTTGGGCAATGTGGGGCGAGTCTGCGAGGGGTCGAGGTTGCCCTTCTTGATAGCCTTGCGTTCCTCTTCCCTTCGCTTCTGGTCTGCCTTCTCAATAGCCTTCTTCACCTTCTTGCCCACAATACGCTCCAGACGAGTCTCGACCTTCCGGCGGCAGTACTGGGTCAGAGTGCCGTCGGCTTGAGGAATGTAGTGCCAGAGGAAGAGGACATAAAGAAGCGCGGAGATGAGCAGACCCAAAGCACCAATAACCCAGATGACTAGGGAGAACAGCATGGTGAAGTAGATGACCGTCTCTTGTTTGTTGCCGGTCTCAATCATGAACTTGATGTTGAAGAAGAATTGCTCGAAATTGGAGCGATCTTTCGACGCATGTTCGCCGATTGGGAGTAGTTGAGCCTGCATGACCGCATACAGTGTCATGGCGTTGATGGCAATGCGAGGGCCTTGTGCAACAATAATTAAGAGCGCACCCTTGAACTGGAAGTAGACACCAAGGGCAATGTAGTTGGCACCCTTTTTACTCTTGGTGAGCTCCGCAAAGACCAAAAATCGTCGCCAGCCTTGACCACTTTTGGTAATGCGCATGCTCTGCCAAATAGCGGCAAGCGGTTCGAGGTAGCATTCCGTTACACTGCCAGATTTGACGACACGCAGGGCGCGGAAGTATCGGTATAGGAGAAAGACGTAGGATATAATGATGGTGATGGCGAAGATCCATTTGGCGACATCGAAAGGTACGGCAGGCTTGACCTGGCTGTTCCACTTGCTGAAGGCGAGGAGATTCACTGCCGTGAAAGCGTCGGCTCCGTAGATGGCGCACGAGACGATGACGAGGATCCAGAGCCAGGCGTACGAGAAAGGAGCAAGGCAGGACGTTGACTTGAAGTCGGACAAGTTCTGGAGAGGTTAGCAGTGCTTCGGTTCACCCTCAATGAGCTACGCACAATGTAGTCCCACTTCTGCTCATCCGACACAATGAGACCCTTCTCGCGGTCTCCACAGCACCCCATCGTGAGTACTGCTCGGTGGTATTATTAGGTAGTATAGAGGAAATCCGCTCAACGGTGTCGCCTGCAGTCCAGCTGGCGATAGAAAGAGTGTCGCGAGCGCTACAAGAGCATTGGCTGCGCTCGGGTGGTCGTGAAGGAAAGACGAGGGTCAGTCGTGTGGTGACAGGCCGGCTGCTCACCACTAGCGAGCAGAGTGAAGGAGTGACAGGGTGTGGCGCTTTTGACAGACCGGTTGGTGGGGAATAGGCTGCGCCAGGGGCCACGATTTGGGTGGTGCGAGTCGTTGTTCGGATGCTAACAGAGCGGGAAGTGCATGATGCGAAGACAAATGTGGTGCAGTTGGCGTCAGAGGTGGCCCGGAGTGTACCTGTTCACTGCGGAATGGGGCGCGTCCGACTGACAACGCGCGGTATATAGAGCACTGACAATGGCGCTTTCGCGGCTTGATTTTTTCTTATTGTGTTGAACCGTTGCGGTGAAGGTGACGGCGGTGGTGGGCAATTGCACTCGGTGCGAGGGCGTCAAGGAGCGGAAGGCGCGACTGTGCGCGGAGGGGAAGGTGCAGGATACGCCGAACGCGAACGAGCTTCAGAGGGCTAAGGAGCGACGAGAATGTGCACGCAGCGCCAGCGTCTACGTGTTTGTCTGTGGAGGGCAAGGCGGGCACGAGTGGTGATGAGGGAGCGCCTGCCAAACTTGGGGTTCTTTGGTGTTGGTGGCCGTCGCTCCTGCCCTGCGCCAGCCGCTGGCCGTCCCGCTCCTTGCTGGTGATTGGTCCGCCGAGCATTCTTTGGTTTGACCCATGCTTCACGCTTGCCCCGGTTGGGAACTCAGCTAACCTGTTCCTTGGTCTTACTCCAGAAACGGCCTGGGATAAAGTGCGCATCTAATCTAGGAGCGGCCCTATCAGCGGTCTCTGGCCACCAGCCTCGCCTGCGCCGAACACCCAAACAGACGCTCTGAAGCACCACGATGGATGTATTTGGTGAGAACGTCGCTCGAGTGGCATGGTCGTAAGTAGCACCAGCGGCTCCGCGTACCCGCATTGCCAGATCTGGTGCATCCCTCATGCTAAGATCTGCCTTGTGCCACATTCTCAGTCTCAGGCTAGAACATCAGCACCAAAAAAGACTTTCCATGTCGTCACCCGCTGCGTCTCGGGAGCGTCGGCTGCTTCAGCCTCAGCACCCCAGCCAGTTCGAAACAGAAACACTGCGCCAATCTTACTGGGCTGTGCATACGTGGTAAGTCCGGGGGTATCAGATTTGCCGAGCCGCAACCTCATGTCATGCGAGCATTATACTTTGCCTTTGATCCGTACTACTGGATGCCCCAAATGTAAGCAGAAGCGTCTAGCTCTTCCCAAGGCCCTCGTTACGTCTCGGTAGAACTGGTTCCATGCTATGCAGTGTAGAGCACGTACTGGTAGATGTCGTTGACTACGACACATGCTCACGCTCTGCTGGGACAATTGGAGAAAGAATGGCATGCATTGACTGATGGGACGAAACAGGACCCTAGTAGAATGTAGAAAACGTCATAGCGTGACATCAGTCTCATCAGAACCCGAAAAGAAAAGGCAGAAAGCATAGCATCCAACGGGTCCCACAAAGAGTTACCGCGGTCGTGTCAACACAGGGGCAGACTAAGCAAATGGGATCTTGTCCCCACCCTCAAACACCCAACATTTCTCCTCCTCGTTGCGCCAATATTCCTGCCCCCTATCTGCATCCCATTGCCGCTCTGATGGTTTCGGCGGACGCGGCGGCATGAGGTTCTCCTTTGAGCCGTCATACCAAACACGAGTGCGCTTGTCGACTGTATCATAATAGTACGTCTTCTTGCCCGTGTCCCAGATCCAAGGAGATGTATTCTCTTCGGAGACAGATGAAGCAGCACTGGAGCATGAACGGCTACCGACCATCCAGTTCTCGTAAGCAGACGGGTGGCTCGGCGAGGCAGGATGGTAGGGCATCATGCGAGTCTCGTGAGGGTATGCTTGCTGGGGCCAGTGGTCCTCGATTCCAGGTGTCGAAGGGGGAGAAGCTGGTTGGTAGCCATAAGCTGGGTACGTCAAACTTCTGGACAGATGTCCGGGATAGCCTTGGGATACCCGTGGTCGGGGATGAGGAGATTCGTGATGCATCTCTTCCGACTCCGAATCGTCCTCCGACTCTGTTGGTTCTTCATTGACATTGTTAGCCGATCATGTCAAAATATATGCTAGCAAAGCTGACTCACCTGGTAGTGCGCTGCGGTAGTTGTCGCGGTATCGAGACCTCGACATGTCGTCGGCACTACGAAGGTGCCGCGCTCGCGGCCTATGGTCGTCCCTTTCGTGTGCTTCGTCTTCGTCGTCTGACTCAGCCAATTGATGCTTTTGATGCTTGTGATGCTTGTATTCCATCAAAAGAGCACCAGCACCAATTGCAGCAACTGCTGCGCCTTTGGCCATATCTCTTTTCCGAGGCATGCCCATCTTGTCGGCTGATCTCGACGCTTAGGTCCGAAGATGGATGGACAAGAAAGAGAAGATTCCGGAACAAGTGATGCGCCTGCGCTGTCTTCCTGGGAAATGGTGTTTATCATATGGTCTTTATGCCTCCGTGATCCCTCGCCAGGCTGAAGCCAACTAAGGCACCCAGCCTACAGCCTCTATGAGAAGGACCTCTTGTGTGGCATTGCAGCCCAACAACAAATCCTCCATGCAATTCATAATCGAATGAAATACATGAGGCGACTTGTGGGCCAGTATGGTTGCGCTTCAGCCTGGTGCCCGACCTGTCGTGGCACCAAGGGCCATCGCGAGTAGGGCGAACAGGGCGCGCATGACCAGGCTGTGCACACAATAATGTTCCCGTAGCGTGGTGGTGTGCGACGGGACGAGGGCGCTGAAAACACGTCTGATTTGGAGGACTGCTGCACCTGCATGGGGTCAAGGCTGGAGGATGAAGAGGGACTTTTAAAACTAGTCTTGATTGGACAGGAGTGCAGAAATGCGCAGCCATGCTTAACGAAAAGCGAATAGGAACAGGAAGCGAGCCATGTGAGCACGAGGACAATACGGAACGGTGATAAGGGTGCGAAGAGCAAGCGTGTCATCCTTTATCACCTCCGCAGCCTGATGGATTTAGCATTGATTTCTGGCAGACGTAGGTTACGACTTTCCTTTCCTTCCAAAGATAGTGGACCCGTCTAGCGTGAGTATAGATTTGTGTGAATTGAATTAGACGACTATTCGATGTTGGCAGTATTGCGCCCGATGACGGTGGTGGTGCCGGAGCAGAACGAGGCGAGATTGCTGTCCATACGCGCTACTACCGCGCACGCAGGGCAAGGACCGATATCAGCGTTAACTTACCCCGGATGGAGAAAAGATTCAGTAACGTATTTGTAACTAGCTTCCGATTTTGGATATTCCTTCCGATCATCGCATATACCCTCGCTATAATGGAGAGTTGTGCGAGCAAAGGAAACGACGCGATGAGGGTCCTGGAGGAAGATAAATAGGGATGCACCTCGGAACAATGGAGGAGATGCTGCACTCGCGAGCGTGAACATGCATTGCGGCGGGGGTAAAGGAGTACTGAATCGATTCTTGATAGCGAAGGGAGCTGCGACACGCCGGTCTAGCGCACAATCAAAAGAAGATATCGCACTCATGACTGTAGCAATATAAGATTTGATCGAGGAACGGGAGAATTGGACCGCTGCTCTGGAGGATCCTCCTTTGCAAACGTATAGTCCGTACAAAAACCCTGGCTGCAGGAGAGTCGCCTTGTGCGACAACATATTCGGCTACCTAATGCTTTCCTGCCATTGCATCTATTGGGTTTGTAGCTAATCCCATCATTCTTCGCTGGCCTTCTTCAACATCCGCACTTAGCTTGGCCCCCATCCATAATGGCTGTGTCTCTTGTAGCTTGTCCTCGAAATCTACAATTTCATTCCCGCCCACCCATAAAGACTTCCCGTGAATTTCTGGTCTTATAACAGGAAGAAGTAGTGCTTTTGCAACTCCAGCTGCCGAATTCCGTGGAAGATCACCCCAGGTAGCAGAAATGAGCGGCGGCGTCATGTTTGTTTCTTCGTCTCGAGTCAGTCTCTGACATAAGAAATGTTCATGTAGCGCTTTACCTGTCATCCACGGGGCGACCATATTGATTGACACATTTGCCTTGGGAGCTGTCGGCCGAAATGCTTTGAAGAGGCCAAGAATGCCACCTTTCGAGGCAGAGTACTGGTACAAGGGCGTGTCGATGAATGCCGAGGCAGCTCCGGTGTAAACGATTTGGCGCGGGCCTGCTGTAGGTGGTCCTTTCTTGAAGTAGTGGAATGCTAGTTTGGTTGCATAGAGTTGACTAATCAAGTTGATGTTGATAGTCGAAGTATCAGGCGCTTTTAAGCTACCTTTAGCATCGAAATGCTCACCAAGCAAGTCTTCGTGGTGTATTCCGGCGTTAGAGAGTACTGCATGTATGACGCCAAACTTCGCAATTGCAGCGTCGAAGATGTCGCGAAAGCTATCCCAGTCTGAAACATCAACCCGTCGCCAAACAACCCGGCTGTGCAAGAACGTCTCAGTTACTCTAGTTCGTGTAGTTCAGTGAAAGTATGGCGTACCTGTCGTCATTCAGCTCACTAAGAAGTGTTTGAGATTCTTTCTCATTGACATCAGCAAGAGCTAAATTAGCTCCGTTTGCTTGCCATTCGCGTTAGTTGTTTTCACACGAGTAGCATGATGTTGTTGCAGACTAACCATATGCCAGCTTTGCAGCCTCGCGTCCGATGCCCGTAGCACACCCAGTAATGAGGATGGTTCGTCCATGCAGGGCACTGAAGTCGTTGGGTACTTCGTAGGAAGTCATGGTGTGATTGGTTCTTTTCCGATTCAAAAACTACATATTTTCTTACCTGCCACTTTTATGCTCTGTATTTGATGTTCCGACTCTTAAAATGTGGGGTAACGATTGGCTTCGACGGAATGCAAAGCACGGCACGGCATGACAAGACAGACCGCGCCGTGCCCACTGCCCTCAGCAAGACTGAGCTTCCGCGATTGTGACCTACTAAGATGATAACGTGACCGCATTATTCGAAGGAGCGACCCCGATCACCTCGGTCTTGAATACCTAGTAGAGACCCGGCCACATGCGAGTACACCCGTGCCCACCAAATCGAGCTCCGCTCATTGTGAAAGACACATGTATATTGCCGTTCGGCTCCGACACGGGACCATCCGCTGAGGGGTTAGAAAGCTTAGCGGCGAGCTATGGTACCACAAAGCTAGTAAGCATCATACAATGGAAGTACTGCGTGCATAATTTGCTTAGATACTTAAGTACTTATTTTGGGATTATCCAAAACGTGTGGTTGCGTTTGGTGTTGTCAAACTTGAAAGTGCCGCAGGCATGACGCCACGGTGGGTGTTCCGTGACGTAGGGCCAACGTTACCTGAGTTGCGAAAGATGTGAATTCGATAGTCTTCCACAAGCTCCTAGCCGATTGAGAATCCGATGCATGAACTCGCACTCCTTGCCATGGGATCCGTCAATGCCTCTCTCGTTCAAATGCCCACTACGCATATCTTGTGCGGCCTAGACCTCCTTTCCAGCAATATATACAGCTTCTATGAGAAGGACTTCAATTATTATATTCTAACTCAAGAACAAATCTTTTACACAATTCCTGACAAATGAATCAAAGTAAGGCAGTTCATAGGCTAAAATAGATGGACTCAGCCTAGTTCCCGACATAACATCAAGCTACCGCGAAAGAGCGAACGGAGTGTCGTTGGTTACGCTGCGCATCCATAGCCAGGCTAAACGCGCCTTGGTGTGTTCAACGATGGTTGTGAGGTGAATACATATCGGTTTTGGAGGACTGTTACAGCTAAATTTGGCCATCCGGAGACGAGGCTGAAGGGCACTGTTGTCAGAACCTCAGAATTGAGGGACACAAAGCGGCTCGACTGCAGCTTCAGGACTCTGAAATATGTCGAGTCTAGCCCTAGAGATCAACCTCCTCGAGGACTAGAATTTTTGTTACGAGAAACGGTCGTGATTTTAGTATCCAAAAACGCGAGGCTGACGCGCAAAGATGCGTGGACGCTGATTTCAGGGGTAGAGATAAATGGGGCTCCTGCGTGCACAAAACAGTCCCACCGCTTCCAGACACAATTAAGTGCCCCCCAAGTCAACATGAATGTGTAATTCACCCCTCTTCTCATTCCCTGATGCGCATGGAATGGGCTTGAAATTGACACCTGGGCTTGTGCTCAGTGCAAACTATACAGTGCCAAGTGAGCGATACTCTTCCTCTAGTTTTGCACGTGCCGACTGATATTTCGTCCGTCTTTCGTGCTCAGCCGTTGCCTCGGGGCTGTAGAGAAATCTTTGACTGGCCCAGTGTCGCTGTCGATTCTCTTCCTGATCGAGCTCGTTTATGAGGGTCAACAAAGCTACTTTTCGTACCTGCACATCAGTCTCTTCGGGTTCGCCTTCTTCTACGATCCGTCAAAAACGTGCTCCAAGGTCAGACGACGATTACGTACCGTTGATGTTCGCAGATGGTGTATTGAGCTTCTTCTGATATTGCGCTACCTGCCTCGCCCAGTCCAGCGCTTTGGCAAACGCTGTCTCGAATGTACCCATATGGATAATCGGGGCCAGGCTTGGAATGCTGCCTTCAACCCCATACACAAGAGAATTACGAGGCCCACTGAAAACCGCAAACTCTTCCACGAGTTCCTGGTTCATGATGATATCAAATTGACAGTTCCTCAGGACGTGGAAACGTGTGCTCTTCTCGAAACCCGCCTTTCCCGGCAACTTCAATTGCGCGTCAATGTACCCTTCTGTGACTCCCACGGATCCATCCGCAAACATAATTTTTTCGCAACCGGGTGATGTGTAGATTTTGTAGGCCGATACCATCTTGTGGCTGATGAGAGTGATGTCGGAACCGGTATCAGCGTGCGCGAAGACCGAATGCCCATCGACCTCGCAGAGCACCCGGTTTGTCGAAGCTCCAATCGAGCATACCCTGTATGTGCATCGTGCTCGCTCTGGAAGCAGCGTTAGCCGCTCTTGATGCTTCGTAAGGGTCTCGGTAGCCTCGAGCGATCTGAGTCCGAAGAGTACAGGGACAGCTAAATCTGTGAAAACGTTGAAGTAACACGTGGCGACATGTGCATCTCTAAATCCAATAGTAGCTGCTAGCCGGCCAATGCCGTGTACTATATTTCCATTCGGAAGGACAAAAGAGCCTCTGTGTTTCGAGTCGTATCCAAAGCCCATAGCTGTGACCATGGAGAGCGAGATGTGGTTGTCGTGAGTTCCAGTGTCATATCGCGCCATAATTGCCCGCATTGTCTGGTCACCATTATTTGTGAAGACAATAGGCAGTCCTTTTCTGCCTGGATTTGGGATGCCTGGACTTGGGATGCGTAGAGTCGTGATGACGGGACTTGGGCTGCCTGATAGATTTGGCAAGGCTAATCTCCTTTTTGAGACAGTACAATTATCGCACCTGGTATAACCACACATATCGCAACCTGGAGATCGGTACCCGATATCTTCAGCACCACATTCGCACTTAGGCAAGTTAGGTTCCAGTCAAAAGTATGGGATCATAAGAACTTACACAGTGCCACACATACGTATACCATTGTGGGCCCAACATTCTGAATGCTTCACTGGGAGTCGTGTCGGAGCTGTTCCGCCGTCAGCGACAAGAGTGGATGAGGAGGGAGGATCGATACGCGCCTTCAAGAGCCGTTTCCTTCTGACCTTGGCGCGGACATCTCGCTAACAGCACTTCATCATTGGCTACGTCTGGCCACTCAGACGACGCGGTAACTGCACAGCCTTGAACCTTCACCGGTCGATACACTTTCACGCGCGCATGTGAAGAAAAGTTTCGGTGCGAATGAAGTCTCTCGACACTTTTACTGTGCCTTTCAAAGGCCATGTACGGACGTCGAAGAAACGATGTCGAAGCGGAAGGCCCTTCGCTCGCACCTCTCGACGGATTTCCTTCCCTCGCAGCTTTCATCGCCAGTGATCCCGACCATACTTCCCTCGTCTTCAAGCGCTTCGATAGACTCGCTGCGCGCAACCTGCTCTATCTCCAGAGCGAGCTTGCCGAGCTGCAAGCGAAGCAAGACCAGTTCGATGCTGAGGACCAGTCACTGGAACACGGATCTCTTGGATCCAAAGCATGTGCCATGAATTGGGAAAGCTTCCGGCACGCATCGCAGGAAGTGGACAATGAAAAACAGAGAGAGCGAATGAAACTTGTGACAGACATAAGGACGAAATTGAAAGAATACCGTACGAGCCCCTCACTTGCCTCATTCCGGATGCTCCTAATGGAGTTCATCAGGAGAAGCACTCATGTTCGAAAGTTCACTCGCCATGCTCAAGGCTCCGCCCAGGCGCACTTTCGAAGCCATCAACCACGCTTTCACGCGTTTCAACAAGACAGCAAATCGCAGAGATCCTGTCCTCGCTGGCTACAGTTCAACGCTATACAGCTCGAACGACGACCTTGTCCTGCTCAAACAACCACAACACGAAGACCGGCTGACCAGCTTCGTACAGAGTAAACTGCCTGTCTTGTTCATCGTAAGTCAAGTCACCGCACAAGACCGCTCAAAGTAACAAGCGACAGTCTGGCGGAAGAAGAGATAACGACACAGCATACGTATCCGAGAGACGAATCGCCCGCTTCGTCAACGTAATCAGCATCTTGCTTGCGTTTATCCTGCTCTTCGTCGCCATTATCTCGCTGTACGTGACGTCGAGTCCGAACAAGAAGCTCGGCATCGTCGGCGCATTCATCGCACTGTTCGCAGCCAGCGTGGGCCTACTCACTACAGCCAAGAAGGCTGAGGTCTTCGCAGCGACTGCGGCGTACGCTGCGGTACTGGTCGTGTTTGTCAGTGGCAACCTGGGCTCGAAACCTGACTAATCGAACGAGCATTGTGGGAAGCACAACCACACTGTAGGACCGTTGGTCTTCAACAGGATGCGTTAACCCAAAATCGTAAAGACATGGCAGGCGCTGCGATGACATCTGAGCGAGCCCTTTGCGAGGGCCGGATGTCTGCGGGTGACTGTTGAGAAGGTGGCAACTCAACCCACGTCTTCAATTTGCTCGAGAAGTCCGCTCTCTACCGAAACCAAGGACCGGTGCCGTCCAGGGTAAATTCGCCTACTCACCATAGCCATATTCGCACCCTTCATCGAAGACTGAAAACTCTTCTGGGGTCTTACGCCAACCACCACGACATGCCTTCCCCATCTATGACTCTGCCTTACAAACTCTCCACCTCTCCACAAAATTAAAATTGCATTACATCACCCATCCCCACCGCCACCGCCATCGCCTCTACGTATCGATAAGCCGAGCTCTACCGGGTGATCTAGATGCCAGAAACCTTGGGAATCTTCTAGCGCGGGTGTAAGTGATTGGCGTGCCTGGGTAGTGTATGCAGGACGTGCAGGAGCCGGTAGACTTGCCCAATAAGGACCATGTGTAAGACGGGACGACATGCTTTTGTGTTGAGGGCTTACGAATTGATGGTGGTGGGGGTTGGTGTATGATGCGGAGAGCCGGGTGGGTGTGTTGTAGCACTGCAAGTTTTTAGGGATCTTGGGTTTTGGGTTGATGTTGTGTTGCGAGAAGGATGTTACTATGTGAGTAACAATCTTCCATCGAGCAGCAAAATCCCACCCGTATCCAAAAATCTTGGCCACAAAGCCAGCCCACAAAGCATCCATGAAAGACTAGAAACTTGAACTAAACAAGCACCATAAAAACCTGGAACTTACCACCAGATGGTTATTGCATATTTGCAAGGAAAAGACATGCCTCTAGACGAAAACTCTATCAAAAGACGCTACGCTGATTGGCTCCATCGCCGAAAAGCGCAAAGTCTAAAAACTCCACTTACACAAAGACCTTTCACCTCAACCCGGCCGTTGGCACATGCATGAACGCCCAACGAACGACAATCCACCACGTTGCATGAGGGCGTTACTCAACACGGGCTGAAGTACTCTACCATCTTGTGATCCGACTGGTAGGACTTAGCATGCTAGATTTTTACCATGCGTGTAGCTGCATAGGTATGCAAGCCCGGAGCCACGTTGCGATAAAGATTTCTTATCGTCGCGTGCCTTGCAGCGAGGGCGGGGGATCCACAGACGTTACGTCGGCAGTGGGCGCGCAAGCGTGAGTGGAGCGAAAAGTGCGCAGGTGCAGATGGGACGGCTGATGATGGATGAATAGAGGTTGTGATTTACGTTGTGTATGCGTCATGACTGCAGTGAAGGATGCGTGCGTACAATGTCGCAGCAAAACGTTGCGCAAGAATAGAATCAGTTGCGCGTCACAACATAAGAGCATGTGAAGGAGCTGTGCCTCAATGCGGAAGTCAGGACATGTGCAAGCTGTTGAGAAATGACCTCCGAACTCGACTCATGCTGGCAAAGACTCGAGTCGGGAGAGCAACGTTCTGGAAGAGTCAAGACTCCACAGCAAAGTCGCGGCGACAAGGAGGGCCGCGCAATCTGTTCAATCACGATGAACATGATCCACTGCAGCGGCGATCGCAATTGCGCGGCAATCATTTGCTTCCCCGGACCTGTTGAGCCGTGCGCCGGGGGTGACGCTGTGCGGTGCGTCGTCGTTGTTGTTGTTGTTGTTGTCATCGTCGTCGCTACACCTAGCAGCCAGCACTTGCTGTTGAGCGCATCACACTCTCGGTCGCCTCTGTGGTGGGCGCGACCTGAGGCAGCCGTCGGCGTATGGAGACGCACCACGTTCAACAAGCGGACAAGCCTGTTTTTGCGCTGGCGGCTTGGGTCAGGGCCAGCCATGCGTCTGAAACTTCCGGTTCCTGGCTCAGGCACGCCAATCAGCGTGCGCGCGTGTCAGCCCCACTTGTCAGGCACCGATTCCCATTCGTCGTGCCCAGATTAGAGTCCGCACACGCGCCATGCCGCTTGCGGGCACCAGGAGATGAGATGGGGGCAGCCGGCTGAACTGTCTCTTTGAGCCTGTGTCTGGCCGCTCGCTTTCCCTTTTCTTCTCTTGTCTCCTTCACCGCTGTCCTAAGGTTATTTACCCGTTGTCTCTCACTTGATACCAGCGAATTCGCGCGTTCACTCATTCACGCTCGGATTGCTGCTCTGCGACCAGTCACTCCTTTCCACACATACTTAGTCACGCACCGCGAACACAGCCGTTGAACGACTTTACGACCTTTGTCCCTCTTGCACATCGATAAACGACTTTCAACAAACAATCATCATGCGCTGCTCATCTGCTGTGGTGCTGAGCACCCTTGCTGTCGGCCAGGCCGCCGCTGCCAACCTGCACAACCGCCATTCGAGCTTCCACGCGCGTCGCGAAGCGTAAGTCATGTGAGCACTGAGTCGATCAGGCGTAGATGCTAACAATGCCGCAGTTCCAAGCGCGAGGCCAACAATGCCGTCAACTGGGACGCCGTTGCATACGACCTAAAGGACGTCAAGTGGGACGAGATCAACTGGAGCTCCGTCTTCGCGTCCAGCCAGGCTGCTGCGCCCACCCCAACTCCCCAGGCCCAGAAGCCGTCGCCCGTGGCCGCATCGCCGACTCCTGAGGCGAAGAAGCCCACTCCTTCTCCGGTCGTCCAGGTCGCCGCCAAGCCCGTCGAGAGCTCCAAGGCCGCTGCTCCCTCTCCCAAGGTCGAGACCAACAACGTCATCAGCGACCTCGTCACCGACGTCTTTGCCGGCGTTGCCTCCATTGCCAACGCCATCGGCGCCCAGACCGGCGTCAACTCCAAGACCAACAACGGCGGCATCTGGATCGGCACCGACAGCGACTGGCAAATGGAGGTGACCAACGGCGGCAGCAAGCAGGCCGTCTTCTACTGCTGGAAGGCTAATGGCTTCTCCGGCATGTCCATCAACAAGAACGTCCCCGAGATTTCCGTCGGCCTGAAGCCCGGCCAGAAAGTCGATCTGTCCTTCGCCGCCGGCGTCCCCGCCGCATGCGCCCCTGCAACCGACAGCTCCAAGCTCGCGCTCTTCGGCGGCCTGCACGAGACCTGGGCCGAAGTCACCTTCGGCAAGGACGGTGCCTTTGACGTCTCGCGCAACGTCAACATGCGCGGCTGCAACATCAGCATGAAGGGCTCCAAGTGCACATCCGACATGAACACATGCGTCTTCAAGTGCAAGGATACCAGCGTCGAGTCGTGCGAGACAGGCTACACGCTCGACAACTGCGATGCCAGCAACGGCGGCGGCGGCGGCTACGATCCCGTCATGGCTGGTGTTGGCGGCGGCTGCGCAATGGGCTCCTCGGGCGAGAAGATCAAAGTCTCCTTCTCGTAAACACAAACGCAGCGTCATTGGTTTGGGGTTTTCCGGCGTTGGGACATTGTGACTCGTCCTTGGTTTGCTTTGCAGAAAATCGTCCATATCTTCCTCGACATACCCCACCCCTTTCTTTCTGGCATATACTGCAAGATGACCTTACCTTTCTTGGGAAACGACGCCAACCCAGTTGGGTATTGGAGATGATTAAAACGCCTCTTGGTGGTCAATGTCTTCGTGTATAATTGTCTAGATTTTGTTCCTATTAGCAAATCAGAAAAGTACAAAATTACTCCATTGTTCCTATGACGTGATGTTAGTGTCGTGCAACGCACACTACATAGTTCAACATCCAGCAAGACACTTAGCAACCGTACCCTCTGATTTAGTAGATACCTCTCATCACCCATCCAACTCACACACAATCAAAAGCCTCAAACCTCCCCCCATCACCCCCCCTAAACACCGCCCGCCCCGGATACGCACACAACTTCTTCGTCGCGTTACTCCCATCCGCCGGCTTACTCGCCACCACAAACCTCGGCGGAACGCCGTCCTCAACCCACGGAATCAGCGCGTCGAGATAGTGAATCGTGCCAGGAACTTGAGGGTAACTTGCCGCGGGGCCGCAATGCCCGCTCCCAGGGGCCATGAATAGGCGCCAGAAGGAGTTGAGTTGGTCGGAGCCGTAGATTGCTTTGGCTTGGTTGTGGTGGTCGATGGGCCAGGTTGGTGCGTTGTAGGGATCGGCCCAGCCTTTTGCTCGTCAGTTTACGCGCTTGTTTAATATCTAGAGCAAGAATGGGAGGGGAGGGGGAGGAGAACGTACCTTGCGTGGCAAGTAGTTTCCCGCCTCGTGCTTTGAACGCATCTAGGCGCGGGGATATTGCTGTGATTAATGGCCCGGCTACTTCTTCCATGGTCTTGACGTCCTTGTCAAAGTCGAAGTTCATGTAATCGTAGCTCAAGTTCTTGAAGACTAGATTTTGTAAAATCGGGACTGCGTAATCTGTCCATAGTTCGGTTTCTTGCACGAGCCATTCGGCTTCAGAACCCGCACCGAAGCCAGGGTATATGCCTTCTCCAGGGCCGGCGTAGATGGCGTCGACGGTCGCAAGCTGCGTTTCGTTGAGACAGACTGTTTTGTTGTTTGAGATCTGGGGCTGGTTGGCTTGGCAGAGTAAGGAAGCTGTGTCGAAGGTGCAGGTTGTGGGATCGTCTATGACACCGTCTTTCACACCATCGATTTCGTCACACTGCTCGACTACGGCGTCTCTTACGAAACTCAACGTATCCTGTGTCAGGAACGCGCCAGGTTTATTTGAGTGGAGGCCGTTCCACATGAAGGATGCCATGAGGCCAGTGTACCAGTTCCCTGCACATGCCGCAACGATACCATCGAAAACATCAGGGTGATATTGCGCCAGTGCGTAACCCTGAGCACCGCCTGTAGAGCAGCCTGCGTAGTAAGCTTTCTTTGGAGCACAGTCGTAGAAAGATGCTGTGATTGCTTTCGCCGGGGCAGAAAACATGGCGATGGAGTCGCGGATCCATGCTTTAGTCTGAGCGTACGAGTTCAAGAATGGTACGTAGCCTCCTGGGCGAGAAGGGCCATTCTCAGACGTCAAGTGTCCCGCATCACACCTTGGAGTCTGTCAACAAACTGCTTGTGATGGGATGTGGAGGATCGACGGCTTACCCTCCCACAGAGAAGCCAGCATTCAAGTATGATGCCATCGACCGGTAGTCAATCACGCCTCCGAAGCCGCCATTGCCTTTATGTGATCAGCTCTGAGAAACGACAAAGCTGGTCTGTAACACTTGATACGTACCAATTGACAGATAGCGGTCGTTGTAGTTTTCAGCTTCAGGTAGCCACACTTCGAAGTTCAGTGTGTTGTTCGGGCCATATGGAATTTGTCCAAGAATGCGGCAAAATGACGCAGTATTGGTCTCCGTTACGTTCTGTGCGGCCACTGCCGAGATGTTTGCGATGCCTCCGATAGCAATGCGACTGGACGAAACCACATAATTTGCGCCGTATTGCAGGGATGTACAACTGTCCTGGTTCCCTGCTTTGGGAAGACCTGTGACAATCGAAGCTCCGAAAGCGAGAACTGTACACAGAAGACGCAGCATGACGGATGCTTTTTGGCAATATGCGAAGGGAATCTGCGTAGAGCCGTATGTTGCATTTATAGTCTCCATTATTGCATCTGTCAACCTCCAGAATGGGAGAACCTCGGACGTCATCCCCACAAGGCACCCCGCATTGTAAACCGCCGAAGATGTTGGGGATCCCGGCTGCTCATGAATTTAGCAAGTTGATGATCGTGTACTGACTGGTGGAAGAAGCTTTCGGCGATCGTCGCCGAGTACTCGGGGACGGAAGGCCGGTGCCGAGCACAGAACCATGCTGTGGATAGCCAAAGAGAGTTCGATGAATATGGACGTCGGTCCTTTAACTGACTCCTGCAGCTGAGATATCCGATGTTCTACCGTGCTCTTCAATGGCGTAACAAGCGCGCACAGCAATGTCTTTGTTCCGGGCATCCACATCTTTCTCTCCACGATCTGTCGACGCACAGAGGGCCCACCGAGGATGACAACAATGGCCGCTAGCGATGAGACTTTGTGTGCATTTCGCTAGCTTTGAAACAAGGCTCGTTCAAGTAGTCACGACCTCGACCAAACATATGGCCAAGCCAATCATCCTTCAAAGTCGGCTAATGTGATCTAACTTCGGGAGCAGTAGTTGTCGAGAGCCTTGTAGAAAACGTGATGCGCATTGTGGTCCATACTGTGTATGCGGCTCCGGTAGGACACCAATCCCATCCCTTCCATAAGCTCATCAACGAGCAGCGCGAATACATACGCACCTAACCAGAGCGATAAAGATAGCCTCCATGCAACAGCCTGGAGGTCCTCAGTGTGTTATGAAAGCTGCGCTGCAAACGTAAAACGCACGCGAAGGCATTGGGGAGTGTTCCATCGGACATGTGCAAAGTGCAGCAGAAGAGCAATGTTGTGATCCAGCGGTGGGAAAGGAATGAGCTTTATCATCACGTAGTCTGGGACTAAGAATGCAAGGTCAGTGTCCGCGCTCTTAATATCCGCATACTCGGCGTCATTACACGCATCGCGAACCGCACACAGGGACAGCGATTGTTCGATTTGACTTCATTGAAGATACTATCACAGCTATGAAACTCCGCATATCCTATAGATGTCTAAGCCAGCCATTTACGCATGGTACTTATACACGGTCGAACCAAAGCGACCCCAGATGTGGCGGCCAGCTCCATGATGCAAGGGAATAAGATGCACTTTTAATCTTCTGCCTCAATCTACAACTCGTCGTGATCGGGCTCGGCGTCATCATCACCACCGGCACCGCCTGAGCCGTAGAGCTTGGAGGTGATGGGGTAGGCGACATCAGACAGCTTCTGGAACTGCTCATCGAAATCCTCAGAGGCGGCCGTAGCGGCGTTCTCCTCGAGCCAGTCCTGGGTCTCCTTGACGGCGTCCTTGATGGTCTCCTTGTCATCATCATCAACCTTGCCACCGAGACCCTCCTCGTCGTTGACCTGGTTCTTGAGGCTGTAGGCGTAGTTCTCGAGCTTGTTACGGGACTCAATGCGCTCGCGGTTGGCCTTGTCCTCCTCGGCGTACTTCTCGGCTTCCTCAACCATGCGCTCAATGTCTTCGGTGCTAAGGCGGCCCTTGTCGTTGGTGATGGTGATGCTCTCAGCCTTGCCGGTGCCCTTGTCGACAGCGGAGACCTTGAGAATACCATTGGCGTCGAGCTCGAAAGTGACCTCAATCTGGGGAACACCACGGGGCGCGGGACTAAGTATGGTCAGTTTGCAGTTCAGTTGGAAATCGAGCAATATGACTTACGGGATGTTGGTGAGCTCAAACTTGCCGAGATTGTTATTGTCCTTTGTCATCGCGCGTTCACCTTCAAAGACTTGAATGAGAACCACGGGCTGATTATCAGCAGCGGTGGAAAAGATCTGGCTCTTCTTGGTGGGAATGCTGGTACCACGCTTGATAAGAGTGGTCATGACACCACCAGTAGTCTCGATACCGAGAGTGAGCGGGTTGACATCCATGAGAATGATATCGGCCAGAGTCTCATCACCAGCGAGGATACCACCCTGAACGGCGGCACCGTAAGCGACAGCCTCATCGGGGTTGACATCCTTGCGAGCCTTCTTTCCGAAGAACTCCTCGAGCATAGCCTGAACCTTGGGGATACGGGTAGAGCCACCAACGAGGACAATGTCGTCAATGTCGGCCTTCTTGAGCTTGGCGTCCTTGAGAACCTGCTCAACTGGCTTGAGAGTCTTCTTGAACAGATCGTTGTTAAGCTCCTCGAACTTGGCGCGGGTGAGAGTCTCGGAGAAGTCCTTGCCCTTGTGGAAAGACTCGATCTCGATCTTGGTGGTCTTTTGCGACGAGAGCGTACGCTTGGCCTTCTCGACCTCGCGCTTCAGCTTACCCATGGTCTTAGCGTCCTTGGTGACGTCGACGTCGTTCTCCTTGTTGTACTTCTTGACAAAGTGGTTGATGATACGGTTGTCGAAATCCTCACCACCGAGATGAGTGTCACCAGCGGTCGACTGGACCTCGAAAACACCCTCCTCAAGAGTGAGGATGGACACATCGAAAGTACCACCACCAAGATCGTAGACGAGAACCTGGCGCTCCTTCTTGTCGTCGACCTTGTTCAGGCCATAGGCCAAAGCTGCCGCGGTAGGCTCGTTGACGACACGGAGAACGTTGAGACCGGCGATGGTACCAGCGTCCTTGGTGGCGGCACGCTGGGCGTCGTTGAAGTAGGCGGGGACGGTGACGACGGCGTTCTTGACGGGCTCGCCGAGATAGCTCTCAGCAATCTCCTTCATCTTTCCAAGAACCATGGCCGAGATCTCCTCGGGTGTGAAAGTGGTATCCTTGTTGTGGACCTCGACGCTGACGCGGGGCTGGCCATTCTTGTTGACGACCTTGAAGGGGAAGTGCTTGATATCGTTCTGGACGGCCTTGTCGGTGAACTTTTGGCCGATAAGACGTTTCTGCCATACAGTCAGTATTTGTGCTTGAATGTGGACAAGTGGAGCTCTTACGATGTCAAAGACAGTCCGGTGGGGGTTGCTGGCGTACTGGTTCTTCGCGGCATCTCCAACAAGACGCTCGTCGTCGGTGAAGGCGACCCAGGAAGGAGTGATACGGTTACCTGTGGAAAAGGCCACCTGTTAGGTCGGATTTTAAACGTATGCTCTCAGCGCACTCACCTTGGTCGTTGACCATAATCTCAACCTTGCCGTTCTTCATGATACCCACACAGGAGTAGGTAGTTCCCAAATCGATACCAATGACGGGGCCGGAGATTGCGCTGGCATCCTCCTTGATGGGCTCCTGATCAGCGGCGTGTGCTGTCTTCGCCAGCATCAAACCACCAACGAGGACAAGAAGAAGGTAGAAGGCAATGCTCCATGTCGAGCGGTTGCTCGCGCTCCGTGAGCTCCGAGCCATTGTGTGTATGTGGGGTGAGTAGTCTTGACGACTGAGTAGGCTCGAATGCCGGGGGCCGTGGGAGGGCGAAACTCTTAGTTGAGCTCGCAGTGCGTGCGGGGTGGAGAACCAGAAGCTCCGGGTATCCAAAGGAAAAGGTTGAAGGCAAAGGGCGAGTTGCGGTGCACTCTCAAAGTGAGGATTGAGAGAGAAGAATGAGGCCGGCGGTGGGCTGGCGTTATATGGAGCGAGCTTTCCAGTCTATTCGAAGTGAACACCTTTGCGATTTCGAAATCCCTGCCAAAAGCGGACTAGCGCGTCATAGGTCTGAAGCGCCACCGTGGTTCCTCTTCCAACCGCCCGCACATCAGCCTCAATTTCACCTATTTTCATGCAGCGGTGTACAGGACACGTGTGATTTGCGGGTACCAGAACCTTCGATATAGGCACCGTGCGATGACTGCAAACGGTACTGTTGCTTCAAGGCACCACCGCCCGCTGCTACACTGGGGCACTCGCGCTAGAAAGCAACAGCTGGCCTCAGTCGCTGTCACCCGGACATGCTTCATGCCTTTGTGCCCCTCCCCTGGCTATCGCGTATCGCAGGCAGCCCCGCGCTAGCTGTGTAGCGAAGTCAGCCTCACCCGCCGCCAGCAATCCTCTCTCCAGGTGTCCTTAATTGTCGCGGACTTGATTGCGGTAACGTCTGGCCATCTGTTCACATTGCGCTTGCTGGTCCAATGAGGGCCATCTCCCTGAGTGACTCCTCGCTTCACGTGCGATGTCTCCTGAATGAGTACAATCCTCATGTCTCAGCATGACTCGTCCATTGTACTTGACACATTGCAATTGACACTCAACGTTGAAAGTAACATTTTACGCTATTTCCATGCCGCTGCCTTCATCATCTTGCTCTTATGTTGCCTGCTTCACATATTGTGACGTGCTGCAGTGCTCCCAAGCCCCTTCCCACCCCGACTGTTCTCCGATGCAAATCATTCTCTCGTCACCGCGTCACCGCCATGCTGCTGACATTTTCTCTAAGCTTTTGCAATGCTTATTTTCCGCTTCACCTTCTCAACATGTCGCAACTCTACTGCATCTGGCAACTTGCACAGCCGTTGATAGCTGCGCTAAGAGGTTGGCATCGTGAGACGTCTTGTGTGGCCAGATTCTTGGTGTGTCAGCTGCGACCGGGGATGTCTTGCCATCACTGCATCCTCTTCTCGACCCCGAGCTTCTTGCTACACTGCATCTGGGAGGTGATGTGATGGTGTTGATTCCAGCACTAAAAATTGGCACCATTTGCGGCCCGACTACATGTCGATCCTTCAAAGTAAGGCGACGAAGCTGCCAGATCGCTGTCTTGTAGCGAAGTACCGAGATTCGCTGAGTTCGGCCAGGCAGAAGATGGCTTTCGAACACAGTATCTTTGCGTCAACGAGACTGCTCACCTCACGACCGAAGCAACTAGTTCGTGTATCTAGGGCGCGTGCTCGAGCCTGCGAAGAGCTTGTTTGACGAGACGCTGACGTCTCTATCATCGAGGTTGTAACCAGGTACCTCAAGCTTCTCGTTTTGCGCCACGAAGGCCACTTTACAGGCATCCGGAACATAAACTTTCTTGACATACTCAATGCGGTCTTTTTCGACTCAAAGTCATCGATCACAGCACTAGGGGCTTGGACGCCGTCGCTCGGCACCCCGGATCGTGGTGACAATTTGGCGCCGAGTGTTCGCCGTACTGCGATACGGTTTGCCATTTACTAATGCGCCTCTTTGAGCCTCGGAAGTCCACCTCCCTGGGACGAAAGACTGTTACTCACCCCGCACTTTGTATATTGATGAGAAATACAGAAAAGAATACACTTTACTCTGTTATATGCAAATTCCCGAGCTATGGTCTAGGGACCTCGCATTTTGTGGCTCACAGTGGCAACATTCCAGGCGATAGATAATGCAAATGGCAAAAAAATCTGCATGTTGGCTGCCCCTGTCAGCGATAGGATGTGGTCACATAAGCCATGCCGTGAGCTGCTTACAGCTCCAACTCGTGCCACATAGAACGATCGTCAGGTACCCTCACCGTCTCAACCGCCAAATGCCGCGTGTCGCCTAGACGACTTATACCCACATTATCACCGACTCAATCACAGGAGGCGATTCTGCATGATGTAGCCCTAGCACAGTATCTTACAAATACAATCGTAGGTTCTGCTGTGACGTGCCCTCCGAAAGAGGTACCGCGGGGCACAAATGATCCGTGCGCAATGCTTTCCGAACGTGGACGTCACGGTGGAAAGAGTGGGAGCACTTATAAAGACGCCGTCCATGCCCACTATTTCATTCTGCACTAAACACAACGTGTAATTCCTTCTCAAAAGTCATCTCATCAATTTACAGGGCAATCAAAGCAACAATGGGAGCTGAAGCCAACACAACTAAGCCGCATGGCCACCACGCCATTCCGAAAGATATTCCCGAGGATGATGGTCTGCGCAACACGCCTGCGAAAGGTGTAAGTTTAGAATTCGACGGGTAACAAGTATCTTGCTGACTCGCACAGATTTCATATTTTACTCCAGAGCAAAGCCCCCCGGCAGGTACCGCAATAGGCATGCTCGATGGCAGCTCCAAGATTCCTAAGCTATTCACCCCACTCAAGCTGCGCGGCCTCGAATTGCAGAACCGTATTGCCCTCTCACCCCTCTGCCAGTATTCTGCCGAGGATGGTCACCACACAGCGTGGCATCTCACGCATCTCGGTGGTATTATTCAGCGCGGGCCAGGTCTTACCCTAGTCGAAGCCACGGCTGTTCAAGCCGAAGGTCGTATCACGCCAGAAGACAGCGGTCTCTGGAAAGACTCACAGAAAGAGGGTCTCCGCAAGATTGTTGAGTTTGCGCACTCGCAGGGTCAAAAAATTGGTATCCAGCTTGCGCATGCAGGTCGCAAAGCCAGTACTGTTGCGCCATGGCTAAGCAAAGGCGACATTGCAGGGAAAGAGCTCAACGGCTGGCCCGACAACGTGTATGCCCCTTCGGCTATCGCTTTTAACGACCGCCACTGCCAACCCAAGGAGATGACAATTGAGGACATTGAGAAGTTCAAGACCGCCTTCAAGCAGGCCATCGAGCGTGCAGTGGATGTCGGCTTCGACACTATTGAGATCCACAATGCCCACGGATATCTTCTTCACACCTTCCTTTCGCCTGCTTCCAACAAACGAACGGACAAATATGGTGGCTCTTTTGAGAATCGCACTCGCTTGACTTTGGAGGTTGTCGATATTGCACGTCAGACTATTCCCAAGGATATGCCTTTGATCCTTCGCATCAGCGCTACTGACTGGCTCGATGAGGCTGGCGTTGAGGGCTGGACCGTCGATCAGACCGTGCAACTTGCCGAGATCCTCGCTGACCGAGGTGTCGATCTGTTAGATGTATCTTCCGGCGGCCTACACGAAAAGCAGCACATTCACGGCGGACCTGGCTACCAGGAGCCATTTGCAAAGGCCGTCAAGGACAAGGTCGGCGACAAATTGCTTGTCGGCACAGTCGGATCGATTACCAACGGCAAGCAAGCAAACGGCTATCTGGAGGACGACAATTTGGATGTTGCGTTCATTGGCCGCATGTTCCAGAAGAATCCAGGTCTTGTCTGGCAGTTCGCTGATGACCTTGGTGTTGAAGGACGATGGGCAAACCAAATTCGATGGGGCTTCGGAGGCCGTGGCAAGAAGTAAGTGACTTGCCGCAAGCGCCTCCCACACATCGCTAGTCGATGATGCCAGGTATTGCTTTTTCTCAATAGTGGCATATGTATCATGGTTCGATAAGTTCCTTTAATTTATAGACTTTTGGCGATTAACATTCTGATGATTGTGTACAGGGATGAAGTGACCAAGGAGAAACAATTCGCAAATGAGGCTGAGTTCACACTTCAAGAGGAAGGATTCGTGAATGGTGCTGCGTTCAAGGAGTACAAGGACAAATAGGCCAAGCATTTAGAGGCTGCTAGGCTGCAATAGATCCGTTAAAGGCGTCTCAAGTCGACCAATCCTATGATCCTCGGAACATATCGCATGTCAAGCTCCACGCGGAAAGTATTTCCTCCCTCAAGCTAACGTATAGTTTCTGCATCGGTGCAACCAATCCAATACAAGCTAGAGGTTTCTCGATCCATTGCGAACACCTTTAACTAAAGACGCGTTCTCTAATCCCGCTGCCGCCACAGCCACCTCGAAGGTTAAAAAAGCGAGCGACCGAATGTATTCTGCTATTTTCTTCACGATTCGAGCAATTAAAGAAGGATGGCATTGCTCCGGGGCTACGTAGGTTAACCACATTAACAACAAACGCGCGGCCCAAAATGTCTAGCGTCTTGCGCTCTGATTGGATCATGGCCATGCAAGACGTCATGTTGAACATAAACCAGGAACGACAACGTGCTGTAGTAGCTGAGAGTGTGTTGACGTATCCCATAACCGTGTGTTTCCCATGCGGAAGGTGATATCTGGGAGGGTTCAAACTAATCTGCCAAGCAGAAGTTGCCGAAATTTCTTACCACGGGTACTTTTCTATCGTGGTTTAATTCGATTTCTGAATTTCAGGCATTGCGCAACTAAACGTGTCTGACTCGCCATCCAGACACTGTTCTAGAAGTCCTGATACAATATGGCGAAAGATAGTGTTGTCGATCCTGCAGCACGCGACAAATACCTCCTCCAAGGTTTGTCTTCGTACCTATAGTCAGTCCATCACACAAGCACCTAACATCCACAGTAACCGCCGGTCCAACATACGACCCCGCAACTCACCAAGAAATCCCCGTCAATGGCCAAGACGACATATGCATCGAATCCGACTCCCTGACCTGCTGGCTCAAAGTCCGGATAAAAGACTACCACGGCCTTCCTCACAACTCCCCCTCCTCGTCACCATACTTCGACCATGCCCTGCACACTTCAGACCGGTACTCCGTCGCCTGGTCCTTTGTCCCGAAAAAAGATCTCGCGGGATCTGACATCGTCCTCGGCTTCGACTACGACCATTCCATCAAGCACCAACTACCCCCTGGCTTCAAATATGCAATGAAAATCGCGACAAGCATGCTAGACCCGGGCCTCTATTCTGATCCGTACTCTGATAATCCGTATCTATACGGCCCGGCGCTGTCTGGTCTTTTCACGCTTAATATCGGCGACAGAGTCTCTGATATCCCAGCCTCGGAACAACTCGCCACTCTCGCAAAGCAAACGTCGGGAGTTGTTGAAGAAGGCGCCACGGGCTCAGGGAAGGCTATTCGCAAGTCGCTTAACATACCACCGAAGTGGAAGAAACGCCGTAAACATTTCCTCAACAAGCAAAACCTCGAGGCGTTCACGTTTGAAAAGGGTCGCATGTATCATGCGGATTTCTTCAATCCGTATCTCGATTTTGCAAACTTCTCGCTGAGGTTACCGGGTTTTTCGATTTCGGTGGCAAAGTATATTGATGAGAAGACGCATCATTTGAGGTATGTGATGCGGAATCGCGCGACGGATGAGGTTTGTTTTGTGGTGGTGTTTAGGTTGCTGTTTGGGCAGGAATTGGAGGAGGTTGTGGAAGGGAGGAAAGAGGAAGGTCAGGAAAAGGGAGATCTAGAGCACGGGGTGAAGGGTTGGGAGGATAACTCATCGCAAGATAGGAAAGATCCTGGCATTGTGGAGGCGGAGAAGAGCGAAGAGTCGCAGCGCATTGAGGAAAAGGACGCTGCGGAGAATAAGGCTTCAAGAAAGGCGGAGCCAGAAGTTGATGAAGATGACGCAGGATACTCGGCAACAGCAGCGGTGACTTCACTGTCAAACACAATTTATGCTGCAATAAATGCAATGGGCTTTTGGGACGATGCGTCATCTTCATCAGAGTCTGGAGAACCGAGCCGCGATCCATCGCCTCACGCGTCGGGGAGGTCACTCGAAGCACAAGTCGACGATATGGACGACGCAACTGTGGAGAAGTATTTGCAAAGCCGTCAAGGGAATGTACAATAAGGTACAAGCCATAATCAAATCATCATCCATCACGAAGTCTACTTTAGATACTCCGCAACCTGATCCCCCGCAATTCGCCCAAACACCACACACTCCAGTAACGACGATCCACCGAGTCGATTCCCGCCATGGACCCCGCCAGTGACTTCTCCTGCTCCCCATAGTCCTTCAATACGTTTTTGCTCGTCCTGAAGGACCTCGGCCTTTTGGTTGATGAGCACGCCGCCCATTGTGAAATGGACAACTGGTGTCACAACACCAACATACACCACCGAATCTGGCTTTGGATCCTTCAGTGCCCAATTAGCGAATGACTTCCGACCAAATGGATCTTCCAAGGTCCCATTTACAGCATTGGCGTAACGCTCGATTGTTTCCTGGGCATTGGGGCCGAGTTCGGCAATGGTAGTCTTCTTCATCAGTCCTTTGAAGATGTAGAAGTCGACATGCGATTTCGCAGCGTTGTACGTCGCTTCATCAAGAACAACCTGCACGGTCCATTGTTTTGGCGAGTCTGATGTCGCTGGTCGTGAAGTGATGGCGTTCGTAACATGCTCGCGGGTATCTAGCTCGTTGACAAAACGTTTTCCGTCTATAAGAAGTATGCCGCCTTCGCCCCGTAACACTTCAGCTGCCAGGAATTTCAATGGTGAATCTGGACTCGCTGCGTCGACGAAGCCTGATGGATGCACTTGGACTTGATCCATGTCAATCAGCTTTGCGCCGGCAGCCGTTAGAATTGGTTGTGTTCCAGGCCTCGGATCATTTGTCGACGGATAGCCGTTGAGATCTGGTCGGTATTGTGCTAGTAGACCATGGGCATCGCCACCAAAGCCGCCTGATGCGAATACGACCGGACCATGGAGCTCCTTCTTCTGCCCATCTTCGCATTCATATTCCACTCCCGTTACCCGCTGACTGGATTGTAAAACTTTGGTAACCGAACAAGACGTTCGTAGCTCGAGCAACGGATTCTCCTTCAAGTTTTTTAAGAGTGCACTCACGATGGCGAATCCTGGTGGAGCCTGCCCTTTGCCTCTGTGCGTGCGAGCATACGAATGACCACCCAGTTGCGCTACTTTGCTCAGATCTACACCCTTCTCTTGCACTAGCCAATTGATTGCGCCAGCCGAGTGCTCCGTCAGGGTGTCAATCAACTGTTCTCGATGCGCAGTCAGTGTCTTCATAGCAAGTCCGGCAGATCGTACGGTGTCAAGGTAGAACGCGTCCAGAGGTTCTGCGACTGGTTGATAAGAGGTAGGAGCGCCATTGATGCCAGATGAAGCTTTGATTGAATTTCCACCAGGCTTGGCTGCACGTTCCAGTAGGATGACAGGAACACGGTGTGAGAGTAGTTGCGATGCTGCAGAAAGACCTGCAAGTCCGGAACCTACGACTATGGCGTGTCGCGCCGACATTGTCTTGTCTGCTGGTATCGAAGAGGTCATCGGAACAGCTGAGTAAACGTTGAAAAGATAAGCTGTGAATAGTACAACAATCGAGAGCAATGTTAGTGTTAGAATGCGATTTTGACTCATTGGTGTCTATCGACAATATGTGCTCTTTTGCCCATGGTTAGTTGTTGCGACTTTTCGGCTGTGAAATGTCAGTCGAGTGATCAGGCCATCTTCACGCGCCTTCCATTGCCGGCGGGTACGTCGGAACCGCGCACAGTGAGCATGGCGTTAGCGATGGGTGGCATCTCAATTTTCACACCGACAGCTTCTCTTCCAATGCAACGAGCATGCAATTGATCATTGCCAGTGTCGAAGCTGAAGCGATAAGGCGTTTTCCTTCCACACCTTTGGTCGGAATGCGCCTAGCGCTCGAGCCCCCCACTTTCATCTCGAAGCTCCCGAAACACTCCTTGACACACCGTCTGCCTCCATCTCACTTCGACGGCAACAATACACGCGCTCACGACGCGCGTTACCTTTCTAGAGTAAGTGCAGTCGAACCAAGATGCCGTCGCGCAAGTTTTGCAGACGCCTCACCGCGTAGAGTGCATCTCATGACGAGATCAGCGCTCGGGAAGTCAAGCTTCCATGGCACTAGAACGCTTTGTCTCAAACAAAGCGCCGACCAACGCTCAAAACGCAGTATTCAGAGCAATCGGAGCCGTATCGATTTTACGGGGGGTCAAGTTTCCGTAAAGCGGGATATAAGTGTTCCAGCGAGATCCATCTTTGTGTGGCGCGGCATCATGCGTTCCGAGGGAGGGTACGCCTTCTTATGTACTTCGAGTTCATCGCTTTTTCCCGTCAATTGTTGCATTTGTGCCTTTTTTTCTGCACATGATCGTGTCGCGTGTTGTTATTTGGCCGTCAGATTGAAAAAGCAGGAATAGAAAGGATGTTGAGTACGTGCTTGGACTTGGCGCTTGTGTGCCACCCGGTTTTGGCCTTTATCACGATGTCGCGACCAAAGAGGCAGACTCATGATTCGAGGTTACAGTACTTCCTCGCCAGCTTCATAGCGGTACTGGCGCTGCGGTACGCAAGCACATCATACTTCTCGTTCCCCAACGAGTTCATTACGGATGTCTGCCAGACACACGATCTACCCAACCCGATCGCCTCGCTGTACCCAAATAACGCAACTGGTACTCTGAACGGCACGGTAGCAATCATTCCGATCTCACTAAAGCTAGCACGAGAGATCATTCCACCACAATATCGCATCCTCGAACATGCTTATCGACAACTTTTGCCGGATTTCCCTGAAGACATGTATCCTGCCGTCCTGCAAGCGCTGCACGACCATGAGGTACAAGCCTTTGGATATCTGATTCCCGATTTCTCGGTATGTTATTCTGGCTTTTGTCACGCATAGATATACTAACTCTACCTAGCGCACTGGCATCGAATTCCCCTTCCTCGACCTCCTTGGCGACAATGTCACTTCCTTCAAGTGGGCACCATCCATGCTCATGACAGCTGGCCACGAGATCGCGCTGAAAGGCGCAATGGACTACGGTACCAATGTCTTTGCATCCACATTCGACCCACCATGCGACGCATACCGTAGCGTACCTCGCTCCAGAGACTCTAGCACCACACACTTCAGCGCCAAGAGCTCCGAGAAGGGCGCAGCTAGCATCAGCACTTTATTCTCTTCGATAACCCAGGAGATTTTCCCGTTCGAGTTATTCAAGAATGTTACAAATCAACCCACGTTTGCTGATGGGAAGACTTGCGACAACATGATTCGGTTGTTCGATACAAATGTGACTACGTCGATAGAACCCGTCACAGGAACAGTAAAAGCCAAAATCGCACCTTTTACAGAGGAGAAGGAATGGCAAAGCGTCTACGGTCTACGCATGGACACAGCATTTATAGAAAACAACTACCTCCCATGCGAGAACTTCCGGGGTTACGGCACTCAATAAGCCATGACATATGGCAGTAGCATCAACATAAGATACCAAACATAGTACCTCAGAACATAACGTCTAATTCCAAAAACATCAACAACTTCAATCCCACTTTCTTCCTCCAAACTCTAAACGTTTAATCAATACACCTCCCTCCCCACAATCCTCGCCGTCCCACCCCCATTTCCATTCCTATCACTCCCGCCCACACCAATATCCGTCCCATTCGCCAAATCAAACACAACAAGCACATTATTCAACCACGTGTCTCCCAACACCGGCGTCCCGCCCTCAGCCCTCTGGATCGCAAGCGCACACTCGCCTGGCCCCGCGCCGACGTTCTCGCCCCCGACAGCATTCGGCCCGCGATTCATAAGGTCGTCTTCGCTAAGGAAGAAACTTCGCCCGCCGATCTTCACGCCGACGCGGGGCGCGATCGCTGTGCATCGCACAATGTATGTGTTGGACACCCAGTTGTATGTTGCGGGCGGGACGAACAGGGAGGCGATGTATTCGGCGACTGCGGAGGGGAAGTATATGAGCGAGGAGCCGGAGTCGATGATCATGGTTTGCCGGGAGGTGGCGTATGGACGAGTCTGGCGCTTTGAGGCTGGGGGTTTGGGTTTTCGGAGTGGTTGGGGGGAAGAGGCCTGGCGCTGAGAAGAGGAGGTGGTTTGGCGCTGGGATGATGAGGTTTGGGGTTGTGAAGAACTTGAGCGTTGGGATGATGAGGTTTGCGGTTGTGCTGCTGCGAACATCTGGTTTTGCGCCGAAGACGTCTGGCGTTGAGACGAGGATATCTGGCTTTGTGACGTGGAGGACTGGCCTTGTGAAGAAGAAGTTTGGCGCTGAGATGAGGATGTCAGGCCTTGAGAAGAAGAGCTCTGACGCTGTGTCGATACCACGAGTATAGGCACAGGCGTAGATGTAGACCTGACGGACGATGACTCCGGAGGTGGAATGATATCAAACCCATCCACAACAATCGAATACCAAGCATAAATCCCCCTCACAACAGGCTGCAGCGGGACCTCAACCCACCTCCCATCATGCTTGACATCCGGAATCCCGCCTATCGCCAACTGCCCACCAGCTCTTGGGTACTCATACGTTGCGCGGCGCAACGCGAGGCTAAAAACAGGCGGGATAGTCGGATCCTTGAACCTACCCACGCGATTAATAGAGGAATCAGAGAAAGAGGGGTGACCTACAAAGTAAACAACACACTCGTATAATTCAACTCTCTCGAATTAATCCCCACCGCCAGCACCGGAAACCCCAACCCCATAAGTCCAGACGAAACCCCATCGCCAAACCAATACCCCTCATCTACAACGCCAATCATCTGGCGCACATTCGCAGCGGGACTTCCTCCCTTACTTAGCCCGCCGATACCGAAGTTCTCCGTGCCCATGCGGCCGCGTAGAAACTCTCCGCCCGTGTAATTCACCGAAAACGCAAAGTCGATGGGGCGGTACGACGCTGATGCCGAGGGGTCATATGTCGGGCCAAAGCCGCAATACGCTGCATCGAGCGGGTAAGGCCAGCTTGGGTCGTCGCATCGGAAGAAGGAGGATACGACCCATGTGTCTGAGGAGCCGGAGTCGATTACGAGCGAGTATGTGCGGCCGGCGATGGTGGCGTTTGTGATGTAGATTCTGCCGCCGAAGGTGAGGAGGTCTTCTTGGACTTTTGGGAGTGGTCCGGTGGAAATCTGACGACGTCTGTTGCGTTTGGCTAGAGCTGCGTTGCGGCGCTTGGCGAGATATCTGGAGGAGGGCAGGATGTGGGTGTGCGGGTTTGGGAGGGTGTCGAGTTCGAAGACGTTGTTTGTCACTGGTATGGTTAGCGCTATTGTGAACTCGAAGATGCTCGTCATACCTGTGATGTGTGCTGGAGCTCTACGCGTCCAGGCGTTTGCTTTTAAAGTCAAGACGCCTAGCGCCAGAGAAGCAACGCAATGTAAATGCATGATGGGATAACAGTGCACTGAGCGCGAAATGTGAATAGAAGAGAGTGATGTAAAGGAGAAGTAGCATTGCTAGACCTAATATCACCTCCAGGAAGGGAGAATATATGCAACTCAAATATATGACGAATATGAAAGGCCATAAAGCCGAGCCCACGATACATTCCAGGGCTACTCCGCACGGGGTTGATCTTGTGTGACCTGGGAAAGCCATGGATTCTTTGCGAGGGCCCAATTGGGTTCATCTATCCCTGCCTTCGGTTGGAGGCCCGGCGACGTCGCATGGAATCTTGTGCTATTCGCTCACAAGAACTGTCTACTTGGCCTTGATACAACCAATTTGAGTTTACCAATTTTGAGTATAATGGAATGACGGAAGCACGACGGGGATCGTTGGTCAGTGATCAAAGAGCTGCTGCAGTCACCACGAAGCAATGACACCTCACGTTAAGTCACAGCGCAGGTGCACTAATAGGAATGATCAAGAAACTTACCTCTGGAAGTGATCATACCAAGAAGGATCTGCATCGTAGCCAAGGGGTGTGACCTCGGCGGTCGCACTCAAAGCCCTTCAGAGAATTAGAAGCAGGTCAAGCGCATCGTGGAGAAAGCGTACATGTTTTGATTGGACTAGGCAGAAAGCTCGATGCCCCAAATGGTCTCCAAGACGGCTTTGTGTTGTACAAGTACTGCTGCATAATGGGGCTGGGGTAAATATCCGCAGAAATGCTGTGGTGAGTCGCGCCTTTTGGGAATCGTCATAGACACACCTTGAACGCCAGACTGAACAATAATCACCATCCACCTCTTCGGCCGCCTCTGCCACGGCGGCCTCCTCGGCCTCCGCCAAATCCACCTCCGCCGTAGCCGCCGCCCCATCCTCCCTGGCCGCCACGATCGCCATTCATGTCGCCAGACGGAGCGTAGGCGTCGCGAGGAGGTGCTCGGCCCTTGAGATCTTTCTGAAGGGTCTCGTAGGACTTGCGCATCTGGGCGTAGCCGAGATGCATCTTGCCGTAGAAGTGGTCTGCTAGACGACGATCATTGTCAAGCCGACTGAGATACGCACCGCATACGTCGCAAACTTGCAGCTTCTGGTGACCCGAGGGTCCGCCGGTATCCGACAGCGCGCGTAGTTCGCGCTCCCGCTCTTCCTTCTCGGCCTTCTTGTGGCGGAGCTTTGTGAACTCCTGGACAGCCATGTTGACCATGCCTTCCTCGCCCATGATCTCGATTTCAAGCATACCGGCTTCGATGGACTTTGTGAGTTCGTTTATTGCTTTGAGCTGTGAATGGTCAGCCTGCTCACACAAAATGGACTAGGGGTGGCTTACCAGAGCGTTAGTCTGCCTGATCTCCTCAGGCGTCTTCTCTAGTCGTCGCTGGGCAGAGTCAATCTTGCGATTGCAACTGTCGATGTGGTGTTGCATGTCCCTCATATAGTCAAACTCAAAACCCCACCTGCGCTTTTGGTCGGCATCTGCCTCCTGGTACTCGGTTTTGAGCGCCTCATTGTGCACTTTCGGGCACGGGCCCAATTCGTTCTTGGTGTTGGTGAAGAGGTCGTGGGGACAGTTGCCGACGATATACGAGCGGCACACCTTGGGGTCGGTGATGCTGAGCTGCGGCGCGCGCTGGTCGGTGCCAGACATGAGCTGCTCGCCCATGAGCTGCTCTGCTCCAAGTTAGTACATATATCGGCGCATTCAAGACACGTGACGTATGCGTACCAAGCAGCCTGCGCGTCTCTGCTGCGGCCATGATGTCTACTGTCTGGTGTTGTTGCCGTGGTGGAGGTTGTCACAAGGCTCGACGCATTTGAGGAAATCACGACCGCGGCAATGCCAAGCACGTACCTTCCCAGGCTGAACGATGCCAGCCAATCACATGCTACGCGACCCTGAGACCCTCCGCAACACCAAACGTACATCACCAGCACGTCTCTCTCTTGTGCAGTGGGAAGTGCGATGCTGCAATGCTTTCGTTCATTCCCTTCTTCCTGCTCAATGCCTTCATAACATGCGCCGCGGCGGGCGCTGACTACCACGAGCGCCTCTTGCTCCGCCCACTGCCACATGGCACCCTTCTAGCATCATTCAACTTCCTTAGCAACGAGAGCCAGGCGGCGTTCGAGCAGCAGAACTTTCGGTATTTCCCGAGGTCTTTTGGCCAGATACTGCAACATGCCCACGCCAAGGAGCTCCACCTAAGATTCAGCGTTGGCAGATGGGACGCGGAGAGTTGGGGCCAGCGACCGTGGCACGGCGCAAGAGAAGGAGGCACGGGTGTGGAGCTGTGGGCTTGGGTCGAGGCAAACAATGAGGAAGAGTACGATATACCATGGTGGTCCTGTGAACTCCTACTGACTCCAATAGAGCATTCGCGCGATGGCTGACGCTCACGAATGCCCTCTCTGGCCTCTTCTGCGCATCCATGAATTTCATCGACTCCACCAAGACCATACGACCCATCATGGCTTTCGAACCGGAGGGCCAGCACGCCAACGTCTCAAACCTTCATCTCCTCCACGGCACACTCCCTCACGAGGTTGTCTGCACGGAGAACCTGACACCATTCATCAAGCTGCTTCCTTGCAAGGGCAAGGCCGGCATCTCCAGTTTGCTGGACGGTCACAAGCTGTTCGATGCCTCGTATCAGACGATGGCTATTGACGTACGACCGGTATGCGAGAACGACGGCGACGACTGCACTGTAGAGATGGAGCAGACCGTGGATATGGTGCTGGATGTGGCACGCTCGAAGCGGCCACGAGACAATCCGATTCCACGGCCTTTGCCGATCGAGGATATTGAATGCGACACTTCCAAGGGATACAACGGGGAGGGCACGTGTTACCCTCGGAACAAGGGTACCGAACCATCCTGGACACTGGAGGAAGTGTTTGGGCGGCCACTCAAGGGCGCCTGCCCACTTACTGAGGGGTCTGGTGATGCTGCGAACACGGTGTGCATCAACGTGCCACCAGAACGCACCATCGAAGCGAATACAACCGGCCAATTTCTGGAGTCAAGACTCGTATATGATACTGTCCGCTGCTTTCAACTTCCCAGTGGGACTGATTTCGATCTGGTCCTGCCGGAGCAGCAGATGACCACCGGCCTGATTCGCTCTGATCCTCCAATCTTCGCCGCCAGAACCATCAACGGTCACGGACAGGAGCGAGGTAGCACTCAATCCGTCCTCCGCAACCCTTCCACTACAGACGCTCTGGAGATTGTATACCTTGAGTCTCTACCGTGGTTCATGAAGCCTTATCTTCACACTCTGCGTGCTCATGTCGACACCACCTCGGAGAATCCGATCAAGGAAACATACTACCGTCCGGCTATTGACCGGAAGCGAGGCACACACCTCGAGTTGCGCATGGTCATACCTCCCAGCTCCACGCTTACTTTGACCTACGATTTTGAGAAAGCTATTCTCCGTTATACAGAATATCCACCTGACGCAAATCGAGGTTTTGATGCCGCCCCGGCTGTTATTCGCATCCTTTCGTCAAATATCGGAGACAATAAGGGTGTCTATGTTCGGACAACGTCGCTGCTTCTGCCACTACCCACACCCGATTTCAGCATGCCGTATAATGTGATCATACTCACAAGTACGGTCATGGCACTCGGCTTTGGCAACATTTTCAATTTGCTTGTGCGCCGTTTTGTCGGCGCCGATGAGGTTCCGACCGGCCCTGCTGGAGGACTAAAAGGTATCTTGCTA
This sequence comes from Paraphoma sp. B47-9, assembly GCA_001748405.1. Lineage (NCBI taxonomy): Eukaryota > Fungi > Ascomycota > Dothideomycetes > Pleosporales > Phaeosphaeriaceae > Paraphoma > Paraphoma sp. B47-9. The sequence continues at coordinate 217,865 of BCLK01000262.1, forward strand.
GGGAAGCTGAATCGCCTCAGGGCGTTACTCGGAAAAGGATGAGTACTTTGTGATAGTAAAATGGAAGCAATTCGATCATAAATCCATCCATAATCCAGTCTATCCTCGACATGCAGCAACGGTCAAGAGAGCACTTCAAACACCAGCTTGGAGATTTCAAAGAAGATCTCGAGCGAGGCCGTCAAAAATCGTATCTATGAGGGAACTACAAGAGTTCCCGAAACGCTTCACTGACAACAGGCAGCCAGACAGTCCGAAAGCGAAACCGATGCCCTTGCATTCTCCATCACGCCCTCCGTCTCCGTTACAGAGTCAACATGCGCCGTATCACTCCGACTTAGTCTTTCCAGCTAACTCCTCTCTTCCACCCACTGCCAGTGCCCTCCTCGCAGCCTCTTCCTCGTCTGCCTTGTTCTTGTCCGCATCTTTCTTCTGCTCTCTCTCATCCCACCAATAAAACGTCCCCAGTACAGCAGCGCTGATCGGCACCGCCATGACAAAGAACAGCCACACGCTTCGACTTGCCTCGTCAAATGGTACGGGTCCAGCAACGCCGTTGAAAAAATTCATCCCGAAGAACGAGGACACGAATGTGGCGGGGAGAAAGCCGATGGTTACCCAGGCGATACCGCGCATTGTGCGGCTGTCTTTTCGGGTCGCTTCGGCGAGTTCGATGCTGCGTCTCAGAAGTTCTTCTTCTCGGGTCGCGCGTTGTTCTTCACGCTCTCGCCGCCGCTCGACTTCTTCTTGCTCTCTTATCGCCGCAGTGTCTGCTAACATCTTTTGAACCTCAGCAATTTTCTCCCTCAAATGTTTTGGATGTAATCGGTCACCAAACGGCGCTGTAAAGAGGCTCCGAAAATACTGCTCGTCGTACTGCTGAAGAGGCTGCTCTTTGTACTCGTACGACTTCAGAATCTTGATTGCCCATGCCCCGACATCGACACAAAATGCGAATCGCTCTTCAAGATCTTCATCTCTGATCTTCATACTCTGTTCATTGAGTGTTGTGAGAAGCTCGCTAAAGCGTTGTGGATGCTCTCCGCTTTTCAGAATCATGCGAACTCCCTCGATCTCACCGTAGATCTCTCTAGCGCATCTGCGTGCCTCGTTCTGATAAATTGGTACGAGGCCCTGTATGAGGCCACTCACGAAGTCGGAGACTCCGTCATAATCAGGGATCCCATGAATATTGGAAAACCATATTGGGTATTCCCAGGATCTGCTCGGGTCCCATTCGGGAATGTTATGGGCCACAAAACCCCGCCAATGTGCATTTTCTTCTACGACCGAACCCCCAAGTACCATGTACACCATTGGGAAGGCATTATCCGGCGTCTCAAACAGGAGATAACGGAAGTCCTTATGAAAGAGGAGTCGCCCAGTTGTCGAAGTGTCATTCACCACTCCCGGGTACGGTATCTCCAGCGATACGAGATGCTTGATCCACCACTTGTGATTGGTGAAGTGTTCGATCGATATACCTGGGATTTCAACGAAGCTGATTCTCGTCGCAAGCTTGTTCGACTCCTTTGAAACACCTCGAGGCCATTCCATAAATTTTCCGGGGCCGTCATGCTCAGAGGTAAACTTCGTATCGAGACCACAGCGCTTCCATATGTCCCCTACATATTGGACTCTCACTCCTCTAGCCTGAGCTATGATTTCCATTCTTTGCGCGATCTCCTCCGCCTCGCTCGCATTAATCTCTTGCCTGGTTTTGAGTTTCAGCCGCTGCCATTCCTGTTCTTGATCGCTATTTTCCACATGGCCTGCGTCTTGAGACATCATAGGTGATGACCGGTAACGATCAGAAAGGTTAGAGAAGAGACGATGATAAGAACGAAAAGAGCGGGACAAACGGCTGAGCCATTGAGGATTACAAGTAAAACCGGAATGTTCTCTGCCAAGCAGCTTACGCATATGCAAGCTACACGAGTCTGCATGCTTGTGGCTCTGTTCCGCGGAGTGTGTAGATCGCGTACATCTTGCACGAACATGTAGGCTTCAACCAGGATAAATCCTCGTAAGGGTTCTTACTTCCCCTCTGAACTCTTGCTAAGAGATCGCCATTTATGATGCTCATTGCTTGTTTTTGGGCAAGATTGTGGATTTGTTAATTGACAAGGCTGAGGGATGCTGCCTTCGGAGCATCGAGATGCAAGGGCAGTGACGTGGCAAGGCTGAGTCGATGTTATGCACGAGGCTGAGACCTCCCTATCGTAGAACACACAGTGTGATTGATAACAGGAACCGCAACCTATTTGTAAAGCCGGGAATGCATTCTTGTGTCCGATTTAGGTGTCATGGGTAACGACACAACCAATTTCAACCACGCATGTGTCTATAGTCATATTTCGCATTTGACAAGTTCCCACTACCTCTACGGGATAAGAAAGAACTACGGCTCACATAACACATCTTCGTCGCATTAGCACGCACATGGAATTAGATATGCATTTCACAGCTTCACTCTCAAAGCACATTGCACCATCGAATGCACTTCTTGAAAACGATATAAGTGCGCGAACTCATTCAGTCACATATATCATAATGGACATTCTCCATACATTCCAGAAAATATATTCCTACTTCCTGCAACAATAAACACTCGATCGCATTTCTCACACCATCGCCAACCCACCCAGAACCGCCACCCCAACTACCATTCCATCCACTCTTCTCCCCAGTCCAGCAGCACTACTCGACCCGCCCGAATTCTTGCACGAGCTCGTGTTTCCACACTGCGGATTTCCAGAACTGTCTGCCGGACAGCAGTACGGATGCGACTTGGGGCACACAAATGGATATGTTCCGGAGCCATTGGTAGCAATGCGCTGACAGCATACGTCGGTTGATTGCATGCACATGGTGTCCCCGTCTACGGCGCTGCAGGTGTATGGGCAGGATTGGCGCTTGGAGAAGCCGGGTGCGAGAGAGGTGGTTGATAGATAGCGTGGTTCAGGGGCGGGGATGAGTTCGGCGGATGTTGTGAGGGCGAGGAAGAGCGGTAGGATGAGTGATTTGATATGCATCTTGTGATGTGTGGTGTGTAGTATATTGTGTGCGAAGTGCGATGTTTGCGTCGAGTGTTGTTTGGTTTGGTTCGTAGCTCGTATTCTGATATGTGTAATGCTCTTTTCTTCGAAGAAAAAGTATGTTGCAACCCGAAAGTCTTTCTCAAGTCGATATTTCTCTGTGTGTTCTCCAGACCATCCGCACGTCCTTTCCCCAGAATATATACACATTCTCAAATCTCCACACTCATCTCAGCTCCCCTTCACCGGTCCCGAATCCGAACGCCATCCCATACCACGCATAGTCCCACACGAGACAGGCATAACTGATTCGGAGCTTTATCACTACCACTTGTCCAATCACTGCGCGTGTGGCTTTATTTGTGACATCCGAATACGGTAATCGAGTTCAGCTTGGCTGGCCTCAGCCGCCGAGCCTTGTCTAGGATAGGCAATCTCAGCCTCGTATCCCTGCGTCGCGTGCAACGTTTGGATCTTACGGAGCCGCAAGCTGAGGAAGCTATCGCTTGTGCGTGCCGAATTGGGGAGGGCTGGTTGCTGCGTGGAGTGATGTTTGAGAGATGCAAGGGAGCACCGCCTTGTGGGGAGGGGTAGGCGAGATACTGGGGCAGTGCGATAGGTGGTTGTTCGGCGGTTCTTCTACCGGATATTTAGATTGGTTGGTCTGAAGAAAGTATGTGCCTAATTTGAGGTCTACAAGATACATGTGGGCGCTTGTGTCCAAGGAGCAGTGGCTGGTGAAGGTCACGGACCTTGCGCAGATCGCGCCCATGTACAGAACTCTTCGCTGACAACCACATGTCTCCTAACCTACTCAGTAGGAGCGAGTCCCGGCAAATTCCGGAGGCATGGAGGGGTGTTGCGCACAAGTCATACTTTGATAAACGCTCCAATCATGCCGCATGTTCCACCTCATCCGCCCCAGGGTCGGCTTTGACGTTCGCAAAGTACGCATTCAGCCGCTCGTAATGCTCATCCAAGTTGATATCGAACTTCTCTCCCATGTCTAGAACACCGGCATCGATACCTGACGCCTGCAAGCCCCTCGCATCCCCAGCCTGCAGCGCCAACTCAGCTTCCTTGATCATATTTTCCTTGCCCACTGCCGTGTCGCCTGCTTCCTCCACCATTTCCGGAATTTTAGCCGTAAGCCTGAGCTGCCTCTCCGTGCTGACCTGGGAGGCCTTCAGTGTGGCCACCAATCGCTCGAGCGGCGCAGTGCGGCTATTGCTGTTCGATTTCTTTTTGTGTCCCGCCCTTGACTTTCGGAACCGAGACAATTCTGAACTTCATGATCACCTTCTCCAGCGCAGCGATGTGGATTGTTGTTGGCGGTGCTGGAGGCAGTGGAGGCCGTGTCTCATTTGCATCAAATTTCTGCGCGCCTTGACGAGTATTCGGCATGACTCCTACTTGCTAACAAGAAGCTACAAGGACACCTCCTCGCTTGCCTTAAAGGTTTCACAGTTTCGGTCCTGGCAGTACGCTACTCCTGTTTGCATTGCGTTCGCTAGCAATTTTCACCGCGTGCTTTGCTTTGATGAATTGAGGATCAGTGTCCGGATTGTATGGTGCAGCGTAATAGCCGCACCGGTCAAGAAGATAATGAGCTCTACGGTAGCGTCTAAGGTTGACATCACAGTACATGCTGATAAAGAAGATGGTGGCGAAGAGCATTAAGAGGGCGACAGTGAAAAGCTAGAGGATTACTGGAGGATTGTGCGATGGAGGATACAAGCGAGATGCTGGAAGAACTTGTATTGACTTTACATTCCACGCTTTGTCGAATGATTGTACCAGGATCTATTGACGTCTCACTTCTAGAGCGTTCTGTCGAATCGAAAGGACTCGTGAACGACATCGTTTTGCTCCCTTGATCCATCCATGGTGCTGCCTCAGATCCTAAAGGGACTTCCATAGAAGCGTCCGAGCTTTCACCAGGATTGAAACCAACTGACTTCAGGTGCTTAGAAAACATTTCAAGGAAGCTGCGCTCTCTCCGCAGGACCTCTATCATTTCGCTGATCTCTGGTGCTTGAACAGTCGTACGCATGTGTTTGATCTGATCGAGTTACTTACTTAGTGCTCCACATGCTCTTTACCACAACATCCCCAGCCAGCAGCTTACTTCTATCGCTACATGACAGAAACACAGGTTTTTATTGTCTGCTTAGGCTCTGCACTCGCTTGCACCTATCGAAAGATTCACTTCATTTTGACTCAATCCTATCGTCTTTCCAAGACTACATCAATAGTACGATTTTCCACTGCAAGGTCCTACGCTTTGCCGGCCATGAGTGGCCCCTAATTGACCCTATCATACTTTTGCCACATGCTCTTGTCGAGGCTGCTCTACATATGACTTGCGCCCTTGCCATGATGGCTTGAAAAGTGCCTAGCAGCTTGACGATGTTACGACTGCTGGTATGCCGATCTCGTGCTACAGATAAGGTTGGTCCTCCACCCTCCTACATTGGACTGAACACATGTATCTAATTTCCTAGGCTTTCCAAATCAAAGAGCCCACCAGCTCCCAGATCCCACACGTCACTTTCGAGATCCCGCCAGATATCCGCGTAGCTGAATCCAACTTCTGTCGTAAGTGCATCCACTCTCTGCCTCAGTATACCTCTCAATACCCACGCACTCTTCTCAATAGCGACTTTACAGATATCAGATCCATCTTCGCCCCGGAGGTGCCGACCGAGGGCCTCGTGCGTCGAGAATGCTTTCCCACACTTGAATCGAGGACACTTCATATGAGTGCTGTGTATGAACAGAGCCTCAGACCAACCAAAATGGATGTCGCATCGGTTGCATCTATATGGGCAGGAGTCCAAGTCCTCGAGATGTAGACGGAGATGATTGAGATAGTCGATCTTTAAGGCATGTCGGCGTTGGCACAGTCCGCACACCATCACATCCAGGGGTGAGATGGCATTCTGATGAAAAGTGGTAGAGAACAGTCCAGGAGGGGATATTTTCTGAGAAAAGAGTAGAGGTCCAGTGAAGGGCGCGCTTTGCATCGCCGAGGGTGTCGGTAATATTACATCCCCTCCTGCTGTAATCTGAGAGCTGTGGTTGCAGATGGAATCCCTTGCCAAAGTTTCTGAGAGTGGCGCAGATGTGGTCATCGATAGCGCATTCGAGGTCTCGTCGATTGTGGCTCTGGGAACCTCGTCTGGAGGCTGCATGGGGTGGCCGCGTCTGCTCGGCTGGCACAGTATAAGATCGTGCTGTTGGTCCTCTTGATCAGACAATAATGTAGAGCCAAGTACATGTTGTGATCTGGGAACAACATCGAGGATGGTGCAATTTTCCTCATCGGTTTCGCAGGATGGAGATGTTACATTGCACCGATGCGATCGTTTAAGATGGTCTGCGAGGGCGTACTTGCGAGTGAAGCTACGTTTGCAGCCCTCGCAAACATGGCTTTTGCCCTCGGTATGTGTCGAGCTATGTCTTTTCAGATCATTTTCGCGTATGAAGCTCTTAGCACAATGCGTGCATGTGAAAGGTCGCTCATTATCGTGAGACCGCAAATGATCGTTGAGTATCGAACGTCGAGTAAAAGTCTTTTGGCAATTCTCCCGACTACATGCGAATCTACGACCACCTTCGTGCCGTACCTAGATGGAGCATAGGTTAGCCCTAATTAGGTCATGCTAGCGTATCAGTGCAAGGGGTATTACCATAATTGAACAACAACGATTTCTAAGTTTTTGAAACCGCCCAGGTGACAGCTACATGTGCGCAGGCGATGTTCGACTTCAAAAAATTCGGAAACGATGAGCGACGTGCAAAACTGTTAAAGAAAACACGGAATTCGTGGTACGGAGTAGCATAACGGTTCTGGGGCTATTGTATGGCGTGCACTGCCAGCGCTGCCAGTTTCGCAACACTGCCAGACGCGCCAGGGCGGACTGCGTTCGGCAAATGTGAAGATTCGGACGGCAGTTGCGTCCCGGAGTGTTACCGGATCTCACCGCCACCTCAAGTCGTGGCTGTGCATCACAAGCTCAAGGTCCTCCTATCTTTTCTCCTGCGTCACTGTTGAAATCTGGCTGATACAAACGCATTGGCTCGCGAACTGAAATTAAATTTCCAGGCACGGAGCTGTTCGAGAGTCACTTCTAGCAAATATGGCAATTTTGAGATTTTACCTACGTAGCAGTTTTCTCTGAGAGCTGCGAGGCGCGCCAGGGAACTGTCAGCACGAATTTGAAACCAAAATAAGCAATATGCTCTTGGGCGCTCATGATTATGACCGCATTACTCGGTACCCTGGCCTGCTGTATGCGCCAGCACTTTGTCTACCCGTGCTCATCCGAAATAAGAGCCGGTCCTACCTTCACGGCCAGCTTCTTTGCGTCGCCAGTTTGACACTTCTTTGCATGGCCAGCCCGCGAACATTTAAAAGTTCGTGGTAATGGCCATTAATCCTGCCGTGAATCTCATGAACAAAGTGTCATTACGAAGCCAAACATTCACAACCAGCCTACCCAATATCTTTTCAGATTCTCTTCTCCAACACCGCAGAAAATATACAGGTCTGCTTTTGAAAGATCTTGCACGAAAAAGATTCTTGATAAGAACAGGTACGTCTTGTGCAACACGATGTACTTTCGCTGAAGAACTCATCATGACATCCTTGAGTTCATGCTAAGAATCGCGGAAAGTTCGCATTAGACATGTCTGAATCCTGGATCTCGATCATGTCCGCCGTGGGCACCCTTGCCACGCCAGTCGCCATTTTGCTGAGCGCTGTCCTTAAGCCATGGTTGGCCAGAAGGTGGACAGATGGTGAGTACTGCCATCAACATATCAGCAAATGGTATTGACAAAATCATATAGTAGATCAGAATCAAAGTAACGCATCGGAGCTGCCTGTCTACCTCTCGACCACACGTACTTAGGTAAACACTTAGATGAAAAAGCACTAGTCTGCGATGCATGGGTGCGGGCCAAGTGTGGGTTATCCATCTTTCACGATGCGAGGCCGAGCACTCCCATATTCCGACTGCCGTAGACGACGTATCACATAAGTCCTAGCTCTATATCGCATAATATACACCACGAATGGAATTTGCAACTCATACCCCAACAATGAAGTACCAGGATCTACACCAGCTACGCACATCGGGAAAGGGAGCCATATTCTTTGTCAAATGTCTTGTCGGCCTTGATCATCGCGTCGGGGGTAGTCTTTGCCGGTTCAGTCTTGACAACCTTGTACTCCGGCCCCATCTCTGTATCGGCAAAATCCTCGAGCTCTTGTAACATCTTGTCATACCTGGCTCGAAGCTCCTCTTTCTTCGCACGCTCAGCGCGCCATTCGGCAGTCGAAGGAATGCTGCTTGGTTGAGACATTTTAGTTGACGGGTCGCTTTTGTTGTGGTGACTAATAAGTTGAGGTCGGATTGAATATTTAAACTCAAGTGCGGATATCCTTAGCGGCAACAGGGTTGTAGTGAATGCAAACAATGTGGTCTCTTAGCGGGGCGTTCTCAATTAGGGAATAAGGATTGATAGGACATTTCATGCTGCACTATTGATCTTCCGCATCAAATCCCAAACCGTCCATTGGACCCAAGAAACCCAGATTGCCCTCGCCGGCCATGAGAGCTTCGACATCAATGCCACCGCTAGTGAGGTATCGTGCACTGACTCCCGTGTTGATTCTTTGGCTCAGAAGACCCCTCAACTCTGCCCTCAGAGCTTGCTGCTCGCCTTTGGTCATTTCGCTGGCCTCTTTCTCCTTCTTCTTCCTACCACTTCCACGCCCGCGCTTGCCCTTTGCTTCCTTTTCGAACTCCTCACTATCGTAATCAACACCAAGATCCTCGGCAGCTTGTCGCATGACGTCATCTTCACTATGCTTCTTCTCTTTGGCAATGACCGTGTCGGCCAGCTGCTTAGCTAAAGTAGCGCGTTCCTTCAAGCGAGAGACAATGCGTCGGTCAATATCCAATGTACGAATGAAGTAAGCCGTTTTCTTGGACTTGGGAGCGTCGTCCGCACGAGCGTGAACCTTCGCAATGAGTCGTCGCACACCAGCAACCTCTTCTGGTGCGCAGATGAGGATGCTTGCCCCCGAAGCATCAGCACGGGCTGTACGTCCGGAGCGATGCACGTATGTATCAGCCGCTCGAGGCAGATGATAATGGATTACCAGCTCCACCCGAGGAATATCCAACCCACGTGCCGCAACATCTGTAGCGACCAGAATTGAGCCAGGGCGTTCCTTGAAGCGCTCGATAGATCGCAGACGGGCTTTCTGAGCCATGCTAGAATGTAGTGGGAGAGCCGGCAGTTGCAAGTTTTGGAGATAGGGCGTGATGCGTCGCACTGCAGAAATTGAATTGGTGAAAATTAGGGCGCGCTTCTTGGGATAGAACATCAGCAGCGAGTAGAGATAAAGATCCTTCTCGGTGCCGGCACATTCGATCAGCCCCTCTTTGAGCTTACTCGCCATTTGTGACTCCGGATTGGCATCGATGAACTTTGGCTTCTCCTCACGGAACTTGAGCTTCTTCAGCAGATACTCCATTGACTGCTGCTTAGTCAGAATGTCGCCACCAGCATGGGCTTTGCCGGCGAGCTTTTGCTGCAAGCTTTTCTGAAAGGTGGCAGAGAACACCAGAGTTTGCCTTTCTAGCTCAGGCGCGGGCTCTTTTTCTGCGTTCTCCTCAATCGGGTCGTCCTTTTCCAAGATCTTGAGGATGTCGCCGAGCTCCTTGAAGTTGCCGTGGCTCAAAAGGCGATCAGCCTCATCAATGACGAGAAATCGAATTTGCTTGAACTTTTCTAGCAAACCTTGTCCGGTACTAATAACTTCCCACAGCCGCCCAGGTGTGCCTACGACAATGTCCGCGGTCTCAAGCTGTCGTCGTTGCTTCTGTACGGCTAGACCACCGGTGACAGACGTAATCTTAGGTGCGTCAAAAGAAGCCTTAGCACATAGATCAGTCAAATGCGCTGTGATTTGATGCGCCAATTCTCTTGTTGGGGCGATGATCAAAGCTAGTGGGACTTTGGTTTTTGCGTCTTTTGCTGCGCTCTGAGACCCAAGGAATGCTTCGATGATCGGGATACCGAACGCAAGCGTCTTGCCGGAACCTGTAGAAGCCTTGCCAATAACGTCTCGACCGGCCATAATCTCCGGTATTGTGGACTCTTGAATCGATGTCGGCCTCGAGAATTTGAGCTTTGCAAGTGCATCCAGAACCTTAGGCGACAGCTCCAAACTCTCCCATTCGGACACATCCACCTCATCGTCTTCGTCGTCCGCTCGGTCTGCCAAAATGCTGAAGGCGCTCGGGCCTGATATCTCGTCATCAGCGGCATCATCATCGTCTGATACGCCCTCCTTGTTTTCGTTGCTTCCGTTCGTAGTTGTCCTTGCTTGTTTTGCTTTCTCCGCGGCCTTTGTTTGCTTAGCCTTCTTGTCTGCCTTTTTCTTTTCGGCTTTCGTTTGCGCTTTGGTGGTCACATCTCCATTTGCTTCTGGCGGCGGATCAATTACGTCCTCATTGGCGTCGTCAGACGGTCCAGACTGTTCTTCTGCCACATCCTCGTCGCTGAAGCCTTCCCACGAGTCTTCCTCGTTCTCCGCCTCTGCCTTACCGTCCGCCTCAATCTCGCTCTGATCTTGCGCCTCTTCGCCATTGCCGAAAGTTATCTCCTCCAAACGCTTTGCCTCCTCCTCTTCGCGTTGCCACGCCTGCTCAATGTCCTGCTCGATTTGCTTGTCCGTCTTGGTAGTTTCGAACGATATGTTTCCCGTGGATGCGTCCTTTACAATTGATACATCCTCAATCTCTTCTAGGCCGTAGAAGCCCTCGAAGTCCTCCAATCGGTCTGGCATGGACACCTGCTTCCATCCTAGATCATCGAGTCGGATCTTGCGCTTCGGTATGACGATCTCGGGTCGCGGCGTCTTCTCCACCTTCTGGCGCTTGTGAGCCTTATGCGCCACTTTTGGCGCGTTATGGGGGCGTTTCATCGTATGTTGGGCGCAGTGGCGCGGTGTTGTGCTTGCGATCGCCTGCGTGTAATTTTTCTGAGATCTGAGACTTTTGGTCGGCGCTCGGGAGTCCGATCATCCCCGCTCGGCTAAACCTGCCGTGTAAGATACTTCACACACCCCACGTGAAATGCCCCCTCTTTGAGCATGGAAACGTCCATCTTCATCATTGCGCTGACTTACGCCCAAGAATTGCAAGCGAAGAGTTCTGAGCGTCCGTAATCAATCTAACTTGAGCGATTCGCAGCCTGTCCCAGTCCAGTAACAGCACTGCGAATCCTTCCAAGCCCAGTGGTGTCAACATTTCAATCTACCAAGTCGCGAGAAAAGATCATAATCGATTGACGCTCAGATCTGGAAGAGATGGGGAAGTCCTCGAAGGACAAGCGAGATGCGTACTATCGTCTCGCGAAAGAGGAGGGCTGGCGGGCAAGATCTGCGTACAAACTACTTCAAATAGACGAAGAATTCAACCTGTTCGAAGGTGTAACAAGGGTGGTCGATTTATGTGCAGCACCGGGAAGTTGGAGCCAAGTACTATCAAGAGTACTTATCAAAGGCGAGACGTTCGGCAGAGCAGGATGGCAAGAAAAGCAAGCAGCTACACGGAATTATGTACTGGGCCTGAAAAGCGAGAAGCCAGTTGAGGAGCAACTAGAGAAGCTTGAGATCACAGAAGAAAAACGAAAGCCTCGAGAGGGTGTCAGGATCGTGGCCATTGATCTACAGCCCATGAGCCCGCTAGATGGCGTCACCACATTACGCGCCGACATCACGCACCCATCGACCATACCGCTCATGCTGAAAGCCCTGGACCCAGATACATACGACCCAGCTTCAACCTCCGCCTCTTCGCCTGTCGATTTAGTCATTTCAGACGGCGCGCCCGACGTCACTGGCCTTCACGATCTCGATATTTACGTCCAGAGTCAGCTCCTGTGGGCAGCGCTCAACCTTGCACTCTGTGTACTGAAACCTGGCGGAAAATTTGTCGCAAAGATATTCCGGGGTAAAGACGTCGACCTGCTATTCGCACAGCTCAAGATAGTCTTTGAGCGTGTCCGAGTAGCCAAACCACGCAGCAGTCGAGCAAGCAGCATTGAAGCTTTCGTCGTCTGTGAAGGTTTCTATCCGCCGGAAGGGTTCAAACCAAGTCTCGATCAACCATTGGGCGCAGGCACACAAATTCCCACGCCGCCGGAGTCACAAAAGCCGAAGCGACGAACGACGCAGAGAGTGCGGGAAGATGGGTGCATCGAAATCGACTTGAGCTCAGAAAGTGAAGATGAAGACAACATAGAGGAAGGCGGTAAACGGTGGATAGCCCCATTCCTTGCATGTGGCGACCTCTCGGCCTACGATTCAGACGCAACATACCACCTTCCCAAGGACAGAGTGAGTCTGGACCCTGTCCAGCCACCTACCGCACCGCCGTATAGACGTGCATTAGAAATGCGCAAATTAGCAGGTGGAGCGTACGGGAAGACGAAGTTGCGATGAGAACAATAACACCGCACAATATGTGCAAGTGAAGGAGACATGCTATTGTCACAATACCCTCCACGCTCATCTCAAGCTCCGTAGTAATGAACAATAGCACAATATAACCCATCCTATAGCATATAAACCCTCTTTCCCTCCCATTCGACTTCTCCAGATCACTTACTCCCAAACATCTTCGCACAGCATCACAGCACCAAGCACTCCATCCACACACCAACGTATCCACCACACCACACCATCACCTCTTCAATACCACCATGCCCACCATCGAAATGCTCCACGAACCCTCAGCAAACCTCTCTCTCCCCGGTCTCAACATCGTATACACCCCAGCAGGTCTGGGCTACGCCATCTCGCCTTTCCTCCTACACTACCTCGACTATCTCCACGCCCTGATTTCCGCACTCTTCCTACCCATCGCCATCATCATCGTATTCAGCAGTACGATTTTCTGGTTCCACCATCGCCTTCTCGCCATCGAAATGGCAGCTACACAACATCGCCAGCACACCACGCAAACCGCCAAACAACTAGCTCACATCCTGCGCACCGTCCTCGCCGCGCTCAAGAATGTCGAATACGACATCGAGGAGCATGTCAAGTACCTGACATGCTTCATTGAAACCGCAATCGAGACTGCTGGCGCCGACGTAGACAAATTGGCTGCGATTCTCGATGCGGATTTGGAGCATGTTACTTCGCGGTGCGATTTGCAGGGCAAGATGATTTTGAGCGTGGAGCGTAATGTTGAACAGGCGCGGTACATTCTTGCTGGGATGGCTGAGGGTGGGAGTGAAGATGGATTGCAGATTGGTGATGAGGTTGAGAAGTTTTGGCCTGAGGTGGCTTCGGATGAGAGTGAGGGTGTTGAGGGTGCGGTGGAGGAGGTTGAGATTGATGTCAAGGCGATGAAGAAGGCTGTGTGGAAGTGGTTGAAGAAGCGATGTGCTTGGCCTGAGGAGTGTGAGGATATCTTCGGAGAGGTTTGAGCTGTGCTCGCCTGGTGATGGGTTTTGCGAAGACTTTCAGGTACATGTTTTATTTGTTGCATTATCATTGTTTAGGAGTTGAGGATAGACAGGATAGTATTTCGGATTGTATCATGATATGAAAAGCAAACTTTTATTCCCTGACATCTTTTCCCCGTCAAGAAGAATCCCAGACGGTGCAGAAGAATATGCACCACCTATGCCTTTTCACATATGCTTTCAGAGTGAACATTCTACCCCCCAACCCCACCAATCTAGTGCTCTAACCAGCACATCTTTCGTGCACACAAACGCCGCGCTAAACCATCATCTGCAACGCGCTAACTCGCTGGATGTCGTTGTGGCGACTGTAGACCTACTTGCGGCCGCCGTTGCCACCCTTTGAAATAATGTCAAGAATCAGCTGGCGCGCTTGCTCGCAGCCTTCCTTGGTGCCGACAATCTCAATGGCCTCGTCCTTGGCTTGGTCGCGGGGGACCTGGATCTTGGTGCCAGTCTTCTTGCGAAGGTCGTTGATGGTGCTACCACCGGAGCCGACGACGAGTCTGTGTGACATTGTTAGAAATTGGTTACGAGGATGGGATTGGATGAAACTTACCTGTAGCTTCGCGGGTCCGGCAGGATAAGGTAGCCGGTTGACGAAGGCTTAGAAGCTGCCTCAATAGCAGCCTCGAGCTTCTGGCGAGCCTTGGGAAGGTTTTCGGCAGGGCCACGAATGACCCAAGGGATGGTGGCATCACGGTCAACGCCCTCCTCAACAGCGTTGTTGTCGATGATCTCCCAGGAGTGCTCGTCCGCTCCACCAGTAGCGTCATCGGTGATCAAGGGCAGTGCTCCATTAGCACCCTTGCGCGCGCGACCAGCAGCTTCGGAGGAAGCAGGCTTTGGCGGGGGCTGTTGGCCAGCATGATCAACAGTGATCTTGTGCTGGTTGCGGAGTTGGCGGAAGAACTGTCCATTGTCTGCGATGGAATGGTGGAGGTACGCGGGGACATTGATCGTCTCGCCTTCTTGGCCCTTTACAAGCTCAAGAATGTGCTCCTTGGCCTTCTCAACATGCTCAGCTGTACCTGTAATCTTGACCTGGCTGCGCGCTGCGCCAGTCGTGGTTTGCTTTGGGATGTCCAGCTGGATGTTGAGCTGGGACTCGAGCGAGCGACGAGTCTCACCACCCCGACCGATGAGGAGGCGGTGCTTGTCGGGCGACACTTCGATGGTCTCAGTCGTCTGGTTCTCCAGCGACGAGACCTGAGCTTTGAGAGACTCAATGATCTTCTGAACAACACTCTTGGGCCCTTCCACGCGAATGGCGGACTCGTCAGACTCAGCGCGCGGGAAGCGGACCATGCGAGCCAGATCCCGGGCGTTGTCAGGTCCACCGGCGGCGGTGACGATGGAGCGGATGTTTGCTCCGCTGCCACCAATCAGGTTCCTATGGTGCTTTCGGTCAACCTCCAGAGTTTCCACAGTGGTATCATCGAAGACCTTCGCACGCTGTAGGAGGATCTTCTTGGCCTCCTCGACCTGCTTCTTCGTGCCCTTGAGCTTGATCTCGGCACGGCCCGAAGGATCGGCGCCCTCGCGAGCACCTGGAACATCAATCTGGCAGCCGGTCTCGAGACGGAGCTGCTCCATCTCACGACCTCCAGACCCGATCAGTTGCGGGACCTGGCTCTGGGCAACAGAAACAGTGTCGCTGTGCGAGTTGTCCATGATGTACTGCAGCAGGTTGAGGACCTCGTCACGAGCTTCATCTGCACCCTTCTTGGGTCCTCGAATGACAACTTCGTCCGGATTCTGGCCGCGGGTATTACGCTGGGATGTCGCATCGCCATCATCGTCGTTGTTTTGTCTCCTCGGGAAGTTGATGCGGACGCCATAGCGGGTCTGCAGACGCTCAACCTGCTTGCCACCAGCGCCGATGAGGTCACGGTGGTACTGCGGCTTAACCTTGAGTGTATGCGTGGCTTCGTCCTCAAGCTTCTTGGCCATGTCAAGAATGTCCTTCTTGCACTGGAGAGCCTTGGCAGAGGGGCCCTTTAGCTCGACCTTCCCGTCGTTGATCTGGACGTCCACATCGTACTTCTGGCGCAGACGCTGAATGTTCTCGCCGCCCTTGCCAACCAAGTGGCTAGCATACTTTTGTGGGTAGTCAAAAGTCGTGATGTGATTGCGCTCGAGCTCATCCTTCTCGGCCTGCTCGATGAATGCCAAGATCTTTGCGTTGAGCTCGTCGACGGCACTCGAAGGTCCACGAATAGCAAAGCTATTGTTCGAGCGGCTGTGGGCCTCTGGGCGGCGCTGTCCGAACAGAGCTTGCACTGGGACTTGGTGATGTGGAAGTCCCTCTTGCTCATCATTGACATACTGTTCGATCTTGCGATGGAACTTAGGATTGGACTCAAGGCCACGAGTGTCAATCTTGGGCTGGTTGCTGGTCAAGCCCTGGATGAATTGCTGAGCCTTCTGAAGCGCCTGCTTGTATGCCTGGACTTCGGCCGGGGATGGTGCTCCGCGGGGGATGCTGTACTGGTCAGAAGGAGAGTCACCCTCATAGACTAGGATCAGCTGTGGCGAGTTATCGAGACCATTTGGAAAGACGATATGAACGCCGGTTTCCTCACGCAACTTGGGTGCATTGCGCTGCTGCAGGAAGTTGTGGTAGAATGGATCGACGTCGACTGTGGCAAACCTGCTCGGCGGGTGGCTTGCGAAGACGCTCATGATATCACCACGAGCTTTCATGCTGTTCTTACCATTACGAGCATAGATCTCCCAACCAGTCGGACCATCGCGGTCAGTTGGTGCAACGATGCTGGCTTCGTGCAAGCGCTCCAGTTCGGCCAGGGCCTGGCGTTGACGAAGGTACTGGGTCAGATTGTGGGCATGGGCCTGGGCGTTGGCTCCCTTGTGCTCGCGAGCAGCATCAGCGGTGGCCATGGTCATGCTCGCAGCAAGATCTTCGAGCTTGTTGATACCCTGCTCGATCTTGTTCGGGGGTCCGACAATGTACACAGTCTCACTATCATCAGAGCTAGGGGGCAGAACGATGCTGCAGCCAGTCTCCTCAAGGAAGTCATGGAGAGATCCGCCCCGCTCACCAACGATGAACTGGTGTCGACCACGCTCAATGGAGCGCTGTTCGAGCGCCAATTGTTGTCGGAGGATCTCAGCACGGCGCTCCAACTCTGCCTGAATCTGCTGGGCAGCGACGCGCTCTCCCGAGACCTGGATAGGAAAGTTGGTCTGGGGAGCGAACGGCACAGGCTGGTTGCGTGCGGCCTGAGGCGGAGCCTGAGAGCGCCAGGTATGGTATTGAGGAATCTGGATGTTGACATCCTTGCCCAGAGCAAGCTTTTCGACGTGGGTGTTGTGAGGACCGGCAAGGAAGGGGTAGAACTCGGCGGGGATGTCCTTGAGGCGCAGGTTGACGGTCGACGTTCGCTCGTTCACGATGGCGTCAATCTCGCGGCGTGCCATCTCAGCGGTGAGTGCATTGCCTTCGATGTGGACGTTGACGACAGTGTCATCATCCTCGCCAGGCTCTGCCTTGGGCACCTGGATGCGAGCACCAGTACGCTTGCTGATCTCCTGAATCTTCGAACCCTGACGACCGATGATGTGCGCGCGGACGGAGGCGGGGACGGGGACATCGACGGATTGCTTCTCATTGTTAGAAGTGGCCATACGTATGAATGTTGACATCACTTACCTTTGAGCCAACCTCGTTGGCGATCTCCTTGAGGTTCTGGCGCACAGCCTCAACAGGACCAGTCGATTCGAAAATGACAGTGCCGCCGGGACCGGACTTGTACTCGAGCTTGGCTTTGGAGCGCCTGTTGATATCGCGGATGATGTCGTTGATGGGCTTCTTGAGCTGTTGGCGGGGGGTGAGCTGCTTGGGCGAGAAGGAGATGCGCTCCGTGTGCTTGCCGGGAATGTTCATGGTGGGAAGCGCGGGACCGCGGCCAATGGGCAGAGGAGCAGGAGCACCAGAGCCTGGCGCGCCATTGCTGGCGGCATTGCCGTTGGGGCCATTGGAGGTGGTGACGGCAGCGGGCTTGTTGCCCCAGGTGGGTGCAACAGGGGCTTGAGCACGAGGCTTGACAGGACCGAGAGCAGGGAAGGCCTCCTCCGACGAGGTGTTGAGGGCAGGCTTCTTGGGCGCCGGGGCATCGTCGACCTTCTGCTTGCCGGCGGCCTTCTCGCTCAGCGGCGCATCGGCGGCCTTGGCGGACGGGGGAGGATGGGCAATGTCTTCCTCATCCGGGACGTCCTCGATGGTGACGTTGTGCTCGTGCTCTTGCATGAGCTTCTGCGCTGGGGTCAGGCCCTCGGTGGCAGCGCTGGCAGTGGCTTCGGATGCCATAGTGTAGACCGTTTCGAGTTGACCAAAGGGTATTGCGTAGACGGTGGGTGGAGGGAGTTAAAGTTGGGGAGCCACTTTAACGTAGAGGGGTCGTGTTTGCAGGGCGTTTGAGGGAATCTGGCAGGTAAAGGCGTGAGCACATGGCGTGACGGAATTTGTAATGTCTTTCAGGAGTTCCGTTTACTGCGAGCTCTGCTTCATTTCACGCCGGTCGCTCAGGGCACGGCCTTACTTTGCATCCAGAGCCAGGACTGGGGGTCATTCTTACCTGTTTGACTAGCTGTGGGACAGCTGAGATGGGTCTGAGGTGCAATTGTTGTAGGGACGACTGCTAGGAGTGCAGAAGTCAGGTGAAGCGTGCGGTGACGATAGATGGGAGCTGTTCGTGTCCAGAAGGCCCTCGAAGGTCCGACATCCCTACATTTTAGTGGGGCGTGGCTCCTGGCTAGCTCGCTTACCTATGCGCATTCCCGTGGTGCACCCGGACCCCAGCCCTGCATCGACTATCTCCACTCTACACCATGGTTATTCATCTGCACTCTTCAAAGCTTCTCTGCGTCCCCGCATCCGGTGCACTGTTCTGGAAATCTCAAGGCTGCGATGCGTACGATTGGCCAGTGAAGCGGCACGCTCGCCCCAGCACCAATTCAACGTACCGAGGAGTGCCAAAGTCAATCCATGGCTATACCTGCACTTTTGCGTCACGACGATATCTCCAAGTTTTTTTCGTTGATATGTTCTGCAATTGACTTTTTTTTGGAGTTATTCTCTCGGCCAAATTGAGCATAACCTTGGAAGCTGTTGAGCCTGTACCTCTATGAACTAGCCAGGCGGAATTGAGCTACACTGCTCGACCATGTGTCCTCTATTGATGAACGGCCCCTTTTTCGCTACTCAGTTACTTTGATAACAATCTTACCATGGAACTTGCCCGACTCCAGAAGCGCATAAGCGTCTTTGGCCTCAGCAAACGCAAACGGTTGATGATTAACCAGCACATCGAAGCGAACCTTGTTCTCCTCAATGTAACGATTCATATCGTCAAACTGTGCTTTCGACCCAATGCCAATGCCCCTATAGATTGTCAGTCACATTTCACATGGAGCATAATCTTATGAGCCGAGTGCGCTGACTTACTTCAGTTTGGCATTCTTCCCCATCAAACGCATAATGTCCGTTGGCGCCCAGCCGCCATCGAAACCGTCCAAAAAGCCTACCAGAGACACCGTTCCGCCTCTCGCGCAAAGAAAGTCGATGTCGTCCATGAGGGACCCTGGCCCGGTGTTGTTGACCACGAAATCAACTCCTCGTCCGTTTGTGAGACGCTTGACTTCTTCCGCCTGGTTATGCACGGTTTTGTAGTTGAGTCCAGCGATTTCCGGACTCAGCTTCTTGATTGCCTCTAGCTTCTCGTCCGAAGACGATGTAATAATTGGACGTATTCCTGCTGACAAGCAAAGGAGAAGTGCGCACATGCTCACACCACCCGTGCCTGATCACATGTTGTCAGCCTCTCGTATTCTGTTCTGGTCATGGGCACACACCTTGTAGTAAAGCTGAAGCGTTCTTAGGAACATACTTCAAGTCGTCCAGCGCATTCCAAGCCGTAAGCGCAGCACACGCCAACGTCGAACCCTGACCTTCTATTAGCGCTCAACACTCGCTGTGCTCGAAAAATGCTCTCACTTACTTCTTCCCACGAGAGATTCTTCGGCAACCGCACCAAGTGCTTCTCCTGTACTAATGCATACTCCCGCAAGACTCCGGGCTTATTCACACCAACAGCATCTTCATGCCCGTCATCGTCCGGCTCGAATTTGCCAATCCCACAAATTGGCGCCACACGATCTCCAACAGCAAAACGCTGCACCGCAGATCCTATTGCGACGACCTTCGCGGCAGCATCGGAGCATGGAATACCGCCGCTTTCGAGATTTAGGGGATATGTCCCAATAAGCATTGCGAACTCGCGGTAGTTGAGCGAGACTGCGTGGATCTTGATTACAACATCATTCGGTTGTAGGGTGTCGGGGAGGGATTCGTTATCAGTACGGTTGATAGTGAGTCGTTGCTCCTTCGAGCCTTTTGTGCCTGGGCTGCGGCGCCAGGCGGAGTAAGTGGATGGATAGGCCATGGTGTTTAGCGGTGGAAATTGCGTCTTGTGTGGAATACAGGGAGCTGGACATGGTGGGGTGTAGGCTTCTCATATAAAGCAAGCGACGAAACATTGACCACCGTAGTGTGCAGAAAAATGCATTGTCGTCCTTCACTTTGCTGATGCAATGTGTATTGGGCTAGAATACCCGGTGCTGGACTATGTGTTGATCGTCAACTAGGCTCATATTCTCACAGATCCGGTCGTAAAAGCTAACCCATACTGAGGAACGTAACAGCCGCTTATGACGCGAAGGACTGAGCACATGCAGATTATGACATACAATTGCGCGTCTAGAAGGTTTTGGTGCTTTCAGCTTGGTGTGCGGATGTTCGTCCGGTGTTTTTGCACAATTAGTCACCCCGCAAACGTTCCACACAGAATGTGCAAAACTTAGTAAGCCGAGAAGGCTCTCCTTGAACTAAAAAACTACGCAGCGTTACCGAAAGGGAGCGATGCCCATCTTTTGCTTGCTACCAGCGAGCAGCGTTTTCTAATATTTCTCAGAAATATTTCAAACACACTCGATGCGTTTCGGCTCTGGCGAGCATCATGGTCGGGTTGACAGCATCCGGCTTTGAAGTTTATATTGAATGACTCGAGACTCGCCGCCGAAATAACCGTCCTACGGCTACTTACTAATCGACCGTAAGTTTGTCTTCTGATGTCCATTGTCTATGCACACAGAATCTGAAGATTCATTGTGCGTGGTGGGCCAAGCCAGGGGTACGCTCGATGTCTTCAAGTCGGACACGATCTGTGATATTGCCGGATCGTTTTCACGCGCAACTCTTTGCAAAGTCAAGCCTCAACAGCTGTGGGCGTCGGTCTCTCGACTCAATTTCGGTGTAGCTCTGCCGTGCCAGCCAGCCGTTTGTGAAGCAGGGCTGTATCTTCGACTTGGCGACATCCGATACCCGAGCGTGTGACGTCTTCTCGTCGAAGCACTTCAATGCAGTGAAACTTTGCGCATTGTGTAGTTTCACAAGTTTGAGTAACCCGAGAGTCTGTCCAGGCCCACGTAGACTAAAAGATCGGCAGTCTAGTCTAGTATCGTAGACGGCTTTGTTCTATCGCGTTCCTACCGCCGATCAGCAACATAATTTCCAGCACGACGGTTCACGGAGCATGTCGTGGTGCATCCGTAGCGCGTGGAGAGGCCGTTGCCGCGCGATAGGGATCATGCTAGTCGCGGACACTAGCTTGGAACTTTACCGGCATGGTAACGAGAGATCCGAAGATGTGAAGCAGGCGGTTCAGCATTCCACAAGCATCCTTCACGCGGCGACATTGGATTGCTGGCAATGCTGTGTTCTACAAGACGGGAGTTGGCCGCGTCCTTGACGTGGGCCAGTGCATTCGAGATGAGCTGCCGTTTCTCGTGGAATTTCATGTGGACGCGGTGCAACTGTGGCATGCATTGGGCATCTACGGGCGTTTGCATAGCGTGTTTCATGTTGCCAAACGTTGAATTCTCGCTGCGGTTCCTGTCGTGCCTTGCAGGAGGCTTGCCGCTTCGTGGTGCTCGAGAAGCTTCATGTGGACGACTTCGGCCCATTGCGGTCCGATGGAGGCTGTGGCGGGGTCGAAGATGCAAAGCAGGAGAGAAGCGATTTCAACATATCGCAAATGTTCTCCGGCTTTCGAAATGCGACTGCAATGCTCATGCAATGACAGAGTGACGGGTGACAACCGTGCAGCTGCCGTGTTTATGTTGAAAAGTGTTGTGGTCGTGGGGGGGAAAAGCATGTGAAATACGAGAGAGCCTCATTCCAAACAGGAAACCGCGAGCCACCAGGCCTAAACGAGATGTCACAAGGCGCAATTGTCTGGGAGCATTTGTACTGTCATGGATGAAGTGGTCAGACTCGACCATGGCTTCGCAGCGCAGTACTATGCGAAACAACAGAGTTTCGTCGACGCGCTGCAGCGATGGTCGACTAGACGCAGGTATCAAGGCCAGCCAGGATGATTGGCTGCAGGAGGTGTCAAAAACGCAGGTCGCAGGGCGCTTCGGCTGACAGCGCAACGGCGTGCAGTGTAGTCTAATGGAATTGCAATGACGTTGTTGACGACGACAGCTCGGATCGCGCTGTCGAGATTAAGGAGACAAACTGTAGCTCATAGCCTGAAACATTTTCCCTACACCCTTGGCACTGGGAGATTGAGGTCGTTAACCAGAGTGCCCTGGGCAAAGTCCGTGCGAGCAAGATCGAATCTTTTGCTTGTGCTGGTGCGGGTTCAATGCCATCATTCCGTGCCCGTCTCGCTGTCGCCATTTGCTTTCATCGCAATCCGGCTCGGCTGTTGTTGTTGTCGTCGTCCTCTTCGCGTTTCTTGCTGCTGCGTTTCCTGCTGCCAGCCCTGTCGCGCCGTTGCACTCACGGTAATCCCACCCCCACCTGCAGCTGGTGCGCACGTTAGCCGGGCGTGCGACGTGGGAACGAGTGGCTGTGAGACTCCGCCAGCTGTAAACCACTATGGAGGAACAGAGGACTGCGCGCAGACTGAAAAAGGGCCCTCCCCCGGTGGCCTATCTGAACAGCCAAAAGGGAACCAACCTCTTGCGCCGGTCGCCATCAGCGCCAGGTCGCCCTTTCTCCAACCAGAGTCTTGGCGCAGCAGCTGGGCCAGCTTCGTCTGCAGCTTCAACCTCACCAAACCCGCTCCTCCGCCGCTCGCCCTCGCTGCTGAACCCCGTCCACGAGCAGCACGCCGCGAGCACCGACTACGCCACCTCGGCATCGCACTTTGCCCTGCCGCCCGCATCGGTCGGCGCACCCTTCACGGCCACCACTGTCGAGGCCGCGCTTGCCAACAGCCACGCCGGGCCACGTCGTCCTGCTGGCCCACAGCACGCCTACACGGACCAGCCCTCCAAGTACCGCTCGCCCAAGCTGCGCCAGTCGTCGTCCTTCACCGCGCTCGCCCGCACCAAGATGGATACCCCGCCGGGCACCAAGAGCCCGCGCACCAACACCAACCGCTACAGCGATGACACCAGCGAGGCCTCCAAGAAGCGCCATTCGGGCGGCGGCAAGAAGAAGGGCACCTTCTCGTCGTTTATGAGCAATCTCGTGAGCTCGCCGCGCCGGCCGACCATTTCCACGCCCACCAATCCCATGCACGTTACCCACGTCAGCATTGACAACGAGACGGGCGAGTTCACGGTACGTGGCACGCTGGCACGGCTGCACAGTTTCCCCGACTGTGCACGCACGTGCGAGCTGCAGTTCCATCTCAACAGCACTTGCCCCGCCATGCTGGCTTTGGTTTATCTTCGCTCGCTAACAGTACCCAGGGCCTTCCCAAGGAGTGGCAGCGCATGCTAACCAGCAACGGCATCACCGAGCAGGAGCAGAAGCAGCATCCTCAGGCCGCTGTCGATGTCGTGAACTTTTACAAGGACAATGCCGAAAAGGGCGAGGACGACGCCGTCTGGGACAAGATGGGTGCGGCTCATCCGAGCTATGGCTACCAGCAACCAAACCTCGCGCCTGGGTACGCATCGGTACAGCCCCTCCTCAGCCCGCCGCAGAGCCCACGGTTCCCACGCAACGGCGAGGACAGTTTTGAGAATCCCCGTGCACCACCTCCGATCCCGCGCAGTCACACCTCGCCAGCTCCCAACTCTCCACAGGTGAATGGCACTTCGCTTGTGCCAAATCGACCTGCACCACGGCCTCCGGGCGCATCCCAAGGCACAGGCAACATTGTGCCCAGTCGACAAGCGCCTCCCGTGCCGAGTCCGATCGTGACGCAGCAGCCTGCGTATCGACAGGACAACGAGTATCCCCAGGTAGCATACGCTCCCCCGATCATTACAGATAGCCCGGTCGGCGCCTCATCAGCTCCACGGAGCCGAGCAAACACCACTGGCGGAACTCCTCCGCGCTTCGATTCTCCTTCCAGTGCTACCGCAAATTCCCCGGCACACCAGTATCAAATGCAACAACAACAGGCTGTCCATGCTGCGCAGCAGGCAATGGCTGCAAAGCAACCGCCGGTCCTTAGCAGAAGCGTCAGTGCGAGGACGCCGCAACCTGCTCATCTCATGCCCACCGTTCCTGCGCCATCGCAACCCTCACCCCAGCAGCAGTTTGCAATGCAATCAGACCCCCAGAATATTCCTCTACCATCACAACAAGCTCGCGTAGGGCCAGCGCCACGACCGCGACAGCGGCCTCGTCAGAGCCAAGGCACCGATATTGTTGCCAAGCTCAACGCCATTTGCACAAATGCGGACCCGACACTGAAATACAAGCAGTTCAACAAGATTGGCCAAGGTGCTTCTGGTGGCGTCTTTACTGCTTACGAAGTGGGCTCCAACAAATGTGTTGCCATCAAGCAAATGAACCTAGAACAGCAACCCAAGAAGGATCTGATCATCAACGAGATCCTCGTCATGAAAGACAGCAAGCACAAAAATATTGTCAACTTCATGGACAGCTTCCTCGTAAAAGGTGACTTGTGGGTTGTCATGGAGTATATGGAGGGCGGCAGTCTGACAGACGTGGTCACGTTCAACATCATGTCTGAGGGTCAAATTGCCGCCGTATGCAGAGAAGTGAGTTCAGTTTGACAAAATCTCAGAGAAGAGGCTAACAGTATAGGTTCTCCACGGCCTGCAACACCTCCACTCGAAAGGCGTAATTCATCGAGACATCAAGTCAGACAACATCTTACTCTCCTTAGAAGGCAATATTAAGCTTAGTGAGTAACTTGTAGTATGCGCAGGACCTCGCTAACGAATTGGACAGCTGATTTTGGCTTCTGCGCGCAAATTAACGAAAGTCAGAACAAGCGGACGACCATGGTTGGCACTCCGTACTGGATGGCGCCTGAGGTCGTGACCCGGAAGGAATATGGTCGCAAGGTAGACATTTGGTCCCTGGGCATCATGGCCATCGAAATGATTGAAGGCGAGCCACCTTACCTCAACGAAAGCCCACTTCGCGCACTTTGGCTCATTGCCACCAACGGAACCCCCGCCATCAAGGAGGAGCATGCTTTGTCGCCAGTGTTCCGCGACTTTCTAGCATTCTCACTCAAAGTAGACCCAGACAAGCGTGCTAGTGCCCATGATTTGCTAGTGGTAAGCCTCGCCATATACAACCATCATCATTGTCCGCTAATTCATGTCTAGCATCCTTTCATCAATACTGCCGAGTCACTGGGCACACTATCACCCCTCGTCGTGTCGGCAAGAAAAGCAAGAGCAGAAGAGCGGCGAAAGAAGGGTAGTGCGTGATTGTTCTTCTTAATCCGTTTCTAGGATGTCTCTCATCGTAGAAACGTAGGATTGAGCGCAACGCGAAGTCGTGGTATCGACTCCATGGACCCGATCACGGAGTCATACGCTGAGTGGTACTGCAAGACGTATGTGCTTTCAGATCCCGGCACCACAGGGAAGGACGCCTCCTTCTAGGCGTCATGACCGTAGTGCGAAAGGTCTTCATTGTTGGTCTGAACGTGTCGTTCGAGCCAAGGTCCGGAAGAACAAACAGAGGCCGACGAGAGGCCCCAAGACATGGACGAGCACATTTCGTCGAAACCAGCACATGTTGGTAGTCACATCGGCTTCGAGCAGACTAGTCGTCACCAATTGGAGCAATCGCATTCAATGCCTACATGCGTCGAACGAACATGGACTTAGAACATTCTCGTCTTCTCAGCGATTACATCAGGCGCGAGGAAGATCCCTCTATCAGCAGCTGACGCTTACATCACTTCCCATTTCATGCTCCAGGTTGGTCGATGGGCGCGTCAGATTGGCGTAATGGTGCCACCATATTTTGATCGATTCTCGTATCTATAAGACATGGGCGGATCTATGATTTCAACCAGCATTACGGCATACAGAAAAGTCGACTTGCAATACAAACCTTACCGTGGACATCTTGTTTAGCTGATTGAAAGCAAGCTCCAGCCACACCGTCGTCGATGCCGTGATGCAACGTGCAAATTTGCGTGATGAGCAAGTGTATGAAAGGAGCAAGATCATCGACGAGCTTCGAACAGGCTTTGCAAGCGCGGGCGATCTACCGCAACGTCGACCCGGACGTCCCAGGTAATCAAACAAAACTCTGGGGGTTCACGTGCGTGGAGCGTGCGCAGGTAGGTTTGTGGCGTCGGTGCTATCTCGTCGAACAAATAAAACTCTACAGTCTTAGCCTGCAGCGAAGAATTGCAATGGCACCCAAGGCGAGTACCTTGATCAGCATGAGCACAAGAGGAGCAATATGACATTAGGGAAGCCAAACCTGCAGTAGCCCAACCTTGCAAAGTTTACGAATGGGCTCAATTCGGTCAGTGAGTTCGAAGGCCCTTTCTATGCATGGTGCAAAGGGTGCCCAAGCCCGAGCTTCGCACCAACAGCGTTCTGATATCTCTGTGTAGGCGAACAGAATTGCTCGTGATCCTCATGTGGCCTTGAGGTTTGGGCATGATTTGACATGGTCTGATACCCATATTGGTGGGCTTTTGTGCAATCGATTTGGAGAACAGTTGCCTGATCTTCGCAATCAGACTTTGGTGGCGCAATGTCATCGTTGCAATCTGGCGATTTAGCCTTGAGACCGTGAACAGCTTTCCATGTCTCATGAAATTGCTAGAAATGGTTACGAAGCATCATGATTGAAAAGGTCGGTGACAGAAGATTTTGAATCTAATGTCCCCTTCTGCCTCGCCAACACCACGACAACATCCACAACATGGGGAACAGTCAGAGTGCTGCGAGCACCAGTGGCTTGAATAAAGCAACTCCCAGCCAAGCGACCAGAGGCATTTTGACTTCACCCAGCGACCCACCACTTTCAGCACAGTACTCATCATCGGGATCTACCAACACTTTACGCGCGGAAGGTGGTCAAGAGTCGAAAGAACACCTGTCTGTGCCTGTTGCGCCGAAGAAGTACGCCTCGGCTCATACAAGAAACAAGACCATTTCTTGGTTGACTCCTCAGGTGCAACAACAACCATTTTCCTTCACAGAACTTCCAAAACCGAGCAAAGAAGTCAGCCAGCATGCTAGCCTAAACGGCAAAATCGCGTACTCTATCACAGTGACAGACCCACAACGCAGGTCTCATAAATCAAGGAAGATCGCGCGAACTGGCGAAATGCCGACGCCGCATCCGAATACCCAAGACCCCGATCAGAAAATCAATCCAAGCTCTAATGGACACAAGGATTGGCCAGCAACTGCTCCCGCAGTGTTACCCTTGGAATCGCACGATAGGCTAGAAACGGCCATCAAACTGTTGCACATCAAAGCAGCCATCAAATTGCTCGGGGACTTGAGAGGGACCGCCTCCCCTCAAGAGCTTGCGGCACTTCGAGAAGCACTGACACTGGGTCAGGATGCTGAATGTGCCATGTCGGAAGATGTAATGGCTAGGAGTACGCCGGTAAAGAGTCTGCGCTCTTCTCGACAGGAACGGTGTTCACGGGCACACTTAGCGTCTCTCGGAGTACAGAAACCATGCTCCAGCCAACTCATTTCGGAAAGAGACATCGTTGTGCAGTCTCAGACCCTGCAATCCGAGAAATTGACTTCAAGAAGAGTTTGTCAGAGCCTAGGAACGTCCCCGCCCGGCGCGTTTTCCATTACATACCACGATTCCAGTCGAACAATGGCATGTCCGGAAACTCAAAGCTCTCAACAGTTCGATAGTCTGCATTCAGCATGCTTGCGTATGGTTCCCAGGATATCGATCACTCACGCTCCAGAGCCACACCAAACGCCTGAAGCACAGGCGCCCACGAAGAGCACGAAAACACCTATTATATCGCACCTGTTGCTACAAGACGAGCATATCGTACTGGCTGGTAAATACACCGGGATTCATAGCAGAAAAGATGTTACACTCGGACTTGCGGCACAATCCACCGACCGCTATTCGCAGGAGTCGTCCATACCCAAACAGCCGCTCACGGCGCCTCAGCTGGCTCAGGAGAAGCCTTTGCCAACGCCTCCACGGACGACTGATTCAGGCTATTCTTCTGACACAAACTTCAATGCTCGCCAGATTGACTACGATCGATCAGAGAACGCCGTTCCCGACGGCTCTAGGGAACACAATGCCTGGCCTCTGAGAACTGATAGCCTCACTGGCAAAAGACTGGACCCGAATCCGAATCAAGAAGCAAAGCTATTGGGCCAAGTTCGCCATAATCTACGGCCTTCGAGTGCCATGCAGCCCCCAGGCCACAGTCGGTCCTGGCCAATTCAAAATGGTTTCCATGGCCGAAGACACCCACGCACACTCGATAACCGTCCTAGAGCCAATATAACACCTGACGACGTCTTCTTCCAGACCGCTAGCACACACTCTGGCGGCCAGGATCTTGCTGGACTTGAAGCTGAAGGACCTCCGCCACCTTTGCCAACACGTAGCCAAAGACGAAGTGTCCTTCCAGTTTGTCACAGGCTAAAAGAGCCAAACACAGAGCACTTGGACCCGAGAGATATACGGATTGCGACACTTGAAGCAGGCTTGCCTCCTGTGCCGCCCTTGCGTAGCTCGCGCAGGAGTCAACACCTATTGCTAAAGAGAAACCAAGCAAGTACGCCCAACAGCGGTGTACCACATGGGACTCAGATGCCTAGGTTCGATGGATACCCAGCTACTAGTCCGACGCTCCGTCGGCGAAGAAGCATGCCTCCAAGTTACAAGCGTTCGAGTGTAGGGGCAATGGAAGTCAAGAAACGATCCGCGAGCATATCCCTCGATGCTACTAGCCTCAGTCTCATAGCAACACGATCGCGCAGTGAATTCTGTGGCATGGCTTCGACAAATCCGACGCCGGTGCCTGCTGCTTGGTCCTGCTTTACGCATGAAGCTAGTGATGCACCAGCGGAGGCTAGAATCTATAGTCACGAATTCCTTCCAAAGTCACCACATAGCTTGAAAGTGTGTAAGAGTCTCAGCGACCTCAGCATGGACTTTGATGAGAGCAAGGACTCGAAACGGGCGTTACGGATCTACACGCGCGATTCGCCTCCGCCAATGCCTGCAATCGACATCCGGGTAGAGTCTACGCAGCAAGTTACTCTGACCAACTCGAAATGTGCAAGCCAGCATTCGGCTAAGCCACTGCAAAGTGGACAGGTTTCTACCCCAAAGACACCAAAGATACTGGATAGTGCGGTGGCTACGGTTTCTACGCCAGTTAGACCTGCTACCCGCAAAGGAAAGCAAGTTTCGCATTTAGTGGCCAAATTCGAACAGCAGAGTCCTGAGGTTCAAACCGTATCTCGTGGTGTCAACAGCACTCGTCGTGTTCGCGGCATGACTAGTATGCCGAGCATGCGGCAGATGGCCTGATACAACTTTTATTTCCTAGTCGGAAATATCTCGAGATTCTTAGACGTTGGATCGTATTGCATAGACTTCTTTTCATATTCTTTTCGTAGAGCTTAGTAGTTTCTAGAACTGGGTGCTGGATGACTTCGGATATTTCCTTGGGAGGCATTTTGAGATGCAGGCAATATCGATAGACAACAGAAATTTTGGTAATGTATATTCGATAATGCTGCGACGGCACATCTACCCGTGTATACTTAGCCTTGAGTCAAGGATGGTTTTGGTGCCGTGAAATGTGGAGCCAGCCTTGCGTACCAAACCCGGCTGTGCAGTTTGCGCCACCCGCGCATGCGCCCAATCTTCGTCATCACACTAAGCGGAGCAGCTTCCAAGCCTCCACTTGCACGCGAACGCCGCACTCTGCTCTCCTGCCTTCACCTACAACAACCCGGCGCGACTCACGTCAACTCTGAAGCTTCAACTCCCGCCTGCTTCTTCCCGCCATCACCACCGCCCTCATATCGCCGCTCATTCGCCCCCGCAACCTCGCTGCTTCCCCACCCAAGCTTGGCCAGGCAGACAGCATGTTCCGAGCGCAGTCGAATGTGTTCGACGACGCGGTTACGAAAGCGACCGATGAGAACTTGACGAGTGAGAACTGGGAGTTTATACTTGTAAGCACTCCACTCCTTCCCTGCCCATTTGCATATGGTGCCGTCGTGGTTGCTCGCGTCCTATAAATGTCATGAGACCGCAACACACTCGACCACGTGCACCACCAGAGCTGTTGAACCCTCGGACTCGGCTGACTAAACACTACAGGATGTATGCGACAAAGTTGGCTCGTCTGACACGGGCGCCAAAGATGTCGTTGCCGCCATGATCAAGCGGTTGGCGCACCGCAATGCGAACGTCCAACTCTACACCCTCGAGCTCGCCAACGCCCTCAGCCAGAACTGCGGAATCCAGATGCACAAGGAGCTTGCGTCGAGAAGCTTCACGGACGCCATGCTGCGACTCGCAAACGACCGCAACACACACCAGGCTGTCAAGGCCAAGATACTAGAGCGCATGGCAGAGTGGACCGAGATGTTCTCGCGCGACCCGGATCTTGGCATCATGTCGGGCGCATATATGAAGCTGAAGACACAGAGTAGGTCATGATGCAATTTGATAGTACTCAACGTACTGATATGACTAGACCCAAATCTGCGAGCGCCATCCAAACCTCAGAAGACACAAATCTCGGACCTCGATCGCCAGAAGGAGGAGGAGGAACTGCAAATGGCGCTTGCCATGTCGATCAAGGAGTCCAAGGGCGCCACACCAACAGCCGCGAAAGCAAATGCGCCACAGGACTCGAGTGCAGGAAGCAGTTCGCAACCCGCCCAACCCTCGCAGCCCGTACAATCAGGCACAACCGCCGCGACCGTTTCCCGCGTTCGAGCGCTATTCGACTTCCAGCCATCCGAACCCGGCGAGTTGCAGTTCAAGAAGGGTGACATCATTGCGGTGCTCGAGTCGGTTTACAAGGACTGGTGGAAGGGCTCACTGCGTGGTCAGACGGGCATCTTCCCGCTCAACTACGTCGAGAAGCTGCAGGATCCGACGCGCGAGGAGCTTGAGAAGGAGGCACAGACCGAAGCTGAAGTGTTTGCGCAAATACGGAACGTGGAGAAGTTGCTCGCACTGCTGAGCACAAACACACAAGCTGGCGGAGGCAATGACCGCGACAACGAGGAAATTACTGAGCTCTACCACTCAACGCTGGCTATTCGTCCGAAGCTCATTGAGCTAATTGGGAAGTACTCGCAGAAGAAGGGTAAGCCAAGACATCTCAAAGGACATTTGCCATGCTGACATCATCCAGATGATTTTACGCAATTGAACGAGAAGTTCATCAAGGCTCGCCGAGACTATGAATCATTACTAGAGGCATCAATGTCGCAGCCACCTCAACCATCATATGGTGGACGTCCTGCCTATGGAGGCTACAACGCGCCTCCTCCATCAAATTACGCAGGCTATCCACCCTCGTCACCGCCTCCACAGCAGGATCCACGCTACGGATATGGCGGAGGAGGACCGCCGCCGCAAGGCGGTCCTCCGTTCCCACCTGCAGGCTCAAATCCTGCTTTCTTCATGGTACCGCCAGCAGGCGAGCAGCGACCACAACAACAACAACAACAAACACCAAAGCCATCCGCTCCAGCTTCAGATCCATACGCACCACCGCAAGGTCAAGGACGCGTACCTGTAGGCGGGCGTCCTTTAAGCTACGCACCTCAAGAGCTGTCCACTGGCCACTACGACTCACCAGTGGATAACCGCCAGTCATTCATCGCACCAAATCAACCAACAGGTGCTCCTTCCGCGCCACAAGGGTATGACTATCCTCCACAGCAATCGGGCTATCCTCCGCAACAAGGAGGACCTCCTCAGGGCCCACCACAAGGACATCAGAATACATACGATCAGATTTCGTCTCCGCCTCCCTCGCAACAGCCGCCCTCAGACCCTTACTCGCAACCACCGCCTCAAGCTGGATACGGATATCCTCCACAGCAACCTGGACATGCCCCTCCTGCGCCACCCGGTGCATCGACTAGCCCTGCTCCACCAACACAGAGCTACCTCCCGTATCGGCCGCCCGGCCAAGCGCCGAGCGCACCGCCGGTGGGGGGTGATGAAGGGTTCTACCGGTAGAGTCGGCCTTGGATCAGCCTTGTTTGAGTAGGAACTTCTTTGTACATATGCATCAGCGCGAGATTGGAAATATTTCACCTATCAGTAACATCGGATCGTTCAGCCTAATTGGACGTAGACTCGAGCAGGGCAGTACTTGGCATAGTAGTCCTTTCAAAATGACACAAGGCTTTGTTCGAAAACCACGACAAATACCGCAATATCAAGAACAAGACATTCATGCTTTGATCGTGTACCATGACAAAGACTCGCAATGTCGAAACAAAGACCCTGAGGCTCTGCGGTGTGGCTGCAGTCCCCTATCCGCACCCCGTGACTCTCGATATCTAAATTTAAAGACAATAAACACATTGGTATTAAAGCGTTTACTACCTCTCAGGCGAGATATCATTCCCAGCTACCATCACTTATCACATCTATCTACAGAGATAATCTACATTCACATATACCATTCAAACATCAACAAACACACAAAAACCACAATGCATCTATCCCTCACCACCCTCACAACCCTCCTCCTCGCCACCACCTCCCTCGCCGCCCCCGCCCCAGCCTACGGCTCCGGCCCCAACGACTGCCCGCACAAAAACTACCCCACAACCGACTCCTACATCGCAGGCTACAAGCACTTCTGCGCCACCTACCTGGCCCCGAACCGCAACGGGATGTACTACTTCAAAAACGAGCAGCCCATCGTCGCAACCTACGACCTCAAGAAGCCCGACAACACCGTCATAAAATGGATCTACAAGGCCTACCTTTTCCACACGATTGACGAGGAGATTGGCGCCGATTTGGGCATTAGTACAGAGTATTGCGAGAATACGTTTGGCTCGTTTATGGAGTTGGATTCGGGGAGTTGTGTGCTTGCCGGCGGGTTGATGGGGGAGAGGTTGGTTAAGGGGGGGATTGCGATGGGGACGAATTTGAGGTTTGAGACTAGGCAGAGGGGGTGAGGGGGGTTGGTGGGGAGGGGAGGGATTGTAGGCGGGAGGGATTGTAGGGAGGCAGGAAGGGTATTTGTTATGATTTATATAACGTTAGTGTATTTTCCTGAATATGAGTACTTGTAACATAGATTGTATTAGTATTGATGACGCTGTTGATCGTTTCGTTGACGCCGTCAGTGCTAGCCTGCCTTACCACTCTTGCTTCAGCACCTTCATTGAGCTTGACTGGCATTTCGGACGCTGACAAGCGGGTGCAATGATTCCCCGCACGCCGAAAACTCGAGCAATTGTGTAAGACTTCTTTGTTATTTTAGATCTCTTAAAAATATAGGCGTTGTTGCGCAGTATACTGCTGAAGTTCAGAGCGTACTATTGCTCTTCCGACGTTCCTCACCAACCAGCGTGCAGCGTCTCCAGAACAAGTGGGGTGGTTTGGTCTCCTTGGCCGACTTGGCCCTTCCTTGAGTGTGCACGAGAACGGGCCCTCACTCTCCTGTCCACCAGCCACACCACAGTAGGGCCCTAAAGTGTCAACTTCCAGATCGCGTGACCCTCGAGCGAATCCCAGCAACACTAGCCGCCCGCATCCATACGGCGCGTCCGCCACGCTTTTGGAACCACGGCGCGCCCAACGTTATTATCGTGCGGAGCACGACATGCGAACAAACCTAATGTCACCCGAATGCCTTGGTCACTCGCCAACGCCTGAGAACCTCAACGAACCCCTAACGTATAATTATGAGCCGTTGCAAAGTGCTCAGCACACCAGGCTCCTACGAGTTCCAGCGTCTGCGATAAATCCTGCGGGACAATCATTAGACTCACAAGCGAAGCTTAGTGATCAAGAACAGTATGAGCTTGTACATGTATCTCTGGCGACGTGCCGGATTCCCTATCAAGCAGTTTCTTATGTCTGGGGCAACAATACCCGAGATCATTCAATAAAGATCAACGGGCAACGCTCCCTGCCAATCACCAAGACATTGGCTACTGCGCTGCCACAATTGATTGATATATGCTCAACCAGCTATCTGTGGATCGACCAGATTTGCATAGATCAATCGAACGACCAGGAGCGCGGTCAACAGGTTTCGATCATGGGAGAAATCTTCAGCAATGCCACAGAGGTCTTGATATGGACCGGCGGCGAACTAGACGGGCTTTCCGAACTGAAGACACAGTTGGCACGACCAGACAGCTTGAACCGGAGTCACATCGAGACGTTGGTTGAGCTTCATTGCCGTCCATGGTTCAGCCGTGGGTGGACCGTTCAAGAAGCTGTGCTCGCTAAGAAGGCTACTTTGATAGCAGGGACGTCTCTTTTGCCATTAGAGGACGTCGAACAAGCATGGTACAAAAAGAACAATTCGTGGCCAATAGGAGTGGAAAGAAGTCAAATAGGCAGACAGTCACTTGGGGTCATCATGATGCTAAGAAAGGGAGTATCGGCATCATTTCTGGAATCTGGTTTCGATGCTCTACTGAAATATCTTGGAAACACACAAACATCCGATCCTCGTGACCATGTGTACGCTTTTCTAGGCATCAAGCAAGATCCTCGAATCATTATCCGGCCTGATTACAATGCTTCAATCAGCGAAGTATTCTCAGATGCAGCCAGAGCTATAATCGAAGGAACCGGTAGCCTAAGTTGTTTCAGGTTTCTGCCTCTATCTCAGAGACCTGAAAGCTTCGCACTGCCTTCATGGGTGCCGGACTGGTCTAAATACTACAGTGCACAAAGTATTGTGCAGGGCCCTGCACTTGAGTCTTCTCATGGCCATGCACCTTTCAAAGCAGCGAAAGAATTCCGTCACAAGATCCGAACATCTCCGTCGCCAGTAGATATTTTACTTGTTTCCGGACACATCATTGACTTCGTTGAGCTCAGGATACCGAATCTTGGCCGGCTCGTATGGGAAACTATATATCGAAAGCCAGAAGAAGCAGTAGCAGCACCCTCACGTTTCTTCTCCTTGACTGACGAACAAATCGCAAGCATCGACAACGGAGCACTAACAGACGTAACGCAGAATCTCAGGAAAAGGCTCATGTCCGTACTTGTGGCTTGTCTTTTCGATGCGGAGGAGGTACTTGCGAAGTATGATAAAGGGTACCAAGTCGATACTCATACCGATCCATCTCTCCCCATGAATCTTCAACTGGACAGATTGTCACATCACGAAGTGTGGATCACTCGGTCGAAAAAATTGGCGCTCATCCCGCCCACCCGCTGTGAGAAAGGCGATATGCTTGCAATTGTCCATGGCTCAACTACTCCACTGCTACTAAGAAGTAGGGGGGATGGGACCTATTCCATGGGTGGTCAATGTTACCTGGAAAATGCAATGTATGGCGAAGCAGTTACATGGGAGGAAGATCAGGCGGATACTTTCCCACTGGCATAATAAATGGGTGTTCTTAGTATGTTAATCTATCAACAGCCATCAGGATCGATAGCTAGGAGCCACAGCATAGATAGCATATTCTTAAACCTTACCTCAAATCCCTTAAACCTTGCACTAAGCTCCTTAATTTCGATCCTCGAGGGTTGGTTTAGCAGCCTGCACGCTTGCAGGTTGCGTCTCCTGTTCCTGAATTAATTAGACTGCACAGCTACTAATGATAATACTAATATACTAATCAAGCACGTGTATAATCAAGAACACCAGCGCACTGTCTGGACGTTCTTAGTCTCAGGTACCGACAGGTTTAGCAACTTTGCAACAATCTCGATACAACAGAAACCACTCTCGATACAACAGAAATCACTCTCGATACAACAGGAAGCACTCTCGATGCAACAGAACCCACAAAGCTACTAAGACTTGCTGAGAGTCATTGCAGTATTTCCCGTAAAGGACAAAATAACTAAATAGCGTCCAGAGCTTCGATAAGATCAAGCACGGCACTCTACACATTGCTAGTTTCTGAACAACCTATCGTGCCGCTGCTCTCAGCCGGACGGTATCGGTAGCTATAGGGCCGCAATGTTAGGTTTGCAAGTGGACAAGTTGTCAGTAGGAAGGCATAGAATTCTTGATGAGTCTACGACCTAGCAGCTAACGTCTATGAATAATTATGAAATTAAGTCCAAGTATCTGTGGTGCGTCTCGGTTTGATGCGTCTTGCTATGTAGTGAGTGACATTTTTTGTTTATTTTCTTTTGGAAAGTCGGGGATCGAGTGAATATTGGGCTTAGGAGGGTTTTGAGCAAGAGAATTGTTATGTTATGAGAGGAGTGATGCAATTAGAGCGCGAGGAGCACATATTTTTGCTTTGTTTTGTGATTGGCTGTGAGAAGATTGGCCTTCAGGTACATTTCAAAATAGGTGTGCAGACCAATCTCACGACTCACGATTCCGACGAGGTTGAAATGTACTTATTTGATTATTCATTCCGACCAATACCTCATCCACAGCTATCATCACGTAATCTCGGACCATGTCATCCTGACCCAGTCCACCAGTTTCATCATACACCAAGACTCGGCTCGGTGCCCATAAAGTCTATCCCGCTTGCCCATGCGTTTACCTCAAACACAAATACGGCGATGTCGCCCGCTCGACCATGAAAAATGCAAAATGTGTATCGAAGTAGCGCCGAATATGTTCGCTCCACGTATCAATTCGACGACTCATATTCGTCATACGCGGATCATCGAGGCGCGTGGCCAGGCGCAGTGTGGTGTTGACGTAAGATATAACAGAACAATGCGGGTATTCTGCTCTCTATAACGGTTGAGTGTGCGGCATCTGCTATGAGGAAATGCGAATGCTGTTCATACAGCAAACAGATTTTCAAGAGGGTGGCTGCTCTATGCCTTCTGAAGGTGGCGCTTCTGTCTTGCCATCTTCTTGGTTGTCCAGAAGCCGCTGCTGCTCTATGTCTCGCTCATCAGTGCTGTCGCCCTGGCCAGCCGAAGGGTCATCTGACTGAGCAGCGTCCTGGGCTTCCTTGGAAGGATTCGACATAGGTGCTTCTCCAGTAGGTTTTGTTATCGCTTGTTGGGAGCTTTCCTGACCGAGGTGGAACCAGCCACCACGCTCCCAAGAGCCTGGCTGGTAGAGGCACTCTTCTCGGACCTTGGTGTCGACGATGGCCTCCATTAGCTTGTTCAGACGATCGAAAGGGATAGGCTTGAGTATCCAAGCATCGAAGCCAGCGTCAATGTACTTTTGTCGGTCCCTCTCGATCAAGGACGCGGATACAGCAATGACGGGTATGCGGCCGCAAAACGCGGCACGAGGCGAGTAATTATATCTGTGCGTCTTCTCGTAGGATCGGATCATCTTGGTTGAGGTGAGCCCATCGACAATGGGCATCTTGGCAGAACGTTAGTATGCTTAAAGTGCCGGAACGACATCCTCCCACTTACCTGCATATCCATCAAGACAACGTCAAAGTCTTGGGGCTTGTCGCAGAATGCAGATGCACACTCTTGGCCATTCACGGTCAAGTAAACGTCGTGTTTCAGCTTCTTCAATCGCTTCTCCACAATCTTGCTGTTGATCGGATCGTCTTCGGCCACCAACACCCGCATGTTTTCTGCATTGAGCTCCACGGGGCCAGGGCTCATAACTTCTGGCGTACCGTGAACTTCTCCAAGAATACTGCCACTCTTGGGAGTGTTCTCGGCAGGTGATGTAGCTTCGTCGGGCATCCTCACTGCTCTCAGTGGCACTCCTGACGAAGCAATAGTCTCCTCACCAGGAATTCTCGTGTCCAGGCTTCGTTGATGCGGTGGAATAACTACTCGACCCTCTGCAATCTCCAGACTCTTAGATCTTGTTCGAGATGTAATTCCCGGGTCCAGGCTGTGGCGTTTCGTGAGGACGGGTCGTAGTGAGCGCGAGCTGGGACTTCTATCGCCAGCAGTCCTTCGTCCAACCAGGTGCGGCTCCTGAATCGCTTCGATAAGCCTATCAACATCACTCCTTTGACTTCTCTGACTTGAGCCGCTCTTAAAGCTGCGAAGACTTGTTTTACTTGTCAGACTATCTGCGCTCGATCGTCGGGCGACATTGTGATCAGCAGACTTTTGAGAATGCTGGTCGTCCGACGTGTGACGCGACAAAGATGGAGCTATAAGGGTGCGCTCTCCCTCTGCGGGGCCAAGGCGTGGCGCATCTTGTTGCGGGGTGATGCTCCCTTCAGGCGAAATGCTACCACACGATTTATCCTCTTCCTCGGAGTCTGGGAGGTCAAAGGGAAACTGTATTACGAAGCGAGTGCCTTTGCCTTCTTCAGATCGAATCCTCAACTGACCATTCATGTTCTTGATGATGCGTGCAACTACTGCCAATCCGAGGCCCAAGGCAGTCTTGTCGTTCTGCTCAGCGATCTGCTGTGTGTCTGGCACCAGAGCGTCTTCTAGCATAGCGGCGGGCTCAGACTGTACTTGCTCAAGATCGTAGAAGAGCTGGTCGAGCTTCTTCGAATTCATCCCAATACCGGTATCAGACACGGCGACCTCTACGTCTGCGTGGTCCTTTTCCGGTCGCGCAGCCACGTAGATGTCAACCTTGACGCCGCCCTGGGTCGTGTTCTGGATAGCATTTGCTGTAATATTCGATATCGCTTGACGCACACGCCGTTGGTCTCCGATGCAAGACTTTGGCAGACCAGGGTGCTCTGTGACGTCGTAGCTGATGTTCTTCCTCTTAGCATCGTTCCGGAACATGTCTGTAGCTTCCTTTACGGTCGCTTTCAGGTCAAATGCTTCACCCTTGATGAGAGGCCCGCCTTCTTCGGTCTTCGTCAGGTCTAGGAGATCGTTGATGACATATATCAGCGACTTTGACGCCGAATGCGATCTCGCGAGATTTTCCCGTGTTTCGCTGTCCAAAGAACCTTCCAAGGCGATCTCGAGGTAATTGATGATGGCATTTAGCGGTGTCCGGACTTCGTGTGCTGAGTTGGCAAGGAGCAATCGCGTCAATTGGCTGCTTTGCAGTGCAGCTTCCTTCTGTCGCCACACCTCGATGAACTTTCCATACACTAAACACAGCACGGATGCCGTCTCGATTTCCTCTTCGGTCCATTCGCGACACTTGCCGACTACCGTTTCCGACCAGGTTTTGAAACTCTTACGGGGCTCGAGGTAGCCTTCAGTGCCTGCTTTTATGAATTTTTCGTACGGGTTGCCCGCCCACTTCACTTCTTTGAGTTGGCCCTTGCGAAAGAAAACGATGAAGTCGTTGCCGCTGACAGACAATGGAACAATCAACATTCCTGCAACAATATGAAAGCCTGGCGGATACTGCAGATCGGGAAAGTCCTGCGTGACGTCCATCGATGTCATTACGGACTGTATCTTTCGCATTCGCAGATACTCGAGCATAGCCAAAGCCTCCTGAGAGTTGTCCAGCTGGCCGAGAATTTTGGTTTCCTCGCGGATTGAGAGTAGGCCAAAGTCTGCATCGAAAAGTTTCAGTAGATCATCTGATGATGCTATGATGTAACCTGACGGATTGTGTTGTGTGGGAACTGTGTTGATGAG
Source organism: Paraphoma sp. B47-9 (assembly GCA_001748405.1). Taxonomy (NCBI): domain Eukaryota; kingdom Fungi; phylum Ascomycota; class Dothideomycetes; order Pleosporales; family Phaeosphaeriaceae; genus Paraphoma; species Paraphoma sp. B47-9. The sequence goes on from BCLK01000262.1 coordinate 257,411, forward strand.
CTTCCTAGCCTGTAAGCGCGAAGCGTATGAAAGTCGTTCAATATTCCGTGAAGCTGAATCACCAACCATGCGGCACATTTTCCGAATAGGGAATGACACTCGCATGCCGCGCGGGCCGTACGAATGGCAAGCTATGAGCCCCCATAATTCGTTGAAGGCATTGATTGATATTGACATGGACGATCTCACCGCCATGTTAGCCAGATACTTGATATGTATGGGTGACATGGCACGGAGATAAGAGTGGGTTAGATCGAGAGGGGTCTCCAGATCTTCCGCGGTCCGGCAGACGAGACGGGCCGTCTCTTGGTCGCGATCGTACAGCATTCGGACCTTGTTGAGCTTGTACAGCTCTCTAGCTTGTTTGGGGATGTCGGAGGCGGGAAAGTTTAATCCTTTATAGAGATCCTTGGTCGCGCGTGGATCGACTAGTTCCGTAACTACGCGACCATTGAAAGCATGGTCGAATTGATAGATCATGACGCGATGAAACCCTGTCAACTCTTTGACAACGCCTACCAGTACCTTGAGGAACGTTTCGAGCGTCGGCGCGGCGGCTAGTTGTTCTTGCACCTGCGACATGATGTTGAAGACCTCCATTGCTGCAGCTTCACCTTTTCTCTTGCGCGCACTGCGCAGTACACGTAGGGGTCTACTCTTAATCTCTGTGCTGTCTAGCAGCTCTTCCGCCGTCGGATTACTGCTCAGCGTATCTTCCGGAAGCTCGGGCGTAGCGTCGTTGTTTGGGACGAGTGGAAATTGGGGATCATCTTCGAGTTCGAATTCGCAGATGATGAGGCCAGGATTCGCATCGGCGATGTGTACCGCACACCATAACTTTCGGTTCCGTACCACTCCAGGCACTTTGATGGACATGGTGAACACTTCGGGGCCATTTGCGATGACGTCGGAGTCTTCATCTTTGATGAAATCGATATGGTCCAAAAGATTGTCAGCTTGCTCCTCTGAGAGAATATCGGTGAAGCTCTCCAAGGCAAACAATTCCTTGGGCGTCCGACCAATGATTCTCTCTGAATTCTCGCTCACAATGCGCACCACAAGGTTCCCGCCGTCACCAGATTCTTCCTGCAATGCGACGATGAGGCCAAACCCCTGGACAGCACCCGGGATGTGGATGGGCTCATCTTCACAGCGCTGCAGAACGTCTCCACCCCGTCCAGTGATAATCATGTGTCCGCCCTCAGTAGTGAGATGCTGGAAGCGGTGGGTAACGAGGCCAACGTCACCTAAGCTGCTCACTTTGCTTCTGACAGATCCGCCTCCGGGAGACGGTGGTCGCTCTGGCTGGAGCGATGGGGATCGACTATTGCCCTCGACCGAGCCTGAACCTGTGAAGAGTTGTGTAGACAGCTGTGTAGACAGCTGCGGCGCGGCAATTCTCGAGGGCTCAGGGCGATCTGCTGGTTTGCCTGGTGTTCCTCGGCTTTCTGCAGGTTGCTCTGCCTTTGGTGTTGCGGCAGCTGTGCTACGGTGTTGGTGGGCGCGCTGCGAGCTTACAGAAGCTTGCGAAGCCGTCGAGCCCTGCGAAGGGCGCCGGTGATCGGTCGGCAGGCGCGCATCGTTGGCTTTGGACCACGGGTGGAAGTAGTCGCCGGGTGATTGTGTCGAGGCTTTGGGCGTGGGCATAGGGTTCGGGTTGACGGAGACGACGCTGCGGATGGGGAAGACTCGATCTGTCGCGCTCGGGCTCAGCGGTCCTTGCACCACGTCTTCAGCAACGGGAGACAAGGCACCCGTTTGTAGCTCGAGCTGCTTCGAGGAGGCATTGGAGGGCGAGCTTGGTGGCTCATCGTGAGTCTGTGAAATGTTGCTAGGGTCAGAGGGCCCTTCGTGCTGGGCGCGGGGATCCGCCATGGGACCTGAATGCTTGCGTTATGCCACTATACAGGTGGTGGGGTGGGAGTGCGCGTGGGACTCCGATGTAGGCTCGCGGCGATGCTGGGGGCCTCGAGAGTGAAGCCGCACGCAATAGCGGTCTAGCGGTCAGACTTCCATATGGAGGCGAACGAGGTTTGCAGGTCGGCGTCTGTGAAGTGCCCGTGAGTGCGACGTGGGGATAGAGCAGCTGCAAGACTTGGCGTGTGGCAAATCTAGCCCTGGAGAGCAGAGAGTTCAGCCAGTCCTAAAAGACGGCTTCAGGGTGCCTTGTTGGCGTCGCGGCCTGGCAGCCGGGGAAGAAGCGCACTGTGCGCGTGGGAGAAGGGGCGGGGGTGGGCACGAGGAAAGCAGTCAGGTCGAGGCGTAGACGTGCGGCAGCAGCATGCTTTGCGCCCAGAAAGTTGGCTGCACGTACGAGTGTGGCAACGGCTGTACTGTGGTGTGTCAGGGTTGTAGCTTGCACGGCGAACTTGAATGACAGACGCAAGATGCGAATGCACTACCACAGGACATGGGCAGCCCGAGGGGCGGCGTGAAGGCTAACGAAGCCGGCTTGTAGATCTAAGATCGGGATCGACGATGAAAACGCTCAGACGCAGCATGGCATTTTGCAGGGTCCACTGAATGGGGCTCCAGTGCGGAACACCATGGTTTTCTCTAAAATGCTACAATTACGTCATTTGGGCAACGGCGATGATTACATTGCTGCGAGCCCAGCAGTGGCTGAATGCCCCTTGTCGTCGCTTCCTGCTCGTGGTCATGGCAGCTGTCACCGATCACGCTGCACCCACCCCGCCGCCACATTAGTACCACGCACACTCTACACCTGTTGTGCAGTGGAATTGCATTTTCCTTGTTCGCTCTATTCTATACCACCCGTGTTCCGGACCTTTTACTGCACCGGAAATACTGTACACACCATTAATGTCTATCGGGCCGACGGGGGAAAGTGCGCGGGACGTAGCCAACCAGGACTTCAGACGCAGGGCAAAATTGGCAAAGATCGATCCGAGACGGCCGCGTGAGGTGATACATGGACATGTGCGTATCGAATGCGCAATGTTCTTGAGACACGCCTCGCCTGCGTAGCGTTTGCGGCATAACAATCTCCAAAGTCCATCACACAAGTTTTAAATTGACGAGGTAGTGGTGACGGGCGTCATGAGCAGAATTTTCGGAGAGTTTTGGCCAGGTTCACCGGTGCCATGCCTTCTTTCGAGCGGTTTCATGTTACAGAAGGCCAGGCAAGGCTAGAATCGCATCTGAAATCCTGTAACGTATCAAGGTCAAGTCAGGATCTTTACCAAAATTACAAGCCAGGATGGCAATCCTTCTGCTGTGGCGTTGAAAGACGTCGGGTACGGCTACCATCGCATATCACGTGGCTTTTGGATCTGATTACCTAGAATCCTGGTAAGAGCTAACGGCAGTCGCCATGCACAACTCAAACCAACATCTCAACAACCACGTGTGACGATAGTGGAGACCAGCCAGATTACGCTCCAATGTAGTTACCGATATCCGGGGCGCCCATCCTCGGTAGATGAATGGTGGTGCGCCGGGCTTTACCCGGCTCTTCGCAGCGCGCCCAAGGGAATGGGTGTCATGGATAGGAAGGTTTTTCGATGCCGGGCATGCCCGCACAATCCTAGTACAACGGAATGCTAGACTTTCTGTAGGTTAAAAAGACTGCTAAGAAGAATAAGCTTGTTATGCACAAAACCATGTACACGGAACTCACACCATGTGAGAGGGATATGTGGAGAATCTTGACTACTTTTCAGAACTCTGCCTACAGGAAAAACAATCAACGTTTTGGGCCGGCACTCGGAATTTTCGTTGGACTGAGAGTGGTGGCATTCTAAGACGCCAAGGATCCAAACCTCTGAGACGAGGCGCCGAAAACAGAATGCTCCACACAACGTGCTGTATTCGTGACGAGGTTGCGCAGTGCGTTTACGATTTCAGTAGACAAAATAATGGCAGGAAGTAAGATACCAGTCGGAAGGGATTGACTTCTTCCATAGAGTCTGAAATGCTCCTGTGTCACTGTCCTGGGATTTCTTGGCATGGCTTTCAAGGTTGCCATGGCTTGACACCTGTGCACCGGAAACTGCTATTTCATGACTTCGAATACATAAGATTTGATATACTTGTTGCAAGATCTAACGGCGGATATAGCATAAGTGAAGGTTGCTTTATTCAAAGTCTTGCAAGTCTCTTTCACCACTTCCAACATCCATGCACAGTGTACCTCCGAGATCAGTGGCTACGAGTTGCAAAACTTTCTCCATACTACTAATCCTAAGAAACGCAGTTATCTTGAAAAGGAATTGATCAACGAATTTTCGAGAAAAGTTGGATCAAGGTCAGTAAGCCTGAGGGGTCGGATTAGTGATCTCCAAGCTGCCGGGCGAATCACTCAGCTACATACGTCCGTAGTTACAATTTATTTACTAAACATGCATTTGAGATACTCCGCCTTTTGTAATTAGATTTGTGATCATTCTACCCGAAGCCGTCGAGGCATACAAGTCTATTTAAATGCCCACAATCTTGCCGAAAGTTCACTGTATCAGCATCCAATAGCACCCGGGAGACTACTTCCAGCTAGATCTTTATCACTACTATTATTACCATGTCGCACCAAACCTCCTACATAGCAGTCATTGGCGGCACTGGTGCCCAGGGTATTCCAGTAATCCGCGGCCTGGTCGAAGATAAGAAATACAAGGTCCGCGCCCTCACTCGCGACGTCAACTCTGCGCGCGCCAGAGGATTGGTCGCGCTGGGAAACGTCGAGTTGACAGAAGGGACATTCGCAAGTGAGGAAGATCTCCGCAACACTTTCCGCGGTTGTGACGGTGCTTTTGTGAACATTGACGGCTTCAATTGCGGCGAGAAGACCGAGACCTACTGGTCCATTCGGGCTTATGAGTTGGCACTTGAAGAGGGCCTCAAGTTCTATGTCTATGGCAACCTGGACTATGTGTACAAGAAGAGCGGGTATGATCCCAAGTTCCGCACAGGTCATTACGACGGTAAGGGAAGAATTGCGGAATGGATTCTCTCCCAGAACAAAGACAACCAGAAAAGAATGGGTGCTTCCATCTTCACGACGGGACCATATATTGAGATGTCCATCGGAATCATGACTCCCTTCACTCCCACGGTCGAAGATGGAGTAGTCACATGGACGAACTCGGTAGGAGACGGAGCGGTCGTTCACGTGGCCTTGGATGATTGCGCACATTATGTGCGATGGATTTTCGATAACACGCAGCGGTCCAACGGGCTAGACCTAGAAGTTGCGATTGATCACATTAACTATGCCGACCTGGCCGCCGCCTTCGAAAAAGTCACAGGTCATCCTGCTCGGTACGTCCCCATCAGTCTCGAGAAGTACTGGGAAATAGGCAGTTTATCCCCATTGGGGGCCGGTGCTACAGGATACAATTCCGACCCCAACGATCCGGCTGCCATGACTATTAAACAAAATTTCTCGGGCTTCTTCACCATGTGGGCAAACTCTGGTGGAAACAAGGGCGTCGTTCGAAGAGACTATAAGTTGTTGGATGAGATCCATCCTAACAGGATTAAGACTCCAGAAGAGTTTTTCCGCAGAGAAGAGGCCAAAGGACAAGCGCTGGGGCTGGGAAGTCTTTGGGACAGGGTGCAGCAAAAGAACCTAAGGCCTGTTCTAAAGCTTGCAGAGGACGGAAGAAAGGGAAAGCTGTAGAGATTTTCCGCAGCAAATGACATTTGCCGAACAGTTGATGCCCGTCATGAGTATAGTCCATGACGGCGAACCCAAGGGTGTTTGGACAACAACAGCGACTCGGGAAGGATTCTCCCGATTCAAGATCATTAGTGAGTGTTTCGGCCATCGGAAAGTAGAAAGTAAAGCAAATTCAAACTATACAGAAGCAAATAAGACGATACGTGAATGCAGATAATTGTCATGACCGAAGCAATACAGCTCGTAATCTTCAAATGACTTTGTTAACGTAGTAGTCTTGGTCYCGGGTTGAAATTTCTTTTTCTAGGAATTGAGTGCCTTCAACTATCTCCTTACTCTCTAGGGCCTAGATGACAGTGGGAATTGCTCATTTAAGTGACATAGGCAGTTCAAACGTCGCGTAGAAGAGCGTTCTTGTCGAGAAGTCCGTTCGAGGTCTGTCATTGTGGCGGCGCAGCCCCACTAAACCCATGGCGGTCCGGCTAGATGAGGCTTTATTAGTGACGTGCGAAGTAATGCGCATCTCAAGCACTCGGTGTGCACTGTCATCATAATTGAATTCATGGCGCTTGCAATCACACAGATGTCCAAGTCGCGGCGTGATTCATTCTGTTTTTGATCTGATTGGGTTCTGTGAAGTCAAAGGGACGGACCAATCGCCGTGAACAGAGCACGTCGTGCATCTGCATCTCTGCACACCACACCGCAAGACTCGTCGACGTCCTTCCTTCGCCGCGCCACCACGTCCCCATGCCCTCGCAAAGTCCTGAACATTCCCTCAACGTCCTCGTCGCGCTCACCGACCCCTCCGCCTTCAAATTCGGGTGTGCAGTCGTCGCGCGCTTGAATCGCATCCACCATGTCTCGCTCCGCGTCGTAGCATGCAACGGCTTCCCCACGTCAGCGCAAAGCAACATACCCTCCTACCTAGAGCCTGCCTGGCAGACATATGATGTGAAAGGCAACACAACACCTGCGTGGCAGCATGAAGACTTCATTGAAGAGAAGGTGGCAGAGTACTGCTCATGGGCAGATCTGCTGGTGCTCGCGCCACTCGACGCCGAGAATATTGCACAGATGCTGCATGGCCTGATCAACAATCTGCACCTGCAGATATTGCGCAGCTGGGATGTGTCAAAGAAAATTATGCTTATCCCAGCCATGTCGACGCTGATGTGGGAGAATCCCATGTCAAAGAAGCAGATCAGCAAGATCCGGCGAAAGTGGAATTGGATTCGCGTGCTGCCTCCATTCCTGTGGTCCTTCGACCAGGCCGGCCGCAAGTACCTGCCATGGGAAGGACACAAGGCATTCAACGAGGCGATACAAACACAGATCGACCTGATGGCCGTGGGTGACCGTACGATCGCACTGCCGATTGCACACATGCCTACACTGACTCCGACGAAGAGCAAGGGACCTCGCCTTCCACCTGAACTCTGGTCCATCATCCTTGAGTTTACACAAGACTGGGAGCTGGCGACCACTCTCAACGTGCACACGAATCTACCCGTCCCTCCAGAATGGCGACAGTCCGCCAGCCAAGACGGACCCAAAACCCAGATGCAGAAGCTGGAATGGACGCTCTTGACCTGTCACTACTCGGAGATCAAGAAGCTCTTAGACACAGAGCACCCCACCCGCATCTCACGCGTGTGTCTCGAGCTCATCATGCGTTTCGCCATGGTGCCCATCCTCGCACATCTAGAACACTACCACAAAGACCTATTCTGGGGCACCTTTGGCCACACCTTCCTCCCGCACAAGGCCTCCGTCTTCGGCAAGACCGAGATCCTCGAGTACTGGCGCACATCGCCCACGTTCCTCACGAAAGAATACTCGGCCGACGCAATCGACAACGCCAGCCGCACCAACTCCGTCCAAGTCCTCAACTGGTGGTACGACTCGGGCCTACCGCTCAAATACACCGAAGCCGCGCTCGAACAAGCAAGTTCGCAAGGCCACATCCAAGTCCTAAAATGGTGGCAAGAACACAGCCGCTACCGCACCACCCCCACCACGTCCGACGACGACAATGCGAAATCCGACGACGCAAAAACACACCGCGAACTCAAGCTCAAAGTCGGCAAATCAATCACCTACGCCACGCAATCCGGCTGCCTCCCCGCAATCCAATTCTGGGTCGATTCCGGCATCCCCTTCTCGCACGAAGACACCATTGCCAAAATCGCATCCACACACGGACACACGCGCATCCTCGACTACTGGCGCAAACTCCGCGGCGAGAAAATGCTCTTCGATAACCAGGTTCTCGTCGGCCCGACGAAAATGGGCCACGCGGATGTGCTCGCGTGGTGGAAGCGCAGCGGGTTGCGCGTCGAGTACAAGACGTGCGATATTGAAGAGGCGCTGGAGGATGGGGTTGAGGGGGAGAGAGGCGAGAATGTAAGGCGCTGGTGGGCTTTGAATGGGTTGAATTTAGGGGTTGGGACGAGTGAGTGGATGAGGGTTAAGGTGTTGGGGTCTTGATGGCTGGGTGGGTTGATTGCTGGTGGGTGTTATTGAGGGAGTAAGGAATATGGAAACATGGGTATTGTTACTCCGAAGGAAGAAATGAGGTGCAAGCGGTTTATAAAGCATAGCGATACGGCGTTTGGTTGCAGGCGTCGGTATGAAAGGGGTCAAACCTGAACGGACTTCATAATAGAATTATATACAACTTCGGCCAGACACTCTCGTGAGTCTACCTTCCGTGGCGTAACGTCGCTTTCAAGAGACTGTATCCCGTAGGCAGCGCGGAAAAGCCTCCATTTATATCGCCAATCCTTATCCGTTTGCGTGGTGTGCAACATTGCATTGTGGTACTTGTCGACACGCCCTTACGATGTAGAGAATGATTATTATTTGCAGAAACGAACAGCAAAACTAAGTCTCGATATTCCTACAACGTATCGTGGGGAACATCTAACATTAGCAATTCGTGAGAGTTGAAGAGGAATATGCAGTCGAAGATGAATAGTCCATTTCACAAGGTGCATCGAGTCATTCTTAAGAATTAGAGCCTCTACTGCTGGTAGGAAGTTCGAGGAAATGCGACATCGCGAAAGGGTGGAAGAATGGCGGTGTGAAGATTAAATTGGTCTATATTCCGTCTGTCATGCTGGCAAAGGACGCCCAACCAAGACTGTGCCTGACGGACATATTCCGCGATATGTTGAAAGCGTCCATGTACTCCCTCTAGATGTTCCCAGCCAGGATCAATCCCGAGGTATTGTCTGAACCGGGCTATGTGTATTGTGTGGTCGTGGTCGTAATCGTCGTCGTAGTCAAAGGTCGCTTAGCCTTTGACGGTCAACCCGACTGCCCGACGCTCAGATGGCAATGCCCTCCTTCTGGGACTGACCTTGCAGATACTTGTAGGCACCGAAAGCAAGAGCACCGCCGAGGAGGATGATGGCATAGAGGCCGACGCCCGTGGAGGCACCGTCGGTAGCGGCAGATGACGAGCTGGGTTGCGAGTAGCTCTTGGGCTTGGGGTCTCCGTCCTGCTCATTCGTTAGCACATGTGCGACTGCCTGCACGCTCTGCCGAGCGCATATCCCGACGCAAAGGCGCCCAGATGGTATGACGGAAGTATCCCGAGATTTCCCCATAACCTCGGCCGACAATTTGACACGAGCCGCAAAAGTGAGGGGAGCGGTCCGGGGAGGTTTTATGGGGATCTCGTGCGCGGATCTGACCTGGGGAGTGTGTGGAGAGAGCGTCTTACCTGTCGCTTCAGCTTTCCGACGAGTAGTCCATCGAGGATCTCGCGAGCTTCGTCCGAGTGGCCAACATCCTCGAATGCCTCTGTCGAGTCCTGGCCGCCGACGTCGAGGAGAACTTCCTCACCACCTCTGTAGCCTGATGTCAGCAATTGTCGTGGCTTTATTGCCTGGTAATAGCGCTGAGTCGTGGATGGTGGGGTGTTTCGAAATATTGTGGGAAACTATGGGGAAGCTTCCACGTTGCGCATAGGGGATGAACGTACGGGTGCTCGTCGACGAAGCTCGACGCGTTGTAGACCTTGTCGTGGACAACAATGTACAGGTCCTTCTTGGTGTTGTGCTCCGAGACGTCGGAGTAGGTAAATTCCTGGTCGGACATTGTGGATTTGTGTAAGAAATTCGAGAGTGGTAGGGGAAAGCGGTGAGGAGAGAGCGAATGTGCGCTTGTCGAAGGAGGTGCGTGTGAGGAGAGGCGAATCTAGCGAGGTTAATCGGTAGCCGAGGAAGCTGCTGAGGTGAGGTGGGAGGAAATGGGCAGGCAGGCGGTGGGATAAGACGTTATTTGGTGTTCTTCTCAGCAACGGAATTGATTGGCGGCGAGGCGGCCCAAGCAGTCAACTAATCTCACTTCCGCGATTGGTCGCTCCGATTCCCACCTCCAGAATGGGCAGCTAGATCCTGTGCCTACTTCTGTGTGGGGCCGCAGGTCAAGCACCGCGGGGCAGTCAATTCCGCCCTGTTTTCCGCGACTGCCATCTCGTTGCGGGAGCCAAGGAAGCCATATCTAGCCGTTGAGCTGTCCTGATTCAGCATTTCATATTCGACTTCGAGCTGATCCCTCACGATTTCCAGTGCGTCCCGGTCCATAACGAGCATCACTTGTCGTACCCACCACCGTATTGAGTACGGTGTATCTACTGGCTTGCCAGCCAATTGTAAACGTGTGTGAGCGAAGAAGGAACGAAGAAGCCGATGCACTATCGACCAGGGTATCATTGAATTCTATCACGCTTTCCCACTGTACAATAGTCCTACATGCCTCGGAAAGCATTATTGCTCGCACTTCGCCTGTCCTTGTCTCTCCTCCGATCATGTCGTTGTCCATTCGCATCATCCGGACGCTTCTTCTGCTTCTTCTCAGGCGCGAATGTGATTTCGCGCTCGCCGACCACTGTGGTGTTGCCTCTATCTGCAGTCGGTGCTCGTTCCTTGAGCTTGGACACTCGCGATCCAAATGATTTGTCGCGCGTCGGCCCAGCTTTCCGAGCCTTCGATGAAGACACCACCATGTCTGGCCCTCTCTGTGACCTATGCCCAGCTTTCTTGTAGCTGGAAGACGAAATGCGTCCATTGTCTTCCTTCTGTACCTTCTTGACGGGTCGGACCTGTTCGGCTTCCGAGTCGTCGGATGTATCCTCCTCCGAGGATCCTTTGCGGGGATCCAGCTCTTCTTGTTCGGCCGCAGTAAGGCCCTTCGGGATCTTCGTGCTGGGATTGAGAGCTTGGAATTCATGCGACTGCTCGTCAATTTCGAAGTCTTCATCTTCGAACAACTTCGCGAAACGAGGATCGTTGAGCACACCATCTGCAGGAGTCTTTTCGGCATCAATCGTACCGACAGCGGGCGCTTTGTCGGCGTCGACCATGTCGTCGTCGCCTCCCTTCTTGAGCACCCGCTTCGCTCTCCGCCGTTCTTCCTTATCCTGTCGCTCCAAAATCTTCTCGGCAAGCTTCCTGTTGACCTTGACTGTGACCTTCTTGTTGCCACGGATCCTGCTGTCGCGCTCTTTGTTGATCTTTTCACTAATACTCTTCGCCCGCTGCTCTTGTATCAGGTCGGGGTTGGAGATGAGTCTAGCCTCCTCGTATAGCTTCTGACCAACGAAGTAACCGTGCATGTATGGCCGTAACAAATTCGTGGTGCCAACTAAGTGATCGAGGTTCAATTGTTGCAGCTGCGGCATCGTCAAGAACTTGAAGTTGTCGTACACCTCACCAGCCGCACCCTTGCCGAAAGCATTCGGGTCGTTGGGATCCTCGGCCATCTCTTCCACGATGTTGTCCAAGAATGCGCACCACTTGGGTGCTGGGCCGAGTTGCGGAATAAAGAACGAGTGTTGCTGCTTCCCTTCGTTCGCAGTGAGAAGCATGCCGCTGTCCTTGACCCATTCCACGTGGTTGAGGTCAACAGCAGGCTCCACAGACGTCCACGATGCGCCGTCTCGCGGGTCCCAAATTTTGATGATGCGCTTATCAGCAGTCAAAATCTTCGGCTCTGCAGTTTGCGCTCGTGTGGATGTGTTCGATTCGAGATATATGATGTTCTTGATCGGGAAGCCGTAGCCTTGGTCCTTCTTCAAGATTGGTGTCGGTGATCGCATGTCGTAAAGATGCACTATGCCGTTCGAGTTGCCGACTGCCAGCTCCATGCCCGATCGGTGGTAAGTCAAAGCGCTGATCTCTGCTCGTCCCTCGAACGAGTCCTGTGGTGCTGAGAGTATGCCAACCCTGTTCCGCGATCGAGAGTCCCAGAATTCGACTGTTCCAAGCGAGGTTCCGAATGCCAGAAGATTGTGGCTCTCTTCTGCAATTGCGCCTGTGTTGACCGCGCCGGCATCTATGCCACCCTGCAGAGTGCTTGTTCCCGCAGCAATGTCGTCTCCTCCCACATCGATTTCGTAGCTTCTCATGAACCGTCCCACTTCGAGATTGAGTCTGTAGCATTCTCCGAGACCCTCAGCATTCACACCGACGGATGGCACTAGACATTCGGCCGACCGCCTGTCGTAGATCAAGTCTCTCCCATAACGTGGTATGCGCGTCGAGTAGTGAAGGCCGCCGCCCGTGTGGAATTCGATGACTCGATCGGATTGGAGATGCATGCTCTTTGTGTAGTCGCCGGAGAGTAGGCGAAAAGTTTGGTTTAGAGTGTTCGTATGGCGAGCGAAAGAGAGAGAGAGATGTGGTAGGTAGTGTACGTGTATTTGCGGCTATCAAACTTTAGTTGCGCCTTCAGCTTGTTTGTCGCGAGATCGCACCTTGTATGTGCCTGTGGACATGACCCAGTCGCCATCTTCGCTAACTCTCACACACTGGCTGGCTTCCTCGAAATCAAAATCCTGCAGCAACTCGACGCGGTTCGCGAACTCGGGATCATTCTTGAGACTTCTTTTCCGCTGTCGTATCAGCCATTCGGGAAGAGGGCGCGCCTCGCTGCCACTGATAGTGTAGACGGGCACGGCAGAATTGCTGATCTTCATGGTCGAGGTGGGATTGGCGGGTGGGTGAAGTGCTGCGCGCAGAAAGTCGAAGCATGGGTTCGAGAATAAAAGTTTAAGTGGGTCTACGATCTGCCCCACTGTGATTGGAGAGCTCTGCATGGCCCTAGCGCGACTACGAAGTGCCTTTTAAGCATTGGCGCACGACCCAAATGGCACTTCTGCTAATCTGCCTACTCAAGGCAGGACCTGGAGCGGCATGTAAACTTCGAATGGCAAGCCGAAAAGTAATCAAACAGTCTGAAAACATGCAACAGGATTTAGGAGGGATGATCCCACACTGAGCAGATCGTTCATTTCATTGGCAGCCGGCGTTCTTGGAAGCACTTCCACGCTCACTCCGCTGCTAATCTGGAGAGGGATGATAATTCTCCCATTTTGCAATATTCCAGCTTTCATAGTTCAAGTGAGCAGGCCGAAGTCAACCATGGACACTATTCTCTGCCTCATCTTATACTGCCGCCAGGTAACCTTCGCTTCCGGATGCAGACCATGACGATGTAGTTTATGCAGGGCCCTCCTCTTGTAAAACATTCACAGTCATGCCACGATGACAGCGATCAGTCCTCTCCATTGGCAGGATACTTCGACGTGATAGATTCTGTGACCGGGTCTCGGAATGGCGGGCACTGTCGGTTACGAGATGTAGTTCGCGTGCAAACAGCACGGACCGCGCTCTTCGGACGCTAGATTGGCGCGTGCCGCTCACGGCCATCATACCAACCCTCAGCCGCGACGCTGCTAGACATCGCAGCGGCCCACCAACGCATCTTTGACGAACACCAGTCTCGAGGCTGTTGTCCCAGGCGCTTGGCGACCACGTGCCCTCCGCTGCGCACACACGCGAACACGTTTTGGAGCCCCGGCACCTCCACCTTCCCCGGCGGCTGACTGCGGCAACCATGCAACTACGAACCAAGCGAACAGACCATGCGATGCGAATAGTCTACTCCGTCCCATTCACCATCAGCGTCACCTCATAACACGTACTTTCGCAGTCAACCCTGTGGTAATAGTGGATTTTATGAAGGTCTACAGCGCGCTATTGGGAGTGATTACACGACGCGGTTATCATAGGGACGTTCCATGATTCGTAGAGGGCGCCAGTCTCTCTAATGGAATTTCTCAAGACGTGCAGCACGAATGCGCAAGCTATTGTACGAGTGATACCACCCAGAGTACGCGCTGTGCTAACAAGTCCAGGGAGAATACGAGGCTATCGCGTACCAGGCCTTCTCACTTGCGCGCGACGCTTCACATCCCACCTCCCCCACACCCGACTGGCCCCCGTCCGACGATGTCCGCGCAGTCGAGGCACAACTGCGCCAACAGCACCAGCTCATCACCCAAGATGCGTCCCGGCCATGGCTGTGGCATTTCGAGCCAATCCCGCTCGATGCCTTCGGTCAGGATACCATCCAGTTGCCCGTCGTTGAGGGCCTTAGCTTGCAACGTAATACCTGCCCTTGCAAAGTGGTAGCATACACTGACTGATGATAGGAGAACAATTCGGTTTCATGAAGGCTTCCGAAATGGCCCGTCCGCCTATGCGACCCGGCAACCCCCAGACATTCTCTCATCCCGCTACCTCGCCGTCGACTTCCGGACCACATAAAGGTGCTCCGACCGCGACAGCGCGGCCTGTACAAGCCGGCCAGCCTCATGCAGACCAGACACAGGCTCTTGACTGTTTCACCGTCTATGAGCTCTTTCTCTCATCCATCACGGCCCTAGTCTCATTCTCTCTTGTAAAGGAGTGCGGAGTGGTGGCTCTGAACTATCGCACGTTTGTCGCGAAGCCTTTGGGTGGAGATCACGCTACGCATCCCAGTTCCGACGTGTACGCAGACGTTCACTGGCTCACTAGTATCAACATACACTGGCTGAGCTCCGGCACGGTGCTTGTGTCTACTTACACCGACCAAACTGACATCTTTCAATGCTTAGACAGCCTCGATGTGGACAGTCAAAAGTCGCTTGTTGGCAGTTGCATCCGACTGGCACCAAATGGGATGCTAGCCCGCATTTCGAGCTTTGAGGATCCCCTAGATGTGAGCACTGAAGATCTCGTCCGGCGCGTGCCGCGTAAGAAGGCACGAGCTGAATCGCTGGAGCAGAATATTGAGAGATGGAAGGGCAGCGTGGAGCGCATGTTGAAGTGGAAGGGGTATTCTCTTCCGAAGCTCAACGAAAAAGGCTCCTGGGTTAGGGTTCGAACAGCCCACACGACTTCGATTTCGATAACAAGCCCATCATTGCCACTCTTTGACCGAGACGTTCTCTGGCCACGAGCGTTGTGCTTCACATACAGACCACAACCCACATGCAGCGCGATCACCGAGGCGCACGCCCCACAGCCACTTTCGCCTCCTTCTGATGACATGAGCTGGTTCGAGGCAGCAGGATCCATCGGCTTCAGAGATCCAATCGACAACGCACAAGAATGGTACATTGGCAAGCTGGAGCGGGACCGCGTAATCGAGGGTCGTCGACGGACCAAGAAAGCGGAAGAGGACGCAATGCGTCGAAAAGAGGAACCTGCGGGCTTGTACCCATCGTCACCTTTCAATGCTCGCTCTGGTGTCTATGGCGAGCTTCAAGCTGTCAGTGGAGTCTATCCGACACCGCCTGACGGAATTGCACCAGGAACAGGACTTTCAACGATAGACACGCCGAGCGTTAGCGGTGCTGCGCCTAACGTGATACTTCCGCCTGGAGGTTCAAATCCAGCCATAAACTTGTCTGCGCCGCAGGATCATCCTCAGAGCGACGAGCAGCAACATCCATCTACTTCACCATTGTTCCCAACAAATTTGGATCCCTTTCAAACTGCCGGCGATAATGACGATCTCTTCGAAGACACCGAGGGAGATGGTTTTGGCGGCAATGGTGTTAATGAAGCAGACTTTGACTTCTTCGACGAGCCAGATGAGCCGACCGCGCAAGACACAGCCATGCCTGACGCACCAAGCATGCCCCAAACCGAGCCGAACGCAGAATCGAAGCACAGCACGGACGCGGCAATCCTAGCCCCTTCAGAAATGCCAATCAAAGAGGAGATGTCCGATCCGACGGCCGCTCTAGAGGATGCCTTGGCGAATTCGACACAATCTATAGGAGACGCAACGCGAGACATCAAGGGCAAGGAAGCTCAGGACCATTCAGCATCGTCCACGGGTGTACCAGCCGAGCCGATCACAAGCAAGAAGCCTATTGCCAACCCACTCGGAGATGAACCACAGGCGAAGGCACCCACGCCGCCTCTGAGTCCGGGCATCGTTGCGGAAGTGCTGCTTCCATCCCCACCTCGCAAGCGCACTTCGCAAAGACGAGCGGTTCCAAATGCAGCCAGTTCTGCCGAAAGTGCATTTCATTCCTTGGACTTCAGCCGAAGACTGAGCCTTGCTGATGCCAAGTATCACGAAGGTCGTTTTGCCGCACACCTGGAAAAAGATATCGATCAGGACAAATCTGCAGGCAATGCTGCCCCTGCGCGAATCAAGAGCTTGCGCGACCTGCCACTTCTGACCAATCTTCGTTACGCCATGGGTGTGGCATCTGCAAATCAAACCCCACAAATCTTGTCTTTAGCCCGTGCAGTCAGCGACGAATCAGATCCAGAGTCGGACTCAGAAAGTGCGAGCGAAAGCTCGGACGTGTCTGATGAAGACGTTGAGGTTGCGCCAAAGGCCGGGCCAACGCCATTCCTCGGACGGCTGATCATACCCGCGAAGCGAAAGTTACCAACGGAGGGCCATGCTACACCCTTGTCTGTCACCTCTTTCGCTGAATCATTCGGAGGAGACTGGCAAGAGTCCATTGGGCTTGTGCTCGATGAGGCTTCTCTGCCTGCTTTTGAGGCCAATTCATGGGATTGGCCCCTATTACACCTCCCACCACCCAGTGAGCGGTCTCTCGCTGGTAGTCGTTATGCTATTCCTTCACTGTCTTCGGTGTCCACAAGGCTGCCAGACACTCCAACCTCCCAACCCGATGTCGACATGGATCTGCCGGATGAGAAACCAACAAGTGGAAAAGAAAGCATTGTCGTGACCCAGATCGTTACCGACCAGATCATTTCAGCGACACTAGACGTACTTGGAGAAGACGAGTGCGCAAATACCAACATCCTTCAACACCCCACCAACGAGACGCGCTGGCAGACGACCATGAAGACTCTGTTTCCGAAAGCTGTTGACTGCAGTGTCTCCTCGCTGATTGCCCTTCATGACGTTTTCCCGGATCTGTCAGCCCAAGCCAAAGGACAACAACGGCCAACTCCTCGCAAACCGAACGACAGCAGCGCCATACCCAGTAACCACATATATCAGATGCATCCTCCATTCGTCCGAGTCCGTCGTGCAGAGACCCAGTGGGATCTTCTGCCGCCATCGATAGCGTTTTGGGAGCCACTAGGATTAGCGCCCGTGAGCGCGCAGAAGAATGTTGTAGCCTTTTGCGTTTATCCTAGCAGTGACGGTCTCCGACCAGTTCTGGAACGCTTCATGTTAAATTTGCAGCTTGCATATGACACGTGCAAGCTCGGCACACATGCCCGGGTGGAAACGGTAATCGAGTATGAAGGCGGGTTGGTTCCGTGCAAGGTCAATCCACAAGCTTCCAAGAAAGACGCATTCAAAGCTTTACGGGAAACCTGCACGCAGCTGGGCAGATTGCTTGCAATACAACATTCGCAGATCCGGGAACAGCAAGACGCCAAGGTGGACGCCTTTGTGATCTACATGGTCAACCCGTTCAAGAGTCGTTCGGCGCTTTGGGAGATGTGTTCAGCATTTTGGACCCTGTTTCAAGCATATGGTCAGGGCCCTTCTGGCCGGAGCGACCAGAGTCAGAAGCCTGATCTTGTTCTACAGATTCTACCCATCAAGTATCTCGCATCCTTCGATGCTCCAGTTGTACTTGATGCAAGCACATACGTAAATCTTGCACGAGAGGTGTACGACCGATGCCCACCAAGTGCATCAAGTACGGACAAAACACCTCTCAATATCTACAAAGCACCTGCTTTTCAGCTAGAGGAGAGTCTGCCCCGCAGTATTCAGTTCAAGCTGATGTCGGAGCCACCTCAGGATCTGCTCCGCGAGAATTCATACATGCATCTTGCTTATGCTATCAGTCTGGACGGTACTTGGGTCACGGCAGCTTGGACCGATAGCTGTGGAAAATCACAAGCTGTCGTGTCATACCATCTCGGTACGCGTGCCTTTGGGGAGGTTGCCAAAGAGATATGGCAGACTACGATCGACATTCTGCAGTCTCGAAGGGTGCAATGGCGTGTGTGTATCGCCAAAGTCGGAGCCATGGATCGTGAAGAGTTGGAGACATGGGTTCTACTCATCACTTGTCCAACTCAAGTCAATCTCTTCTTGACATTGTTGACAGTTGCAGAGGACTCACCGTACAAGTTCACGCCAACTGCATCCACTGGCAGCAGCACGGGTCAAACATCCACTGCGACGCCTGGCTCGACACCACAGCCTGGCGTCTCACCTGACCCAGCGGTTGGTCTGACTCCGGCCGCCACACCCTCTGCCGATGCTCCAGATCCTTCTGCAGACCCGGACGCACGTCTCATCGACGTTACTGACGAAACCTGGGGTATCATCCTCGCGCACCGCCTGCACAACTCTAATTGCACGAACCAATTCAGTCCCGCACTCATCTCTGGCCTCCTCGTCAAGCGTGGCGAAACACACGCGACTTCAAACTCGGTTCACCACCCCATTCCCGACCCGCAACCCGGTCCAATCGTCGTTGGAGTGAACATCCTCTGGATCGGCGCTGTCGGATCCACACGTGCGGCCACGTCGCCCTTCCCGCCGAGTACGGATGGTGTGAGCCCGGGTGGTGTCCCGCCAAGTCCTGCAGCGCAAGAACGGAGCACGAGCAGTTTGATGTGGACGCCGACAATGCAGACGCGCGCTACAGCGGAGAATCTGTTGAAGGAAGTTTTGGCGCATTTCAGAGGGTTGGGGCTGTTGGCCAAGTTGAAGGGGATGAGGGGAACAAGGCATGGGACTTTGCCATGGCATGTTGTTGCTGCCAAGAGAGGTGTCGAGGGTTTGGGAAAGGTGACAGGTGGGATTTAGGTTGTTACAGATTACAAGGAGTTTTGGGGGTTTCCGAAATGAGATCAGCAGCCAGGAAAGGCTCGATCACGGCGAACTTTGGGTTTTTCGGACTTTGTTTGTATAGGATGCGCAACGAGGATTGGCATCTCGGATCCGGCGTTTGGGTGAGTGACTGGCTTTACGAAGCGCAGTCTTCCTTATCATGATAGCGTTTTGATGCTCTTGCTCAACCGATTACTGAATTTTACCAAACTTCAACACGTTTTAATATTCATGAAGCATCGACATGAAATTCGTGAGGCTGAACTAACTATCCCCTGCTGCTGATCCTGGACCCTGGACCCTGGACCCGTTCGCCAGCAAGACCAGAAACCTGCTGCACCCTCGTCGGCATGACATCATACGGGCCGACCTCAGCACCACCACTCCGCAAACCAACCACCAAGTACAAAGAGAAGCAGGAAGTACCCTTCCGCGGACCAAACATCCAACTTCAAATCTCCTACCGCACAAAACCCTCTTCCAACCTTGCCATCTCTCTATCTCGTCCCGTTAAATTCCCCACCAAAACACATCACTTGCCTGTCCAAACCATGGCGAACACCACCTCCCTAACCAAGAAAGAAGCCGCGCAGCAACAACTCCAGCAGCAATCGCAGCATGCGCACGACGTGGAGACGCAGGAACACCATGCCAAGGCGAGTGCGTCTGCGGGATTGAATTTGAACATCTTTGGTGCGCTGAGTGGGGCGTTTTCGAGTAAGAGTAAGAAGACTACACGGCAGAATGTGGATGGGTCGAGTGAGATTGTTGAGGATAGACATGACCAGGGTATGTTGCTTATCTTTCTTTGCCCTTTTGAGTTTTTCACTTTGCTTTCTTGCCTGCAAGTGTATGATAGTAGGATTTGATGGTGTTGCGATGTGCAGGAAGGGGGCGGAAGTTTGTGTGCACGAGAACGCGGTTGAGGGAGTGATGGAATGGTTGGATTGATGCTAATGTGTTTGTGGTAGGAATGGCTAATGCCGCTGCGCGCGGACAAGGAACTGCGTATGCGCAGGGTAATGCGGAGGAACATCGATTGAAAGCGAAGGAGCGGGGCGTTGGGCAGGAGGCTGTGCAGGCGAAGAAAGTCACAGGGAAGGTTGATCATTTGGGGATTGAATCATAATCATACCACACGACATCGTAACTCTCACAAGCGAATTTTCAGGGCGTTTTTGATTCAGGGCGTTGGGCTGGAGAGGGTGTTTGATTTGTTTGGGTTTGGTAGGAATGAGGTGATGAATAGATGAATTGTGCTAGTTTATGAGTGCTTCGAGAATGTTGTCCCAGAAGCCTAGGTCGTACACATTCTCGACTGCGGCGAGAGAGTACACGCGCTCGAAACTATCTTCCTTCGCTACGGATCTTATCCGTGATGGCAGCGTGCGTGGCGTTAGACCACTCGCTGTCCGGATCAGTATATGTCTACTCTCCAGCGGCCATGTCGTTGGTGGCTCTTCTTCCTCAGGCGGTGTTTCCGGCGGTGTTGGGACCGGCGAACTTGACGACGAAGAATGCTTTGAATCACTCAGCTGTGGCACAAATTTGTTCTCGCGCATAGTGTCTTCGCGTCGCTGGCCGAGGAACACGACGCCCTCGGCCATATCGTCGCGCCAGTCGGCCCATTTGCCGCTTTCGTTTGTAGTCATGCCCGCCCAGATGAGGTAGATGTGGTATGCAAGCAACCCAAGAGGAAGCGGCCAGGTCAGAAGTGCAAGCAGACCGACACCAGATGCGCGGAAGCCGCCGACGTCGAGGTAGATGCTGAGATAATTGAGGAAGTTGTGGCCCTTGACTTCGAAGCTTGTTGCCCAGCTTGATGGGTCGGAGCCAGGTTTGGGCTTGTATGTGTACCAGCGCTGATACTTGGTGTAGTGCTTCGCAGCCATTGGTGATAGAGAGACGTAGGCCAGGTATGCGCCGTACGCGATCAGTATGCTGGTGGAGAGCAAGAGTGCGAGGAACCACTTGTAGTTGCCGCGCCCGAGACAGTTGTTGACCCATACGCAATGATGGTCCATTCTCGATACGCAAGTCTTGCATATGCTGCAGTGCTTGCTCCTAGCCGGCTTCAAGAACTTGCAAGTCGTGCATGTATTTCCAGGATAGTACAGAATTCTGTCATACGGGTAGTGGCGCATTTGCTCTGCGTGATTGAGCGTATTGATGTATGTCTGGTCATTCTTCTTCGCGCTGAGGTATAGAAACAGGTAGGGCTGTGGGAGCAGAGCGAATGCAACGAGCTTGTGGTGCCAGCCCAATACGTGCCAGACGGACGGCAGGAACAAGGCGGCGCATGCGGTGACGAGGCCAAGGAAGAAGACTACGACAGCCAAATGTTTCTCGTACATAAGGTGGTGGCCCAAGCGGGAGCCACCATTCGTGATTCGGCCATTGGTGAGTTTGAGGTCGAGTCTGCGGAGGGCGGAGGGGATAGAGACGATAAGCAGCCGATGCAGGAAGCCCACGGGAGTGTTCCTGCTTCGGTCAGCACCAAAACTTGCCTCCATATTCAATACATACCGAAATGCCGGCAGACGGCCGAAGAAGGCGACAAACGTGACGAGCGATACGGTCACGGTGAAGATGATGATGTTGCGTGCGAGCGTCATGGCCGGGATGAATGGCAGGCGCAAACGCGGCGCATTCTGAGGAGTAAAGGGTTCAAAGCAAATCAAACCATCCTCCAGATGCTCTCAAAGTGCGCATCGGGTTCACTGTCACGTTCTATGCACGCGACGTGAAAGTCGCAACCCCGGAACTACTGTAACGGCGCCAAGCGACCCCGCGGATGATGGCACGGGAGCACGCGTCGAACTAATGCGTCGCGTCAACGGCAACCTGTAATTCACACCAACCCCGCCTCAACATGGCCGCGCCCACTGTTTTCAACGATGTTGCGCAGGATTTCGAGCTCGAGGGCGTGGGGCAATTGTTCGCAGGGAAGAAGTTCTGGGTTGCGCAGCGCGTGCCCTCGCGCAACCGGCTGCTGGACGAGATCAAGGCGAATGGCGGAGAAATAGTGTTGCTGGAGAAGCAGGCCGACTACAGCATTGCGGACCACTTCCGGAAAGACTGTCCACCAGGATCAACATCGTACGAGTTCGTGGAGAAGTCCATACAAGAAGGGCGCATCTGCGACCCCGAAGACCATCGCGCTGGACCGCCAGTGGGCGCGGCGCGTGAGCCAGGCGCAATCAACAGACCTGCGCGAGGTGTTCGAGCATCCTACACTCCGGACGAAGACCGAATACTGTACAAATGGGTGCGCGACTGCGAAAAAGCGGGTGGTTCTGCAAGTGGTAACGAGATATACAAGCAGCTGGAAGTACAGGTAAGCAGCTGGACTACGTATTTCCTAGAGCACATGACTGATCGAATGCAGCATCCAAGACACACATGGCAATCATGGCGTGACCGGTACCTCAAACAACTACGTGACCGACCACCATCGGCCTTCAATATCCCCGAAAATGCCCCTCCATCTCCACCATCCGATACGCCTAGCGAGCGACAGCCTCCTGCACAGGGCTCCAAAACGGACACGAAGACTACAGCAAAGAAAAACCCCGGAAAGAAGTCCCACAACAATACGAGCGATGCCACCGTGGAGTACAGTCTCGAACAACTTGCGGCGACGTTCAACTCGGATGACTGGGAGGAGCTGTACGCTTTCGTAGACATCATAGACGCGATCAAGGGCGAGGAAAGTTATGGAAAGGCCTGGAAAGGATGGGCGAAAGAGCAAGACAATCAAACAGCCGAGCAGTGGCGTCAATACTATGAAAAGGTAGTCCGACCTCAGTGGCTGCGCGATCCTGAGTGGAAGAGAGAGCAAATTAAGGAGAAGATTGAGAAGAAGCATGAGAACGCAAAACAACAGAGCCAAACCACCAGCCAGAAGCAAGAAGAGCAGACGAGCCAAGAGCAGCCCGTGGAAGCAGACAGTGTTGCAGCTGCGGAAGCACCGGCAGAGCGCCCGTCTACCCCACAGAAGCCGTCTGCCATCGACGATGAGCGCTTCGAAAAAGAACGGCATGAGCAGCTGCTCGAAGCTAGACGGTCCGAGGACGACGATGCCGCTGCTTACGTCTTCTACGCCAGAGACAAGAAGTGGGAGACGTGGAACCCGCAGCCTAACCTTGGCTACAGTAAGTTGATCTGCATGTTGCAATGACCTAGCGACCTAACTCCAGAACAGCGCAATTGCATAAGCTACTGATGTCACAATGGCAGTCGCTGTCACAAGAAGACAAGGCGCCCTATCTTGCCATGAACGATTCAGCCAAGAAGCAAGCCCAGACAGAAACCTCCAAGTTAGCGTCAGAAGTAAAGCTCATGTCATCATCGACTGCTCAATACGAGTCTCCGAGATACATTGCTCAAATTTACCAAAACGTTCTGAAAAGAGTACGTGGAGATGGCATCACAGATGAGAAGGGAGAAGACCATCGTTCAGCCAAGCGACAAAAGAGTGCCTCGCCTGTTGCAGATGGCACACTGGTTGAGGAATCTCAACGTCTCACGCAACAAACAATAGTGGAAATTCTTTCCAGTGACAGCTCGAGTCCAACACCACATCCAGAGGAGGACGATGCGCGTGCCGATGACCAACTCCGACAAGAGTTCACACAGCGACAGCATGCAGAGGACCTTCCATTTGACGATGATTCCGTAGAGAGTGTTGAAGAAGTGGAGAGCATCGAGGCTGACGAGTTCCTTGACATTCACCATTTGAAAGCGCAACGGGACGAGATCGAGGAACTTTCCGAGGAGGACCTTCCGTCTAATACACCAACACCGCGCGCGACCCGACAACGAACGAACAACTTCGATACACAAGCAATTCTATCATCGCCTTCACAGGGCATTGGCATCACCGCACTCCCACGACCCTCAGGCTACACGCAAGACCTAGAAACGCAATCCAACGACCGAAGCTCATCACTCGCGCCCCATCCAGAATCAGACGCCTCAACAACCCAATCCCTGCAAGAATTCCGCCACTCCCTCAACGACGAAGACACAAAAGTATCCTACCCAACTCTCCCCCGCCCAACCACCTTCTCCCCCGCCCCATCAAACACCTCATCAACCGGCTCCGCCGACCCCGACGTCCCCCTCGACGCCACCGAATTCTCCGACTTCTACGACGAAAAACAAGCCGACGGCTTCAGCAACGAATTCATCACCAAAGCGCTCAAACGCACGACTTGTCGCCCCGGTCTTGCGGAAACTGTCCTGGATGCCTGGGGTCAGGGCAAGCCGTTGCCGAATCAGCGCGGTATATGGAGTATAGAAGACGATGAGGCTGCGGAGGGCGGAGATGGGTTGGCGTTGGCACGGTTGGAGGTGAAGCATACGTGGGATGGGTGGGGTGGGGTCGTGGAGAGGGTTAAGTTTTTGGGAGAGTATCGGAGTCGGTGATGAGGTAGGGTGGGAGGTTAGGGGGGGTGAAGTGTGTGCTGAGTGGTACGAGAATGTGATGGTTGAAACGAGTGAAGAAGTGACGATTTGGCGAGTTCGAAGCTCCTGAATGCATGCGGGGAATTTGGGTTCGTATCATGAGCTGTCACCCGTGGGGTTTGCAACTCATTCTGTTAGCAGCTATGAGCATTCTGGAACAACACGTCTTTCCACAACAAAGTATGATATCACGGCATCCATCGTCGTGGCTACCCCCAGCCCAGCCAATCGTGCTTTCCATCCCACTACTTATCCTTCGGTCCTTCGTGCCCAGCCTCTTCATCGCTCCGGTTCTTTTCCCGTCCAACCCACTTGAAGGCAAGTCCCGTTCGCCATGCATCCTTCGCGGATTTGATACTCTGCTTGAGCCCCGTATACCCACGCCATACAATGAGCACGATAAGCGTGAGCATTGCGGTCATGAAGAAGTACAGCCATACCCATTTGGAAACGAGTGGGCCGGAGGTGCGTGGATCGAAGTTCCAGAATGAGGCGCTGAAAAGCGTGGCGACGAAGGTGCCGGGTAGGAAGACGAGGGTTATAGCGGTGATGACGCGCATATCGGCGGCATAACGGCGGTTGAGGTCGTTTTCGCGTTGTTGGAGGGTTGCGTAGACCTGGCTATGTTCAGATGATGCCTAGAACCGAAGGCGTATGTGAGTGCTTTACCATCTGTGTCATACTCTGCGCTGCCTCTCTCATAGATTTTAGTCGAATCGCTAAAGTGTCAACCCTCCAATGCATTGATTCCAGGCGCTTTCGCATATGTAACCCCGCGTCCTCTGAGCCAGCATCGGGGAAGTCGTTCAAAAGCTGCAACACAACATCGATCTGATCTCTTAGCACGTTGGGAACATGTTCCACATCTGCAGCAGCATTTATCGTCGCCATTATGGCACGGGGCAAGTCGGTGAGATCAATTAGTGTAGATGCCGGTACAATATGGGTGAAGTGTCGCTCAAAGTCGAGTGCAGAGCGGCTGTTGCGAAAGCTTTCGGACATGCTGCCATAGATGAAGTCTTCGGCTTTCCTGACCATATGTACCAGCAATATGAATGGGACAAGATGTGGCTGATAACCATAAGACAACATTGTCATCAACGTCTCCAAAGTTGCGGTCAACATCCCATCGTCAGGGCCATGCAGGATGATAAAAGTATCTCGCATACTTCGAATGTGAGAGACAAGAAGAGAGAAACTCGATATCGTCCGCAGACTGAAGCGGTAGACTAAGCTACGTCAGCAACCAATCAGGAACTAGAAGCATACGTGGCGCACGTTCTACATCAACCGATCGGCTGGTGGTCGTGAGCTTGGCTCCACCTGCGGCTCTATATGCAATATCAGAGGCAGATAGGTGCCAAAACTGATACAGCACATCGAGAACCTCTTCTGAATATGGATGCTCGGTTCTGTTATCAACTTCTTCGTATGTTATCAAACTAGTGAGGCCGTATTGAGTTAAATATCGACATGCCACAGGCGAGTCTTACCATCGTAGTGTCCACTCAGCGGGTTCATTTGCTGTGTCGACCGTCTTGCACCGCGCTGCAAGATTTTCGCTAGCCACAAGCTCTCGGATTACCTTGAGACCGGACTGCAGGGAATGATCAGCAAGAAGTGCCCGGCACTCGCCAAATAAACTCACTCACCGCAGTCATAGAAACCTCCACATATTCGTGCGATGCTACGGGATCGTAGTCTACAAACTTCTCATCGCACCAGTCGAAGGACACCGAGGACGCCATCTATGCCAACGTCTTTGTCGGGCCACTGTAGCGTCTTGTCCAGTGATCTGATAGCCACGCCTGAAGTGGTATGGCATGAGAGAAAAGACAAATGATGGCAGCCTAAGACCAGGCTACGAGCTGAATATATACGCGCTGAAGTTCAGCCTTGCGCGATCTCTGCACTGTGGTATCTGACCTATAACATGCCAGTGTGGCTGCACTAAGCTGTAATGTGATCGGTCACCTGTCAGCCAATCAAACAAAGGATGAACACAGCCACGATGCGATGATTGGTGACTGTTTTGAGTTAACCGCTGATACTTCTACTTCTACATGAGCTCCCGATTGACTTTCTGACTACTGAAACTGCCATGTTATGGCTCTTCAGATCAACGAACAACACTGGCTCGATTCCGGGACAGCATTTGCCGTTCTGTCCGAAGCTGGCACTGCAACTTGACTTCTCCGATGAACACCCCTGGATGCCTTCGCCTGTGTTTACGTCTGCAGTACAACCCCTTCGACACATTGAGGGCCTCCAGGCCCATTTATCAAGAATATCTTTGCTACTCTAGCAGCATTTGCATCTATTCACGCCAACCGTACAAGGATTTACGGAGGGGCTATGTCTGTCATACCACTGGAGCTGATTTGTATATGATCAGGTTGTGGTGTTGACAAAATGTGTTGGTTTCTCTCAGCGACATGTTGTCTATGCATACCTCCAGTGCATTTTCGGCTACTTCCGTATCTTATGCATTACGCGCACCAAGACATTATCTAATTCAATGTGGTCGGCAGGACCATGTTTAAAAACGCTGCAGCTTGCCAGAAGTCTGGGTTGAAAATCAGCTCAAACTGCATACTTTAGTGCATCGCCCAACCATGGTACTGGCACAGCACTCTTGCCGGCCCCGCAGACCTCTTCTCTGCCGCATATTTAAGCCTGGATACCGAGTTCACCTTTTTACTTCCACTCCATGTTCTTCCACTCATGCACCGAATCATAACAAAGATGGCTACGTTCGTCGACACCCTCGTCAACTGGACCTACCTCACCCTTCCCGGCATCATCGTCAGCTACATCACAATGTTCGGCAATTTCGGCTGTATGAAAACATGGTCGCTTGACTGGATGCCCAGTGATCAAAAACACTGGCAAGAAATGCGCTTGCTCAACCCAAACAAGCCCGAGACACCACACTTCATCTGGAAAGATGTTCTCGAAACGCCACAGATCTTCGCCTACGCTTCGTTCCTCTTATTTGTCTGGCTCGCGATCGCACCCGTGCTCTACGACATCGCAAGACTAAAGCATAGATTGTTCTGGATTGTGTTCTGCACGCTCTCGGTGATTCGGTTCTTGTCGACTGCGTCTGGCTCAATTCATTATTATACGGAATTACAACTATGGCTAGTATGGGATGGTGGAAGCTTCTTCAAGGCGTGGTGGTTGGGGCGAATGCTCATTCTGTCGCATTGGGATTGGAAGTTCCTGGAAATCATCGGCAGATTTGACGAAAAGGCCGCAAACGAGGATACTAAGGACGACAAGACCGCGAAAACGAAGAATACTCCGAAAAACACCGACGTGGGGAGATGCAATAGTTCGACTGGCGTACTACCATATCTTCGACAATGCTGCACATGTTGTTTGGCTCCGGTTCTTCTGGCCGCATAATGACGGCAAGCCGTTCACAGAGTACATTAGCAACTCGGAGATCTTGACGGTGGTACTTACCGCATTGATGGTAGTCTGGACTTGGGTTCAAGTACAGATGCGAGACTGGAAAGACACGGAGGGTGTGGTTGAGATGGAGGAGGGACGAGAGAAGAACGAGAAGAAATAGGCGTGAAGGAATATACGAATAATCAGGCTGTGAATAGGTGTAATGCTACAAACTTATATGTTTAAAGGACTTTGACTTAAGATGTCGCAGAGTGTGGGCATATTCATTATGCAACAGGATGAAGTCGCTGAGGCGGCAAAGTCTTCTAGAAGAAGCTGGTAATCTTCATAGCTTGCAAGTTTCACAGTAGTCAAAAAGTTAGGTAGTGAGAATGAACAGGATCGAGTTTTAAAATATTGTGAGTTCGCCATTACGGTCGCTGATCTGCTGGGGTGAATCGATCCGACAGGGTGAACCTATCTTCTCACGATCGAAATACGTGATTACAGGTGGCCATCTCCTCAATCTTGCTTGTCGAGTTGTAGCTACAGAAGCGTTATCGTCGTCGGGGGAGGAAAGTCGGTCGCGGAGAATTCAAGATCTTTCAAATCCGGCACATCAAACACATTCCCGTCATCGTCCAAAACACCCATTCGCTGATACATACCCACTGCGCCAACCCGTACATATGAGTCTTCGGTCTTATCCAGTCGCCGAATAGCCAAGCCAGCGTATGGCGTAGTCATCAAGACATCGCAATCATCATACTCTTCGACGTCGAAATAGACTCCAGCAAGAACATTCCGGCCCTGAGACAATTTGATCGTACACGCCTTCCCGTTCGATACATTGCCGATATGTTTCTGCCTCGTGCTGTTCAGCGTAGTAATTGGGCCCCTAATCCTTGCATAACCAGACTTTACTTCTCCAAGAGCATTCTTTCCACTAGGCATGATCTGGCAGTCTTCGAGCACAGCGAGATCCTCCCAAGCTGGGTTGAACCGCTCGAGAATATCATAAAGTACAACGCCTTCGAGCGCGGCAAACGACCATGACGGCGCACGCCAGAAGTCAAGGCGTGAAGGCGGTTTCGGCACGAAAACGTAAACATCTTGCGAAGGCCTTTGTAAGCGCCAGAGTAGTCCTTCCAGAAACCAACTCTTCCATATACCCGCATAACAAACATCGCCAGTCGTTTGCTGCAAGGCTGAAGCAATTCCCGAAAATGCAGGTAACTTGTCGGTTTGGTAAGTCATTGTTCGCGAGGTGTATTCCTGCACCATGCGATACCACGCATCGCCTCGATGCGAGCGGTTGACGAGGTCATATGCTATCGTCTTGAGCGAGTACTCTTTATAGTAGAAGAAATTGTCGTCGCTGGAGTCAACGTCGCCTTGTTCTTGTTCGAATGACTGCGCGCATTCCCAGTACATTTGGTCGCTGGCGAGGTGGAGTGTGCGAATCGCTAGGACGCGTTCCTGGAAACACCAAACGCGGTCCAATAGAGGCTCGTTCTGTGCATATGAGCAAAGGGCACCTCAATGATGTAAAATGGGCGACTTACTCGCTGTACACGCAATGGCTGTGGTGTCACGGACTCCATCGATCCAGGCGAGATAGTGCAGTCATCGTACACAAAAGATAAGTTGAATGTGCCCTGTATATCCTCAAAGTGTACCATATCGCCATTTCCAACCTTTCGAGCCTTCAAGAAGCCTTCACCGCAATCAGAAGCTCTTGTTGCAGCCAGGGTGAAGTAAGCATTCGAATACACATCTGCCATGCGCGCAGCCTCGTGCTCCCAATCTGCTTTGTCGTCTTGTATGATACATAGACAGTCTGCCCAGATATAGTCCAAACCGAGGTATCTAGTCAGAAGCAATGCATCTTGTAATGTTCTGGGCAGATGGGCAAAAGGGATGCCGTCGTCCCGGGTGTGCATCGTCAGATTGGTGGTGGTAGTAGTGTATGCTAAGCTCTTGCCCCAGCAATAGCTTAAAGCAATGTAGCGTCCGTTACTTCCTGGCGTGTTGTGTTTGAGCGTGCACGACCGATCCTTGAACAGTTCATGCCACGTATGCGGATCGCCTACCATCTCTTGCCTAGTTGGTAGCGACGACAAGTCTAGGACTCTCGTTGGCAGGATAGATTCGCGATCCTTGATTTGAGCACATCTAGAGTGCTTCTCATTGCAGTTTTCGATCCACACGTCCATCTTCTTGAGCACTGCAGGGTGGAGCGCGTCCTCAAGCACGGCATGATACTTGAAGTACTGCGCAACAGCACTGTCTGCGAACTAGTCAGCGACAGATCTAGGTGATGATACCTGCGTCTCTAACCTGGAGTAGTTCTACATCTATAATTACCACTGATAATGTAGTCAGGCTGCGATGCGCCTATCGAGACTGAAAATACTGGGTTCCGGTTCACACCTGGCACTTCGAGCCACACCGTTCTTTTGTCATTTTCCTCGACATACGTCTGAAACCGATAATGCTTGGGCATCCGTTTATACAGAACTCTGCAGAAAGGACAAGATGTGGCATTCTGCTCTAGCGCCTGTATTGTTTCATGCCACTTAATGTACGGGCGTTTGTGACTGTCGTCTAAGCCAACAGTACTTGACGTATGAAACCACTCAAAGGCATCTCGTACAGTTTCATCACCTGTCAATTGTGCAAAGATCTTCCGGAAAGGGATTGCCTGACATGCAGGGCACAAGGTCATTTTCGATGGACGGCCTAAGGAAATGTTTGAGGCTGCATGGGATGGGTGACGAAAGGATGATTAGGATTTCAAAAATTATGCTGTCTCATTGAATGAGAGAATTTGTAATATGAGGCAGAGGATTGTAGATTGTTTTGAGCTTGGAAGTCGTGGTTGTGTAAGATGCGAGGTATGGTGAGCTGGCGCCGAGGCACTAGTGTGCACTAGATCAGCACTGTGTAGAACGGGTACTGCACCTTGTTACTTCCGGTGGGGTACTCCTAAATGCCTTCGCGTGCATTTGAATCTGCAGTAAATTTTCTATAGCATCCTAAAGGCACCCAGGCTAGTGTAATAAGGTTGTCTTTACTACTCTAGCAGCAGCATCTATCCGCGCTACCCGCAAAAGAAACTGCAGATGGATGATACTGTTGTCCTGTCGGAGCTGCAAAAGTACGGTTTGGGAGAATGTAGGAGCAGATCAAATATCCTGAAGGTGAGTCCAAGACAAATTCTAGTTCAAACACGATAACACAATTTGTGCTAAACGTGAAAATGGCATCCCGTCGCTCAATTCGTCTACACAAGCTACATTCCCCATACAAAGCACGCATAATCCAAACTCAAGACTCCCAAAACAAACAAGTTATGCTCGCTCAATCCCGCAACATATAAGACTTTACCCGAGACTCGTTCTCAAGGGCCCTCAAAAGAATTCCTCAACAACCTATGCGCCCCGAACGTCCTAGACATGTGTGTATATTCGCGCGATCCACGACTGTCGATTGATTTTACATGACTGTACAAGGGATGCAGCAGCATGAGCAGTCATCGGTGCTGATGCAGGAGCACTTGCCACCCTGGGGCTTGACAATCGAGCCAGTGGTGATGGAGGAGGTAGTTGAGGCAGGCATTTTGGCGGTGTGATGATTCTTCGAGATCGCGCGATGGATAGGGGTGTGTAGTAAAGCTCAGTGCCGCTGTGGAAGGTGCGCTGAGGTGTGAATGTGCGGTATATGAGGTGAAGATGTCGAGATGCGCTGTGACGTAGTTAGCATATGTCTGCTGCGCCACGGTATGCGGTCGCACATTGCACACTTACGCGAAGAATGTCTTGTGTGGTCGAGGAGTAGAGAGCGTTTGGAGGTGGTAAGATAAGTGAGGAGGGCAAGGCGACGTAAATGAGCTGAGGGCGTTCTCAGCCCTGCTTCACGTTGCGCGTGCTGCTAAGCCGAAACAGGAGTGGCGCTGCGGAGGTGACGTAGTTGAATGTGGCGCAACGTTTGCTGCGAAATGCTCGAAATAGAACACAACGTGCCGAAGGAGGATTACTCGATGCGATTGAAGGGCATACATTCGTTAATCTATAGATTTGACTCGCGCGCAGCATTGGGTATTGCCAACCGGTCCTTAACACACAATATCGTCGTTTGCAAGAGATCTGTCAACCCTCAGCCCCTAAACATCCCTCCACGTCGGCTGGCTCTTTTCTTGCCAGGGTGTTTTGACAGCTGCATTTTATGTCAGCAAGTTGATGAATGATAGAGGTGATGTACATACCGTTATTGTCGCTGAACGGATCGTCTTCGTCCTCTTCAGGCTCACTGTCTGGTGCAACCTGTTTGCTTGGAGCCGGTGCTGGAGGCATGGGAATGCTCATTGGCCTTGGTGGCATCGCAGGTGCCTGCGCTTCGATACTGAGACCAGCCATCGTCGACTCGCCAACCTCATTATCGCTGTCACTGTCATCATCGATGCTCTTGTCCATGATCTCAAAGGCCATCAAGCCTTTCACAAGCTCATCATTAGCGTTCAGTAGCCCGCCAATGTACTGCTCCGACTCCACGAGGTGGATATAGCGCAGGATTTGTCTACGCAGCTGCTTGCACGTCTCGAAGCGACGCATCACTTCCGGATTGTCGCTGACGCGTTGTTGCTCGCGATTGATGAGTTGCAGACCGTTCAAGAGGTTCGTGCTCGCAACATTGGCAGATGCAATGGTCTCAAGAAGTTGACCCTTCTCTTTCTCCAAATTAAATGCCTTGCCACGGCTTTTCTTATCCTTCTTATCCCTTTTGAAGATTGACGAGCTAGGTAGCGGAGCAGCATTTCCTAACGCAACAGGTCGGCTGGAGGAAGATGACGCATGTTGCTGCTCAGATCTTCGGGCTTTCGGAGGCGACGGAGGTGGTGACCCTTCTTCGCGCTCCCGCGCAGCTTCGGCGTCTTGCTGTCGGACGATGCGAGACTGCTGGGGCTGCGGGCGCTTGGTCCGGGGAAGCTCTTTGTGCAACGCTGCTATCCTTTCAAGGCCTGGCGTGCCCTTGTATGCAACAGCCCATTGTCTGAAAAGAACATTGACCTTCTGACGTACTTCGGCGTCAACCATGTCATCACGAGCCAGAATACGCAAGCGCTCGAGGAGGGGCTCGTCTGCAAATGCTTTCTGGAACCGTGATCCAGCATTCGAAATCAGTGCATCCAATATGACAAGCGCACGAATTTGACGATGTACATTGCCATATTTTCTGTTTCAAAGGTCAGGGGTGGTACCTTAGTAGTACGTGTTGACTTACAACTTCTTTCGAAGTGCACGAGCAGCTTCTGTGGGCCCAGACGACTGAATGCGGATGACTTCGATGAGGTCCACAACTCCTCCAATATCCTAGGAATAAATCAGCCTGGAAATGTCCCTGAGCACTGAAGCACTTACGTTCTCTTCATACTGCTCACTGGTCAACCTGTCAATCTGGACCGTGACGGCCGAGAAGACGTGTTTCTAGTATCACGGTCAGATACGATATGCCCTAGAGCTTTCCAACAACACCTGGCAATTGTAACTCGTATACCCGATGTGGGGTCCACGAATGTGATCACTACTGCTTGTCCAGATGGGCATGTATCCTAGCATGTGATATCGTGGAAACCGCTATAGAACTTACCGGCATCGTGAGATCGCTATTCTATGGCAGCTTAAAGCGACTACTTTTATGATAGATGATCGAAGAACGGTGCCAGAGAAGGACAAGGTGTAAGGTACAGAAAGTGGCAACGAGGCTGTGTAGAGAGAAGTGCACCAATATCACGCCGACTTCAAGCTAGCGTCCAGAGTTGATAGTAGCTGCGATGTCGAACGATACGAATAATTTGAAATGTGAGACAAGATCAGCAACAGGGTCCTTGTGAGCAGCAAGACACAGAAAGAGAGGTTGCTTGTGCAGTTTAGTGTGTCGACAGAGACACAATGCACGTGGAACGTGAATGAAACCAGTGTGACTGCCTTGATTGCAGCTGCCCGAAAGAGCCGCCGGCCGCCCCGCATGATGCGACAGGTGGGGGCTGAATCAGCAGGAGCTACCCTGGCTGGGCAGGCACGTCACAAACACTTCTTCACGTCGCGTGCTGCAAGCAAGAACATTCGCATCGACTTGTTGTCTGAGTATCGATCAGCTGAACATGGCCAACACGTCGTATCAAGGCTGGGATGAGGATGCGGTGAGGGAGCGCAAGGATGATCATGATGCGTGAGATCTCCAACGCAAACCTCCCTTCGCGCCCTCTATCGCTCCTTGACGGCGCAGCTGCACATGCTGATACTAACACTAATCCCTAGACCGAGTGATCCATACCCTCTATCTTCAAGCTTCACCGCCATCAACAGCTCACAGACGCACCCGCTTCCGACGCCTCAGCCTTCAGCACCAGACCGTCCGAGGCGGACGTGGCAGTACTACGCTCGACGCGGAGCTACGAGGCGGCGCAGAAATGCCACTGTTGCCGAATACCTGGGTCTAGGCAGTTCTGAAGAGCCCGCGCATCTCGAGAAGTACGCGCCTTTACCAGATGGACCCAGAGATGCGACTCCAAAACCAGCGCGAAAGCGAAGCAAGTTGAGCGCCGGTATAGCTTCCGGCAACCTCAAAATAGTGGGGAGAAAGTCGATTGTCTCAACACAGAGACCGGCCTCCGAGGGTCTCAAGGTGACGAAGCCTCGCGGCAAAGTCGCCGGCAAGCATGAAACTTCTTCGGCAGACACGTCGCAATCACAAAGCGATTGCACGCTGGCAACATTCTCATATGGACATGAGCACGCAGATTACTCATCGTCGCAGGAAGGACTGTCTCCTGGGAATAATGAATCAGCTGTGACTAGGATTTCTGCACGCTCTGGACGTTGCTCACAGAATGCGACAGGCTATGCTTCTTTGGAACGGTGCACTGATAACCATGACCTCGGGCTTTTCAGCGAATGCGGCAATCCTGAAGACTTAGACCAGCATCAGATCTCGCAGCTACCTATCGCAGACTTGGAGAATTGTGACGACGAAGAGTTTGGCGATGACCTGAATGACGAGGAACTGCTTGAATTGACATCGGACATGATCGATATAGGTCCAACCACCAGCATCTTCTCAAGCTCACCAATCAAAGCCGATTTGTGCCCGAGGCCAGGTTTGGGCAGTGAATGCGCAGGCTCGTCAGCGATAGCTCCCGTTGTAGGGAGTGAAGAAGGTAGCAGCACTCAGCGCACGTCGAAGAAGTTTGTCTCGCCCGTCACTCTCACGACACGTCTCCTTGCAGCAACTGGCGACTTTGACTCGGCGAATGCACGGACGCCTATTGTGAGGTCGCCGTTCCCTGATCCCGTGCGCGATCGATCGCCCATCATTGGTCTTTCATCCAGCACACTCTTGAGAACGTGTTTTCGCATTGGCGAAGCAATCAACCAAGCCCACCACGCAAGCAAGTCCGGCCGTCATATCCTTTTCGAATTATATGCCAGGGTTCTCGATTCCAGCCGCGACAACGTCCGGCAGCATTTCACTTTGTGCGATCTCTTTCATGGCAAACCACCCTACATCCAGGCTACCTATGACGCTGCTCTTTGGAGATCGGTGCAACTGTTCGATTATGATAGCAAGTGTTTGCTGCAGCAAGGTAGGATATGTCGCTGCATGGGGAAGATGAAACGCGAGGGGAAGGAGTGGGTCATGACGGTGTTGAATATATGGGAAGCAACATGGGATGACATCAAATGGGTGGAGGGCATCGTGAATGCCTGACTGGGGGCGGGCACCAGTGATCAGAGAGGGGAATGAAATATGAAGTTGGTACCATCAAGGACAAGTGAGTCTCGCATGACGAGGCGAAGACAAGATTGCTATCATAAGTAATCGAAGAGGAAACAGCTTGTCTGTGGGTGGTTCAATGGTGTTGCATAGTTAACAGGGTCGCGGTCGCGCCTGCACTTACATAATGACGCGCCCCGCTTTAACTACCACGGTTCGCTGCCACTTATGCGCTCCCTCGAGAGCACCATACTTTCGTGCTTCGTGCTCCTTCTCACGCTCGCCAGTTATGTTGAAGCATCGCGGCCGCACAGTTCACCCAGACGACACTGCACGCCATGCTGAGCGCGGCAATGGTACCTGAAACCATCAACGAGCAACCAAGAGCATTGCCAACCATGGACGACCTGGACGAAGACACGATGGCGCCCCAAACGGTGCATACACCACAAAAGTCGAAGTCGCCAAAAGCACGCTCCCTTTCCGACAGCACGCCGCGATTGGAGCCATCCCCAAAGTTCCGCGAACCTCCTGCGCGTATTTCCAAAGACGATCACACCATACTCCCCAACCCTACCACGCCACGACGACCAGACTTCCTTTCTAGAGGACTCTCATTGCAGATGCCTGCTCGAGAGATGCCTATGCCAAGCCCTGCACACTTCGCAGCACGCGTTCCCCTCTCGCCGCAGCTCGATGCGCGCAATACATATGCGTCACCCGCCTCACTGCTCCCACGTCGATCGCGAGGCGCCGAGTTCTCGAGAGCCTGCACAAATCTCCATCATTCCACGCTACCTGAGGCGTCTTCGCCTGACTCGTCGCCGACCATCACGCAGAAAGGCATCAAGATACCATCACGGAGACCGCGCTCCAATTCGATGCTCATGAACTCACCCAATATCAGCATGCACGGCGGCTGGGGCAACGGTGATAGAACTGCCGCGTCCAGCTCGGTCGGCAGCATCAACATGATGGGATCTGAGGAATCGAGCAGCTCATCAGACGATGTGGACCCGCTGGACGGGGATGACAACGACGATCCCATGATGGGCACGCCGCAAGCAAAGATTAGCATAGCATTCCCTGGTGCCAATTCAGGTAGCAATGGCGGCTGGGCTATGAATCTGTTCTCACCGGGTGCCGGCGGACTACCAAACTTTATGAGCATTCAACGAGCGCGATTGCGGAAAGGAAGAAGCCGGAAGAGCTCAAGCTCAGCAAGCGGCCACAGCTCCATGGCCAGTCCTGGGCCTGCATCGCCACCGAACGGTAGCAAGGACACAGGGTATTTTGCACGAGAGGCAGTGATACGCAAGGCGGGTTCGCGGAGGGAGAGTCTCTCACTATTTGCAAATGACCTTCACATCTCTTCTGGGAATGATAGTGGAGATGAAGCTACGAACATGCCGCAGACACCTGGCGTAGTGCGGCGCCCAGTAACGCGTAGGGGAAATCTCTTAGTAAGTGCCACAAATCTTGTCTTCGCAGCAGAGCTAACAACCGACAGCCAAAATCGAGGCAGTTTGGTCGAATAAAAGCCGAACTTTTCGAGGAATCAGCGCCGGTTGATAGTGAGGTGCGACGGGAAGCTGAGATTATTCGTCAAGTCAGAGAGGCCGATGAAGGGCCCTCTGGCACAGCGCAGTCATCTCCGAGCCTGTTGCCAACCGTTCCTGGACTAGATGGTCCTCTTGAGGGAGTTCCTGAGGAAGAGATTGACGGCAGCATGAGTTTCGATAGCTCGGCGCCGAAGGGCCTGTTTGGCACGTTCGGTTCGCTGCACTCTACAGGCCGCAACTCCGTCAGCAGCAGTGACTTCTGGAATCAACGGCCGGCGCAAACCCCACCGCCACCGACTTTCCCGCGCGCCGAATCATCAGCGGTGAGCGAGGACATGAGCATAGATTCTCCGACTATCTCGTCGTCACATGGCAACCCAGCGCTAGATCAGGGCAGTGGTACAGGATGGGTGTCTCGCGCATCGACTCCAGGCGTTATGAATCCGCCAACTGCAGCCGATGGCCTCAAGAAATCGAACAAGCGCCGGCGAGATGATGACTTTGACGAAACCTCCATTAAGCGCAGGGCAGTATCGCCTGGCGTCAGCGTCCACAACAGTCCCGTCATCTCGCAGTCACCGGCACAGCGTGATGGTAGCTTGTGGGGAACAGCGACGAAGAATGGCAGAGAGCCATCGATAGGCGGGCACTCGTCCACTACGGGCGAACGTTCGAACAGCGGCGGAAGCATGAGTTTGACCCCTACCCTGGGTCCCAAGCGGGTTGGTCTCATGGGCATGGAGAATGCCAATGATGGTTTCATGAAGATGAGCATCGAATGATGTTTGATCTGGAAAAGTTGTGTTCGTGTATTGCAGTTTCGCATTTTACAGCTAAGCGTGGCGTTCGGGGAGTGTTGATGGAATTACGATTTATGACGGCCATTTATTCGACCTGGCATGTTTTCGCCTGCTATAGATACCCCAATTGTAATCGTTTAAGCACAGGTCAAACCTCTTCTGTGTCCATCAACGTACTCATTCGTGAAACAGCCCTGGAGCTGAACCCTGCTCTCCCGCTTCCGCCCGCAATGGACCCCTCGATTGCCAAGCGTGACCTGCGACATCAGCCTCACCTCCGCAACGACCCCAATCAACATCGCAATTCGTGAATGCAGCAACAGCGCGCAACACCTTGATTCACAACAACATTTGCTAAAAATGGCATCCGACAAGGCTCTCGCATCCTTCATAGAGAGCGCCCCTCCAGGCGAGGTACGACTCAACCCCGCTGGAGCTATTCGCGCGCTAACATGTTGCAGCTTGCAGACGTGACCAAGGCCATTAAATCGATAATACAAGATGGAAACGTTGAAGCAAAGCTCGCGCCAGCCTTCCAGCAATATAACGAGGAGCAATTCACCACCACGAAGCTACCGGGCGGCGCCACAGAAGTGCTAGTCAGCGAATACAACAGTTTGGGTGATGGACGGTACTACGATGTAGAGACCCAGAGCTCTTTCGACTTCGACCACGCGACAGGCAAGGCGAGCGCAGTACAAAGCTTCGTGCTGGAGAGCCAGCATGAGGACCTGGTGTATGTGCATTATTCATTCGCTTCAGACAGTGCGCCGGCAAGCAGAATACTAACATGCCTATCACAGAAAGAGCCTCGTCAAGTCTCTCAGCACACACACCTCCGAACACTACCCCAAATCCTCCCACGGCGTCTACCCCACCCAAGACGACAGCGCCCTAGCCATCGTAACCGTCGCAAACAAATACTCGCCCACAAACTACTGGAACGGCCGATGGCGCAGCCACTACATCTACACCCCCGCGTCTAACTCCGTCACCGGCTCCATCCAGGTCGATGTACACTACTACGAGGACGGCAACGTGCGGTTGCTCACCAAGAAGGATGTGTCGCTGAGCGTCAATGGTAGCAGTGGAAGCGAGGTCATAAGGCAGATTGCGACGGCGGAGAAGAAGTACCAGGAGGATCTGAATAAGGCGTTTGGACAGCTGAGTGAGGGTGCGTTTAAGGGGCTGCGGAGACAGTTGCCGATTACGAGGCAGAAGATTGAGTGGGAGAAGATTAGCGGGTATAGGTTGGGGCAGGATATTGGTGGTGGTGGAAGGCGGTGAGGGTGCGTGCATGATGGGATGGCATGTGATGGTGGTCATGTGTAGTGGCGACCAGAGCGTAGTAGAACAGGCAGATGTCTTGCTGTGAGCAGCTTCTTGCTTTGCTCGAAAATCTAGCGATTTTTTCATCTGTCAAATGGTTATTCTGATTCCCATGGACCCTGCTTGCTTTTAAGGCCAGAAGCTCGTGGAACCTTTCTCGCACTTTTGTGGGCTCAATGGCATAAAGTCAAAGTTTGCAGCGAAGCTGTTGGCGCTGCTGTGTGACGACGACCTGTCGTTTTATCTATCTATGTGACCATGGCCCATTTCCATCACACACCGCCTTCTCGTGCATACGAGAGAAAATACATAGGTTCTCTACACAGAATTGGGTGCGATTGTCGGCTCTCTCTGTCGTTTCTAAGTATTGCTTAGTTAGTAAAAGATTTTCTTAAGGATGCTGTTCCTTTTATGTGCAACATACGACTTAATCTTCTCTATTTATCGCATAATAAGTTTACGCAGAAAAGACGCTCTTACGAGCAAGAACATTAAGAAGCTGTAGAATAAACAGTGCCTTACGTGCACAATATAGAAAAGAACGACTAAATAGGTGAATACCACGTTTTGGGAGCTACCCCTGTTATTTCCCCTCGTTTGTGACAAGAGGCGGTACACTTCGCCTTTACGTTGCCCGTGGCACCCGAATGCATTCGCATTCACGTCCGCAGTACTATTGCATAACATATTAAGGGCCTCTAAGCCATTTCTTCAAGCAAACCTCACTGCTCTAGTAGCGGTCAAATCTGTCTGCGTTATTGGACAAAGTTGCGCGTGGGGTGGAGCTCCTGTCACACAGCAGCTGGGAAGGTGCATGTTTAAGTTAAGGGAATCCAGATTCGGTTAGCGATCAAACACCTCTGCCTACAATAAGATGCATCTTTCTCTCTATCATTTCCTATCCTCCTCTTTTCGAAACATCTCAACATGGCCTCTCATCAGCAGCCGTTCCGGCTGATGGACCTGCCGCGCGAGATCAGAAACTTGATCTACCAGCACATGCTGTGCCCTTCCGGCTATGACCGTCATAAGTACGCCATACCTAGTCCGCTTCCTCAAATCCTCCAGCAAAAGCCAGAAAATCCCGATGGAATCAATCAAATTACCCACTCGATCAACAACGCAATCTTATGTGCGTCACGGACTGTCTATGCAGAAGCGTACGAGATCATGGTCAAGAGGAATCGCTTCATCCGCATCCAAAGCAATAGTATGGAATTCTCCTGGTTTCTTGTCATGAGTCAACTGCCAGTCTTGACGCGCTGGCCTGGGACGACGGCGCAATTCCGCGGTTATGTTCTGAACGTACAAATGAACATGGCGGACGTCGCCGAAGCTGACAATTTCGTGGCTCTATTTGACTGTAAGTAAAATGACTCGTACACGCTTTGTTGCCTGGCCGGAGTGGAAAGCCAAGCACACCATGGTTCTCAACAGCACTAACACGAATCTCAGTCATGATACTCGCCAACGATTGGGACGCATTCTGTCGTATTTATCGTCGCATCAGATCCGGAAAGAATGCAGCTTGGGCCGAGAAGCTGAACGCCAAGGAGAAACCTGAAAAGCACACGCCTCTTCGTCTAGTATTTGACCCATGCTCGCTGGGACGGAAGAAGAACCAGGGCATTCTCATACCCAAGGAGTTTCTAGCGAAAACGCAGTCGGAGTTGCTCGATACGTTTCAAACCCGCGTACGGTATCTGCATAGCCTCTCCATAACAAGTCCACAGAATACCACACCCAGCAGCGATGACTACAAAACCCTAAGACAACACGTCGCACTTGTTCCATGGCAGGACTTCCCAACCAAATGGATCTCTTCCCTCGAGGCACGCTGCACAGCCGCCGAGCAATTACAGACGCAGGGCCACGTCCTCAAGGCCGCCGGGATTCTGTACGACGTACAAATGATATTGCATGAAACTCCAAACCACGACGAAGTGTCGTTCAGAAAGCTGCACTTCCGCTTAGCCATGATCATGGCTCGTTGCTACGCTGTGTATGTCAAGTCACCACCATCTGATTTCGACACGGTGGCACTCAGGCGTCTTGTCACTTCGACCACCCAGTACATTGGAATTGCTCTCGAATCGTGCGC
The DNA here is from genome assembly GCA_001748405.1 of Paraphoma sp. B47-9. NCBI lineage: Eukaryota > Fungi > Ascomycota > Dothideomycetes > Pleosporales > Phaeosphaeriaceae > Paraphoma > Paraphoma sp. B47-9. Next base: position 298,625 of record BCLK01000262.1, read on the forward strand.
CGCGCTTCAGAAGTTCCCGGATCCGCCGGGGCGAGACGCGCTGGAGGGGCTGGTTAGTATTGTTGATCTGAGTCTGAGTCTTCTTTTGCCTCAGGTCAAAGAGTAGTGCTGCGGCTTACAGAGGCTACTCTTGAAGGGGTTTGGGCGATCTGCGTGGAATTATCCGGGCATCTAACAGGTCCAACATGGTTGTAAATTCTGTTAGATGCCGGCAAGTCTCTCACAAATCACCTGGAGCGAGAGTGATCTTTTTCCACACATGACTTACCATGATCTTTCGTAATTTCACAAGTTTGGGCACTTGGGCATTTGAGATGGTGCATGGCGCAGGTCTATATCCTCATACGATCTACGATAACGGCGTTTCTCAAAATGAATTCTCTGCTTGAACACCGAGTATCAAACATAGCGAATAGAATAGCTACATCAATGATAGGACTCGTGTAAAACGGATTATGTCAACTGCTAAAAAATGTGTTACAATATCCACGTCAGCACCGTTTGTGAAATGAAATAGCAATACCCATCGACGGTCTCGTCCTCTGTAGCCCTGTGGGTAAAACCAGAAATGAGTAGTCGACTTGAGGCAACAACCACTAGATTCCCAACTTCCAGATCTTGAGAGACTTTTGTCATGAAAAAGAATAACTAGCACAGTGGCTTCTGCGAACAGTGTGCTGTGTTTACCATGAAGAGTTCTCAGTATGTTGTGGTGGTGTTTCGACGTTGTACCCTCCATCAGCTTACAGTTGACCTTATCCACAGCGCTGGAGCACATCCTTTCTTCTCGTACCGCTGAGTTATGACATGGAGACAAAAGGCGCCAATAAAATCAAGTAGATCTTTGCTGCGAAGCGACTGAGCTTCACGTATCCCTGCGACATTTCCTAACAGGGATCGGCGCATGTTCCCCGGTGGCACAGCTCAGCGGCACAGCTCAGCGGTACAAAAGTTGCCACGAACCTCTTATTACTGGAAGCATACTTCCAACATACCTCGTACCTCGCACGCATACACTGCATTGTCGATCGTCGCTAACAATACCCCGACTTCGAATGTCGCATCTCAAAACAAATCACACCACGGACATACCCACCACGCCACCAAGCGAACCAATCCATCGTCCTGTCCGCACATCGAGAACATGCCTCATCTTTATCCTCGCATGGGCCTGGCTCATCCTCCCGCTTCCTACCCCTGCCCCCGATCCCGTAGCTCTCGCGACCGCACGGCGCCGAATCCGCACCGCCCTTCTTCTCTCCTGCATTAACAGTATCAACTTGTTTTTCCTGCTTAAGCCCGGAGCGCATGATTGGAAGCACGAGGATATTCTCGCCTACGTGTTTCTTACGGGAACAGTGTTATTTACGCTGTTTTCGATGTGGATGTTTGTAATGCTTGGGAGAGTGTTGTGGAGCGATGCGAGGGCGCATGAGGCGCGGTTGCAGAGGCAGAGGCTGGGAGGGGGAGATGTTGAGAAGGGGAGGGGTGAAAAAGGGTTTGATTTGGGGACGGAAATGATAGAGAGTAAGATGCTGGTGGATGGAGCTGGAAGTTAGATGGATCCGAGTACGGCGGTGGGGTAGTGCAGTTGGTAGTTGAGATATGGAAAACGGTAGTTACTTGCGCTTGGGTAGAGTTTTCATTCCGTGATGTATCGACCGGAAGCGTTTTAAAGTTTGGTCGAGATTGCTGATGAATGTGTTCTTTCGATACACAAACAAGGTACCGATGGGGCGAGCATATCGTGCAGCTCAGCAAGCGAGATTCGAGTTCGAGAATCTAGATGTCTCTGCAACTACTTTCAAAGTGTGCACCAAGTGGAGAGCATAGCTTTCCCTTTTGGAAAATTCGAAGATGCGAGAGCTCGATAGCAAAGCAGCATAACAGCGATGTTGTCGTTAGCGGATGTCGACCTGTTTTGGCCAAGCGCCCTTCCAACATCCTGTGCGAGTCCTGACGTGATTTAAAGGGTACCTACAAGTCCACCTCGACGACTGCCGACGCAGGGACCAAGGAGCGTGTCGAACGATTCCATCTCACTATTGATGTTGCTTTCCGGGCTCTTCCACAGCTACTTCGCAGCTGGTAACGCCGAGTCGATCGCGCGCGACGACCAAGCGATGCCAAGTTGCCGAGCGCCTGTCAAGACCATCATCGAAGAATGTCTGGAACGACGTCAGTGTCCCAATCAATGTGAACCTGCATAGGCCGCGCAATTCATCCCAGCACCCTCACAGTGGAAGTTTCGATCGACTACTCATTTGCGCTTCCAAACCATGTCTGATCAACATGTCCTGCAGGAGGGGTTGCTTCGCTGACAGCAGCGTCGATCAGGCCGTTGAGGCTCACGAAGTCGATCTGATCCTTCACAGCACCTCCCCAAACGTGCGCACAAGGTCCACACGGCTGGTAACAGGGCCGGTGGGGGTCAAGAACTTCCCCGCATAGATGCCAACCACCATGCGCAGCGGAGTGCCTGACACGAGCACGTCCGGGATCCGCTGGAAGCCCATTGGACGACAGTGCTTCGCGAGAGACCAACGGGCACAACTGCCTGATCACGAGCTTCTATGGGTGTCGGAGTGGCGTGGCGCAGCAGATGCAGCATCGGCGACTGCCTGTTGCTATCGAATCTTGATTGTGAAATTCAAGCCGTCTTTGTGGTCGATGACCGAATTTGGTCACTTGTCCGTATGCCAATGAATGACCAAGCCATGCCAAACCACCGCCCGGTAAACCATCGACCTTGACAGGAACATCATTCCGGCTTGACACCAGAGAACAATGCAGCCGCATCTTGGACTCTGGGGTAGGTGGTCTTGAGCACCAATCAACCTACCTCGGTCTCGTTGCAATGCTTGAGATATATTAAGCCCGTGGTCACGGACCCAGGAATTTGGTACACTTCATTCCTGCGAGTGCACAACATTTTATCTCCATTGCATACGAATTCAGTCAGTGTCATGACAATGAGTAGCGACGACGAGTACAAGCCCGACACGGTGCAAAAGGAGCGCGATGGAGTCGCTGCTACCAATGACAGAGGCGTTGATGCTGAAGCGTTTGCTGAGATCGAGGAGAAGAAGCTGATGCGCAAGATCGACTGGCGTCTGCTTCCAATCTTGGGAGCATTGTATTCGATCTCACTCATTGATCGCACAAATGTAAGCGTCTTTATTCTCGTGCCATTGCATTTGACTGACCCGAAATCAGATCTCCAATGCCCGAGTTGCAGGCATGGAACGCGATCTGAGGCTGTTCATTGGTGATAGATATACCATTGCACTTGTCGTGTTCTTCCCACCCTATGCGTTGCTGGAGCTTCCATCGAACATCGTCCTGAGAAAGGTGGGCAGTGCCAACTGGCTTGCTTTCATCGCCTTCTCATGGGGCGCTGTAATGATTGGGCAAGGCTTTGTCGAAAGCTGGGTCAGTCTTGCGATCTGCCGTGTCTTACTCGGAACGTTTGAAGCCGGATTCTTTCCTGGATGTGAGTTGAAGCCAAGTGACATATCGGATGAGATGAATTGACTGTTGGCAGGCGTCTACCTAATCACATGCTGGTATGTGAGGTTTGAAACTCAGAAACGGTAAGTCTGAAAACTCAGACGTCTGCAACGGTTTGCTAAGCCCGTGTTTAGATTGGGCGGTTTCTATATGTTTTCGGTTGGCATCGGCGGCCTGGCGAATATTCTTGCATATGGCCTGATGCAGATGGTATGCAGATGTTGCAAAGCCTTTCTCAGCCAAAGTCAGACTAACCTATCCATAGGAAGGTCTAAGTGGCATACGCGGATGGCGCTGGATCTTCATCATCGAAGGAATCTTGACATGCGTCGTTGCTATAGCCTCGTGGTTCATCATCCTCGACTTCCCCGACAAAGCCTCGAAGAAAGGATTCCTCACCCCTAATGAAGCCGCATTCGTCATGCAGCGCATTGAAGACGATCGCGGTGACTCCGTCGCCGATCCACTCACCTGGAAGAAAACCCTTCAGCATCTCTCCGATCTCAAATTGTGGGGCTTCGCCACCATGTTCATGTCAACCACCATGCCGGCTTACGCGTTTGCTTACTTCCTCCCCGTCATTCTAGTCGGTATGGGCTACACCGCCGGTGCTGCCAACGCGCTCTCCGCACCCCCAGCTTTCGCCGCAATGATCACTGCGTTCAGCTTCGCCTGGGTCGCGGATAAATACCGAATCCGCGGCCCCATTATCGCCGCACAATCGATCATGGTCATTATCGGCCTCATGATCGTTGCATACTCTACTAACAACGGCGCGCGTTACTTCGGCACTTTCCTCGGCGTATGCGGATGTCAAGGCAACGTCCCAGCCATTCTGACCTACCAGAGCAACAACATCCGCGGACAGAGCAAACGTAGTGTTGCAAGCGCGTTGCAGATTGGCTTTGGCGCGATTGGAGGCATTATTGCGTCGACAACGTTCAAACAGACGGAGGCGCCGAGGTATATCACGGGCTTGTGGGTGACGGCTGGTTTGCAGTTTTGGATTCTGATAGTGTTGTGCTGCATGACGCTCTACTTTAGGAAGACGAATAAGAAGACAGAGAGGCAGATGGCGAGTGGGGGAGAGGTGGAGCCTGTGGAGGGCCAGGTTGGATTCAAGTTCACGATTTGAGGTCCACGTTTTTGGCGATTCGTAGTATGAATACTGGGACTGCGTACGAAAATTTGATATATTGCGCGCGCTACGACTTGATCGCTTATGCAAATGCTACCGTGGTTATACTGCATGGAAACTCTGCTCGGAAAGCCTCATAATTCGATGCATGCAACCATGGGTCGCGGGACATTCGCTACTACTAGCTACTGTAGAACCAGACAACGAGCTCACCGGCTTTGAAGCCCCACAAAACCCCAGTATATATTCCCCTCGACTGTTGCAATTAACTACTCTCCATACTTCATCCCAAGAAATGTCTCTGAACTCTAGCGGAAATTTTCAGCCAACTCGTTACATCATGGTACTCCACTCCATCGCAACAATCGTGTTTCTATGTCTCCCTGGCACCCTCGTCTGCCTCATCACAATGACAAGATTACTCGGCTGCTGCAAAATTTGGTCACTCGGTTGGAAGGCATCAGATCAGCTGCGACACCGAGAAGCTTCAGCACGGGATCTGTCGGTCCCTGCCACTCCCACCTTTATATGGAAGGATCTCCTAGAATCACCGCAACTTCCTCTCTACGGACTTTTCCTAATAGGTACTATCCTAAGCGTCAATCATATGCGACAAGACACGGCAAGGTTTAAGGTCTTGCTTTTCCGCCTAATATTCGCGACTCTCTTCGCCGTATGGTTTCTGTCTTCAGCTTCAGGCTCAATTTACGTATACAGCAAGCTTCAAATGCTCCCATGGGATAGCGCAAGTCCACTAAAAGCGTGGCTGCTACAATGGATCATCAATCTACCCGTCTGGAACCGCTCCTACCTGAGCCGCTATTGCGACGTTGCGGATTCATCATCCCAACCCACTTGGCAAGATGCGATCGTTCGGCTGGCTTTCTATCATGTCCTTGATAGTTCTGTCCACGTAATCTGGCTTCGATTCTTCTGGCCGGTTAACGATGGCGAATCATTTACACACTAGTGTTGGTGGTTCTCATGATCGCGTGGACCTGGCTGAAGGCGCACAGCCGAGACTGTGCGTCGGACCTGCAATTAGCTATGGATGCGAAAGCGAATCAATATTCAGTAGCGAAGGTCCATCCAGGAAACGATGACATTGCGGAAACGCGTTAGCTAGCTCTTACACCGAAGCGTGCCTCAAATATCGCTTGGTGGCAAACACTGTCGTAACTTGTGCGTTTTGCCCAACTAAATAGCATGAATCTCTAGATACTAAAGCTTTTTTACAGAAGCCTAGATCTCCTCCATGTTCTGTGTCAGCTTAACATACGTATCAGGGCATTCTACTTTAGGAAGACGAATAAGAAGACGGACAGGCAGATGGCGAGTGGGGGAGAGGTGGAGCCGGTGGAGGGCCACGTTGGATTCAAGTTTACGATTAAAGGAGCGAGAAGAGATGGGAAGAGACTGCTAGTGCTGTACATTACACAGAATTTGTTTGACACCATACACGTCTGAGCACACGTGCATAATTTAGGCATCACGTAATCTTTGGTTTCTGACTGTCAAAATTGTGAGCTTGCTACGTGAAGAGGCGCCCTGAATGCACTAAAGTCATTGAGTCATACAGGTTCGTCATGTGTGGTTGGACGGCGTCTGAATATAGACTTGCACTAATATATACAGGCATACATTTAGATACTTCATTTAAAGTGTAGAGTTATTATAAAAGTGCGCCGAACACAGTCAGCTCTCAAGGCGTGTGTAAAGACACCATACGATAAATTGAAGTGGCAAGTCACAATCGTGGGCAAGTGTAGACAAACCCGTTGGTCACAGAATTAAAATCTTGATCAATATTAATACAATACAGCTATATTTGCTCTCGAGTTGGTGTTTGCCCATTGACCGTTCCCTCGTGTTCTCCGCGTCGCCTGGCCATATAGCGCCTAACGACTATCTTCGCGTATTGGGTGCATCCGATGATCAGGAAGCTTACTACACTTACTCCCATCATTGCAGGGAAAAGAAGAAAGATGACGTTATTGGCCTGATCCCGTTGCTTCTTTGACAAAGGACCGCCTTTCCCCAACACCAGCATCAATATAACCAAAAAGGCTAGCGTAATGACCCAGAAACCAGCAATTAGAGGGAACGCAAAATTGTTCTTTCGCTTGAAGAGTCGATACAGATCTCCGAGGATACTTGGACGAATCAAATTGGCCATCAGGACATAAGCTAACACGACGAAAATGAAGGAGACTCCAAACAGGTCAAACAAAAGCCATCCCAAGTCTCGCATGCGGGTTTGCATGCTGAGTATAGTGCCGGCGATCGAGAAGGGAAGAAAAAGAGTGGCGAGTGTGGTCAGGCGGCCCACACTGTTGGCCTCCGTGGTGTTGCGGGCTGTGATGCGCAACTGGGATTGACCGTTTGCCCATTCCATTAGTGACGCAGATTTCAACTTGTTGTATCTCACATCATCTTTCAGCTCCTCCATTCGGGGCATAATTTTCTTGTAAATCAAGTCATGTTCTTCCCTGATCTCAAAGCTGTTGATGATGGCCTTAATAGCCATGTCAAGGATCTCAAATGTTGCCTCGTTCTTCTCATGTACCAATGTATAAGGTGTGAGCTCGTCAATTCCTTGGGTAAGTCTTGTCCGCTCACTACCAAAGTATAGTGTTAATGACCATGTGCACGTAGCATGCCTTGATGGCTGTATGATCATGGGCTAAACTTACCTGCTGTTGCTATTCGCAGCATCCAGATCATGTCTTCCCCGACTCTCGATCAATTTGCGAACGTATGCAGCTGCATGATCGATTGAAGCTGCAACAAGCTCTAGGAGAATCAAGCGAAGTGCTTCTGAGTCTCGACTCACAGTCAAATGCTGCAAGGCGCTTCGTAAGGTTATGTAGCGACTTGCTGCTCTCATCCAGGTTTTGTGTACAGATACAGGACATTTTGCCGATGGGCTTCTCCCTGTTGAATAGCAAATTACTGTGCTCATAGGGTCAGCTGCAAAAGATGTCAAATCTGGATTCGTGTCTACCTTCAAGGAGGCCATTATCGTCGTGGACTACGTGGAAAAGGATGAGAACAGACTCTACTTCCATTCCCATCCTGGCAGAGACCATTTCTCCAAGCCCATTAGGCCGCTCATAGGCGTGGTTGTCATGAAGTGCGAAACATGTTTGACCATAACGTCGAAATGTCGGGGTTTTGTTCCATAAAGCCCAGGAGGAGGATAGAAGGCCATGTCGTTCTGGCAGCATGAAGGCAGAAGAAGGATACAGAGGACATGGTGCAGGGTATGAATCTTCGTCCTGTCGAGGAATATCGCCCCGGTCCGGACAGATGCCACGCTCTACGCATTCATCTTGACCGATTACGCTACCTGTGCTGTACGGTTCGAAATTAGGATCTAATACTGCACCTCTCCCGTCCAAGAATACGCGAATGGTATGATTTTCCTGGGCGGGTATCGTGGGGTAGAAGGTGTCTAGCTTTGCAGAGCTGTAACAAGACCCTCGAATGTCGGCTGCTTGCCCATCCGTAGCAACATCTATCACTTGGAAGAATATGTCCTCCACTTCGATCTCCGCTGCAGCAGGAACATCAGGACTGCTTGCGCTGATATCGGGGGTAGGAGCCGACGAGGCTGAGGTACGAGTGGAGACTGCGCCCATTTCAAGATCGCTGCCGGGCCTTCGTAGGCTCATGGCTGAGCCAGTGCTGGTATTGTGCGATTCTATGGATCCTGCGAGACGATATGATCCAGGGGAGTAGTCAAGGAAGAGCGAGAACGATGTTGTAGAGATGAAAGTCACCAAGGCTGAAGAGCTGAACTTATATGCATGGGCGTCAACAAGGCTGATACTTCGACGTGGCTGGCTCCGCCACAAACTTTGACTCGCAGCAGGCTGAAAATCTTCGAGCAAGGTTACGACTCCACCCAGATACTGTAACTCCACAAGAAATCCATGATGGGCGTTGCTGTTGTTTTAAGGCTGTCAAATTCATGCTGATCTCGTCGACTTCATGGATGCACAGCGACAAGACAGCGGAGAAAGAGACTCTACACCCAAGCAATCCAGCCTACTCGTCGACTTATGCTTCGGGGAAAGGGGTCAATCAGTGGTGGATATTCGACAGTGGGTATTGTTGATCGGAAGCTCACGACTATAATGTGGTGATGTAGGGCAGGATTCACAATCGCTTCACTCAAGATTCGTGCCAGTATTAGCTATTACAAAGGCCTGGATATCTTCAGTGTAGTCACTTGACTTTCATGCCTTTTGGAAATGCTCTAAGGTGATACAGCTCTCTTCGAACGCGTGAAACGAGAGATCGTACCAGCTCGGCGGGGCACGAATTCTGTGGAGGAATTATCGATCGACGATGGGGAGGGCAGATTCCCGAGAGTTTGCCGAAAGTTTGCCGAAAGTTTTTCATGGCACACTCACACCACTGCGTCGAGGCGATGGAACATCATGAGAATGCATCTGAACCAAGGATCAAAAAGTACCGAACTCCGATCATGTGCATTGACTGTTCATTTTGAAGGTTACAAATCTCATTTCACAATTCCTAAGTACAGACGCCACGAAGCGCGCCTTCACGCTTCGTTTAAGCGCCATGGTGTCCAGTCCTCCGCTTCAAAAAACGCCGCTATACGCCATACACTGCGAACACCCTCTATCCGAGTGGCGGTAGCAACAAATAAAACTAAATACGCTCCACTGAATGACTGACTCCCTTTCTGATCAACCCTTGCCGCTTTCAGACGGCTTTTTCCATATCTCGAGTTAGGCTTCACGAACCCGCTCATTTCGTGATGAAGCCCAGGTAATCCGCAACAATCAACGTGACCATCCTGTGATATCGTTAGCACTTACTCAAGTACGTTGTACGAGGTCCTGGACTTACGCATGCGGTGCAATTCGCACATAGTATGTTCCAAAGCCACGATAGAACCTCAACAACCCCTCTTCCGCCGCAACCTTCCTGAAGCAATCAAACATGCCCTTATACGGCAGTGTGCCATCGGGAGCCCGAGTCTGCTTCTGCAACCGTGTCTTCATAAAATCAAACGGCAGGGACAAGAAACTCGCGAAAAAGCCCGCAACAGCACTCGCCGTCAGCGTTTGCGTCCGACTCGACAAGTTGGTAGTTTTGAGCTGGTTCTTTGCCTCGGAGAAGAAAGCGAGTTGGCCAAAGTTGAGAGCCATGGCGCGGACAACGGTAGGATAACAGCCGGCCCAGAGACGCAGGACGCCTTCGTTCTTGGATATGCGTGTCAGCGCATCGATTACGCTGCGGTAGTTCTCGCGTTGGGCTTTGGGTTTCAGGCCGTCGGATTGCATGCGGATGAGTGCCAGGTCAGCGGGATTGCCGACTACGGCTGCGAGACCACCGGCTGCTAGACCGGCGCCGGCGCGCTCCTTGAAGCCGATTTTTGTGCCTTTGGCTTCGGCGGATGCGGTTAGGGATTTCATGAATGTGTCGAAGAAACCGAGGCGGGCGGTGGTGTAGACGGCTTGGCGGAGGAGACCGGCACTGAGACCAGTATACAGGTCTGCGACTCTGCCTTGTGCGACGATGTCTTTTAAGACACCAATGGGTGTGGGCTTGGGGCCGGTCTTGATGCCCTCGCCGGCAAGTTGTAAGCGGACTTTGACCATGTCGACGGGTTGGATGACTGTGGTAGCAGTCATGCCTGCAAGGCCACCATTGATAAATGGTAGCGCGCCGCGCATGAACGGTGTGTGTAGGAAGTCTGTGGTGGCCTTCTTGGGGTTTTCTGCTGCTTTCGACATTGCGTTTGATGCGTCGCTGAGGACGGCTTCGGAGGATTGTTTTGCGTTTTCGAGGGCGCGGGCGGCTTGGGGCATTTTAGGGAGAGAGCTGGCTGTTGACATAGTTTTAGTTGGGTGTGCGCATGTGAATATGTGTTGCGTTGTTGGGAATTGGGGTCTGTGAACCAAGATAGACAGCGCAGGAGGAGAGTAATGAACAGCAATAAGGAAGCAAGAAGAGCAACAAAAACAACGAAATCGACGCCAATGTATATCCTACACTCCATCATCATCATCGTTCACTTCGTCACTTCGTGCTCAGCCTACGTCCTACACAGCGCGCCGCATCGTAGCCCAACGGCCGCGCACCGGCTATGACATCGCCATACAGCTCGGGCTTGCGCTTCGCTGAACACGGCTCAGATCCAGGATGCCGAGCAATATTCCACGTGCGCGCTGAGCCATCTCTTTCCGAAAGAACCCGCGCTGCAACCGTAGGAAATGATGTTGGGGATTGGGCTTTGCGGTGAGCTGTGTGCGTACCTCGTGCGTCTGCGGAGCTATCGTCCGCGCCAAGATGGGACGGAGTGGAGTGGGAAGTGGGGCGGTGGGCGTTCGCGACTATGCTCGATGCTCAACAACAGCTATGATCGCAGGTACAGACGTGTCTCGCAAAGATCAAAGTCAGGTAAACAAAACACGAGGCTGGCAGTCGAGAGAAATGGAGGTTTAGGTTTCGGAACAGCAATTGGCAGATCAGCCAGTCCGACGTGCCTGGAAGAGGGGTCTGGTGTGCTTCCCCGCATCAAAGAGCTGGCTGGAGGGAACGCGTTCCCCATGCAGCACCTTACAGCCACTGATGTGTATGCTGAGCTTCATGCGAGCGTGTTGATTGGGGCGGCCAATCGGACGGTGCTTATTCTTGTACTTGTACCTTATGACCGTGACTTCATACTCGGATGTCATGGACCTCGCATGTGCAAAGGCCTGATGTCGCGTGTGCATTCTTGTGAAGCCTTGACATCCCACAGCCCTGCTTCTCTAGGAAGATTCATAGGATTTCCTGAAGTCACTCTCTGATCTTCAGGCACGGTATAGGAGTGGCTTGTGATGCTGTGGGGTCGTGCCGCATGCGGAACCGCGCTGGCTTGTGATGGTGCTGCTCGATTGCGATGACGTACTCCCTACGGGCCGGAGCTTGCGCAATGGCTGCACATTCAACCTCAACACCAAGTCTGCATGTACAGCTGAAGTTTGCTTCGCCGTGCGCACGAGGACATCAATCTAAGTTTGCGTTTCGGAAATGCAACTTTGAATCCGAGTGTGCAATTGAATCTTTGCCCCAGCTGTCCAGGTCTCGGCCACGGTCACGGCAAGTTTACAACCTCGGGCGGTCAAAAGCAATGCATCAAGAGCACAGCTGCGCAAATGGTATGTACGGATACATCATGGTACATACGAATGTACCCTCACATGCTAGGCATCAGAAAATGATCTCAGCCCACATATTCCCGTACCCACAACTTGATTTCCGGGCGCGTTCCTGAGTGACGTGCAGCCAGCATGGTCCGTGAGCACCAATTCGACCGCCAATAGAAATTCTTCCGGACGCAAAAATTGCATGGTGAGAGGTTTCAGGGTCCAAATGCACGTTCGAGATTGCGTCGGTGTTAGAATGTCCTGTGTTGGGTGTCCGGAGTATCCGCGGCCGAAGCGTTCGCTTGTAGCCTTGAGGCTCTCAACGTTCAGCACGCGGCTCAAGACACGGCATCGGTGTATGGTGGAAAAGTAGCCGTGATATATCCGTGTGCACACTTTGTGAGAGAGGATGGTGGCTTAGACGACCAACACGGAGTCCGGAATGTGGAGAAGCTGGTTTCATTGAACTAGTCGTGAACTTGAGCTTCTGGTAGAGCAGCAACAGGCGCCCTTCATTCGCTGTCGCTTGGATCTCCAAGGTCTTCCACCATCGAGCCCATCGGAGGTTGTTGCATCTCCGACTCGTCTTCGCTCGGATCGCCCAGATCTTCTACGATGCTCGACTGGGGTGGCTGCTGCGTACTAGGAACTTGCAGTCTTGAGTTGCTACCATTGGGGACCCTCTGGGCTTTCGGACGGACTACCTCCTCATCCTCCGAGCTCTCCTCAGCCTGCGCTGCTTCGGCCTGCTGCATGCGCTTGATTTTGCGGATGAGAATCGGATCGGAGCGGAGGTCCGCTTGAGTGAGCATCTGTTGTGGCATGATCAGCTTAAATTCACACAAGTTGTAGCGCTGCATAAGATGGCCTTTCGAGAGCCAGTAAGAACTTACTTGACTGCAACCAGCGACCGGACAGGAGACACCTTTCGCGCCTCGTCCACCGGGCCCAGCTCCACCCACCATGTTCGGACTCGACCGAATCATCTCTAAGATGGCATTCTTTTCAAACGTGTGCGGGCACTTGGTGCTTGTATACGGCTCCTTGTACTGCTGGAATGTGATCGGGCACCTTGTGCTAATCGTGGCCTTGTCCATGATGATATCGTCATCATCGTCAAGGTCACCACGCTGCGTGTTTGTAATTCCTGGCGCTGGCGACCCGGTCTCTGTGAACCATGTGTCTTCGTGTCCAAGGACAGGACCATCGTCGCCGAACTTGGCGTCGTGCACGATGCGCTTGAAGTCGCGGTATTCGTTGTTGCGTGCATAACGAGCCGTGAGTGATAGGCTGGTATAGGCGTCTTTCTGACGTTGCTGTCGATCTTTGAACAGCTCGCTGACGCCAGTGAGTGACACGCGCGTTCCGTCGAGAGGTGTAGGACCGGGGGTAGGCCCATCCGCCACATCCTCGTCGCTCATTTCTTCGTCCCCATCCGCGTCCTGTCTGCGCTGGCTCTGAATTTGAGATTGCCGCTGCGTCGCACGTTGAGAAATTTGCGTCTGATATTCGTCTTCTAGCTGCTTGGGCGCGTTCTGCCTAAGCCAGTCTAATGTATCGTCGATGCGCTGCGCTCCGAATCCCGAATCGATGACGGCACGCATGCTCTCCTCAAGCTTGGCAGTGGCCTCTTCTACCTGCATTTGCAGTCTTTCCATTTCACGTTCCTCGTCCTCTCGATCTTCCAGGCCCTTGCCCGCATCCCACTTCTTTTGACGGCGCGCCAAGTACTCTGTGTGCTCGCGCAGCATATCATTAACGCTCGCAGCCGACGCCGTGATTGTTTCTTGTGCTTGTTTGTTGTGTCGCTTGACATCGTTGAGGTTGCGTCCTTGAATATCGCGAAGCTGTCTCGTTGCCTCGAGGTCAAGTGGGTGTGAAGGTTTCTTGTATGGCGGCAGCTGGTCGTTCACATTGCGGCTGGGCGTAGCAGCTGCTGACATGCGACTGGAAGTGGGCCTTGCGTTGGAGGTACGTATGCGGGACGACATTGCGACTGAGGGTGGGCGGGCTCGTGTTGAGGGGTGGGTGTGAAGTCGACGCGAAACGCGTTCAGTGACCAAAGTGGGCTAGCTTCGCTCACCAAGTCACATGATATTGCCTATCACCATTTACACCTACTGGATGTCCGCAATGGACTGCATAGTGCCGATCTTGCGACTCAGTGCCGAGCCAGTGCCGAGCCAGCCTGTACCAAATATTCGGTAATCTCGACTGACGTCGGATCATGCATGCATGGCTAAGAGTCATCTTCATCTAATTGTTCAACTGATTGGTTCGGATATAGTCATGAGGTCTTGCACTCGTTTGCCGTCGTTCGTAAGAATAGGGCGCTTAACAAGATATGGTTCAAGTTAATGGTGAGGTAAAGGGAAGACAGCAAAGACCGAAAAAGATCCGGAGCAACCATAGCTGCTCTGCAACGGGAGGTCTATTAGCGACTGTTCAAGTCGCATGTGGATATCATATATAAAAACATAATGAACACTGAAAACAAATACTCCATCCTCCAATGCGAAGACCAGTCGCTGCCATACTCGTGCGAAGCGATGCCGACCTCTCAGGCACCAACTGCGCCTATGGGTATGCGCTTCAACACTGCCATCTCTCTTGGGCCGTCATGATGCCGATGGAATGCTGGTCCTTGCGCGCAGTGATTGCTCCATCACACAACGCCTACTTGTCGGTAACAGCGAAGCGTCACCTTGGGTGCTGATAGGATAGCGCCATATCTTGCGTTCACTTCTTCGTGCTTGAGATGGTTGTTGTGGTATGTCCGTCCTTGCTTGGAAGCACGCCCTTCTCAAGGTCACGATCTTGCCTGGGTTTGCTGCCCTTGCCAGGAGGAGGCGAGCCAAGGCGGATGCCAGTCCTTCGATTTTCCCGATTGCGAGAATTGTCGGGCTTGCCACGGCCGGTGATGCGTCGAGAAGCACGACGGATAGATTGCCGGACATCCCATTGTCGCTTCTTTGCGAGCCACCATAGTGTTGCGGATCCGACTGGAGAGCATTAGCATTGCCTCAACTCATGGAATGCGGGATGACCTACTGCCTCCAATGACTACGATCACGGCGACGACGATGATAGCGGCCAGAGCCCCGCTTGACAACTCGAAGGCGCCCTTCTGAGATCCTGCTGCGCCAGCATCACTTGGATCTGGTGGGTTGTCGTCACCTCCATTGTACTGCGCTGGTGGTAGTTCACTAGGCGTGGACGACGATTGCGCAAGTGCGAGCAGAGGCAGAACGAAGCTGAAGAGAAGAGCCCTGCTCATGATGGCGAGATAGAATGTAGTATTGAGGCGTGGGAGGCGGGAAGCAAGATCTTCCTGGTGGTACGAGGGTCGTGTGAAGGTTGCGAGATCAACTCGTGCTCGGACAGAAAGAGATACCAACAACTCGCTACCGACGGCGGACTGCCGTCTCTATATTTGCAGGTCTGCGAGGCCTTTTACCCAGACCAATACCCCGCGAGGCCTGGGGCTCTGAAGCACATCTCGGCGCTAAACATGGCTGCGCTTGGACAAGCACCCAGGTTGGCTGCCGGCAGCGTACCTCACGCCATTCTCTTAATATAGAGGGATTGGCATACCAGATGTGCGCCTTGGGAGAGTAAGCTGAGCGGATTGGCAGAGATGAGGATAGAGTCGGCGCGTATGAGGTTGAAGGGAGATCACCTTGCAGCGACGCTAGCGAGGTTTGGAGTGTGATTGGACGAGAGTTTGTGCAAGCGCCCGGCTTCGTGCATACCGGCACGCTTGCGTTTCAGGGGTTTGAAGCGACGACAACGACTACTTCTCGCACTGCTTGAATCGCATGAACACGCAGCAGTTTTGCGGTCGGCGAGGCCGTTGCGGAAGCGCAGAGCGACCGTTGTGTAGCTTCCTTAGTTTCGAGATGCCGCCACCAACACAAGCCATTTCCTGGTATGCGCAACCGCGGGAGCGCAAAGTTTTGACATGTATTTGTGGCTGCCAGTCGCGTTCTACATTGGACACAGGTGTGTGGTTCCCCGCTATTCAGTCTCGTGGCTGATGTTGCTAGATCACACCGATGATTTAATCATGAGCTTCGTAGACCGCCAACACCACGATTTCTGCACTGAGTAAGCCGTCGCCCCGCTGCAAAATAATCCTCTCTCCCTTCATGTGCTTCTAGCATCGAGGCGCAGCCATCAACCGCACACATTTTCTCCAATGCCTGTCCCTTTTTCAAGTAGGTATGCTGCAGGACAGCCTCCCGTGGAATGTGTTCCTCAAGAACAATCATAGTTGCAGACGTCACAAACTTGGTCGCCAGTTCAAGAGTCAAACAAATGGTTCGGAATCCGCTCGCAACGCCCAGGAGGATCCCTCAGCCCAGCACCGGTAAGATGAAACGAAATGAGGGTTGCGAGGAGGATATGAATGTGACACGAAGAAAAATGTGCTTGGACTTGAACTCAGACTGAGCTTTTCAGCAATGTCAAGGCTGGTCTGCCCGCGACGACTCAGCACGTGAATGTAGGTGCTGGGTGTGTTTCGAAGTCTAGGATGCTTTACAACTGGATGCCTACGAATCTAGCAAGTAGCTGAGATCAATTTCTGATGCTAGTCATTCATGCAGCTGTGTGATACGGTGAGATATGATGCGCCGTCAGGTGAGTCCGCGTCAACGGCTATCGCGACTTCCTCACTGTGCAGGCAAGAGCCACGGGAACTTTGCCACCTTGCTCCAACCTAACAACCAACCTCACCCCCATCTCATTTGTCACCCCCTTCACTCATCCGTCGCAGTTCCTGAGACTCTGGTGATATACCCGCAAAGCTTCTCCTGCTGGCCGCTGCATTGCGGCGACAGCGGGCACAGAGTTCTGCAATGGCTGGTACGCCTTCAAACGGGAAGGTGGCATCAAAGCCCCTACCGCCTTCGCAACTGAGAAATGAGTTTCGCGCCGATTCCACTGACGATGAGAGAGCAACGTCAAAAAGCCTAGTCGAAGCACCAGACAGCCAGTTAGCCATTCCTGAGACTCAGCTCGAGCATCAAGACGTCGATGGCAGTGGCGACCTTGAGCCAGACCACGGCGCCGATCCATTGAGTCCCAATTCTAGTGCTCTACTCGACAAATGCGAAACGAAGAAGAATGTTAACAAGGTCGACACTTCCTCTCTTGCCGTCAAGCTCTTTGCCAACAACTACTTCAACCCTTTGGGCAGCTCCGCGGTTGCCCCGTCGGTTGGCTTCTCTTTCGGCCAGCCCAAGAAGGCCGCCAAGAAACCATCGGCGAATGGAAGATCTAGTGCGACCTCTTCTGCCCATGGAGCAAGCTCATCTCAAATGCCGCCAATTGGTCCAAAGGGACTAACTGCTGAAGGTCGGATCTGTCAGAACTTGAGAGACAATGGCTGACCTTCATATAGATTCTGGATCACGAGGCTCAACACCAAGCATCACTGCCGCTTCGGTCGTGCAGCGAGCGTCGTTGGTTGTGCCTAATGCAGATATTGTCGTCAAGGCTCATCAGTCCACCACAGCAGACGCCTTGGTACATCCCACGTATGCTCGACAGAAGCACAACAAATGGTACGGCAAGAATATGGCCTTGGTAATATTCGAGCTAACGACCTAATGCAGGAGTGAATTGCACGGGTCGAGCGCGCCACCATCAGCACAGCCGGATCCAGAGCACGCAGCTCTCGCTCCGAAGAATAAACCAGCCAACTGGAGCAAGCGGAAGAGTAACGGCGGACCACATCGACTACGCGGTGGTCCCTGGCCACCGAAAGACACAAGCGAAGGCTTGACCCGTCCAGAGCATCTGCTCGGCCCCCCGCTCAGCTCTGGGGCTATCTCACAGGCAGGTACAGTCATATCTTCCGCTTTACGTGAGGGTGCGAACGCGACTGCCATCTGGAATGAGCCTGCGATCCAATCGGAAATACGTCGACATCCTACTCGTCCCTCTGAGATATATGCTTCGCCTCCTGCTGAAGATGCTGTTGCGCCCGCTGTACAATCACGCTTCAACCCAACAAATGAGACTCAGGAAGCCTTTATTTCTCCCGAGAAGGACCAGAAAAATGAAGTGGCTCATGGGATCCCAGAAGATGGTCCGGAGAACGCTTGTGCCCTGCCTGCTGAGGCTCCACTGGTGTCGATCGAGCAGCCAGTGAACGAACAGGACACATCCAATCTACAACACCACGAGACTTCTCATCTACTTCCGGAACATCGCCCCCAGGACAACCACACTGTATCGCCAACCCAGTCGCGTCAAGTGCCGACTTTCCCTGAGCGGACGTTGCAGGGTAAGCATGGTCATTTCAGCAAAGGTGACACTAAAGACAGCCGCACAGGCACGGCACTCTCTGGCCATGAAGGTCGCGACCATGCATCAAGTGATGCGTTGCTTCATAAGGTCGCTGATCGAAATGGGTCTCATCGGGTCCTGAAGTCACAAAAGAAGAGGCGACCCGGCAACCTTTCGCACTCGACGCTGTCAGCCCAGGCACCAGACGCAATTCGATCGCGACCTGCCATAGTAGGCGATAGTTTTGAGCAAGCGCTACATTGTCTCCGCGTAGCGCATGTGGCTGACCAGTATCGATTGAATCATGATAAATCGACTGAGGCCAGGCACTTCGAGGACATTCGAGCTCAACTCCAACTTCGGCTACAACACGAGTCTGCTGCCGCCGCTGATTGGAAGGAGAGGTTTCATAAACTCGACACCACAGTCTCTAAACTACGAGAGAAAGCGAAGACCAACCAGAAGTTCGTCTCGGGCTTGCGGAATGACTATGAAAAACTCCAAAAGTCCGCCATTTCTTCGCAGAAAGATTGCAAAAAGGTGCTGCAGCAGAAAATTGTTGAGCTTGAGAGCGAGAAAGAGGACCTCCGATTGCAGTGGGTGACTACTCTGGACGCACTTGAGAAGCGCCAAAAGTCTTCGAAAAAGACGATCGATGACCTTTTTGTTAGCTTGCGTGTTTCTCAGCTTGAGAGGGAAGAGCTCACGAAGAAATTGGATGAGCAGGTCAAGATGCACAAAGATGAAAAGGCGAGGAGGTCCGATCTCGAAAAGCAGCTGTTAGCGTCTATTCAGAGTGTGGATCGACAGCTTGTCGAGCGATCAACGAGTATCATCGAGAGTCTTGCCAGTCTTCAGATCTCGATCGAGGATGGTATGGCTGCCGATGAGAGGAGCTCTAGCATTGAGGAATGCCTCACGCAACTACGACAACTCCGAGCCACACCTTTCTTGACTCCAAAGGATGTCCAAAAAGCCGAGGCTATGCTTCGATTTATGCAGAAGGAGTAAGTCTCGAAGTAGACTTGCAGCCATTCGTGACTAACACGCCCGCTAGTTTCGATACCAGGATTGACGGTCTCTCCACTTCAATTCAGGGAAATGGTTGCTCGACTGAGTCGCTCGAAGGATCTATAACCGAACAACTGCGTAAGCTTCGGACCGAGATGATGGACTTTGAAAAGATCACAGCCGACGGCCGGCAGGCGCAAGAAACTACTGAAGTACTGCGAGAGCAGCTGTTGTCGGAACAGAACCACAAGCGCCAACTTCAAGATCGAGTTCGAACCCTAGAGGAAAGCGAAAAGACTCTCAATGGTTGCAAGGTAGAGCTCGAGGAACGGCTGGCCGGGATGGATGCATCGAGCGAGCGTAACGAGACGAACCAGTTGGCTCTTGAGCAACAGCTGGCCGAGTTACGACAGCAGTTGAAGGGAGCTGGTGATGAGCGGAGAAGTGCCAAGGCTGAGATTGATCGTCTCGAGCAGCGTTTGCAGACGGGCGAGCAGACATTCGAAGAGTTGAAGGTAGTGGAACCCACCGGTAGCTTGCGAAGTTTTCCGCTGACACAGTACAGACATCTCATCATTTGTTGGAGCAGCAGTACAAGACGAAGGAGGAGGTGACTGAGCAGCTCAGAGGAGAGATTAGTCGACTGGAGCAGGACGCAAAGGTAAACTCACTCAAGGAGTCTTGCTTCAGGAACTGATTACTCTCGCAGTCGCCACAGATTGATGCGCAACAGTCTAATCTTATCGAACGGAACCTGAGGCAAGAATTTAGCGAGACCAAGAACCGTCTTCAAGGCGAGAATCGTCGTCTCACCGCCGAACGAGATGACTGTATGGGGCGGCTCGAAGTTGCTCAACAGGAGAAGATAGAGATCGAAGCCGAACTCAAGACCATGCAAAGCGCGGCGCGTGATCATGCTTCCTTGGTAACTGAGATCGCCGACCTTCACGAGAGTCGACGAGAGCAGCTCGAGGCAATGAAAAAGAAGGACTCCAAAATCGCCGAGCTCGAAACCTCACTCACGCAGTCAGAGAATGATAAGAGGGATCTTCGAACTCTTTGCGAACATCAACAGGCCGATATCGAGCAGCACCCCTCCGCACTTGAAGCACTGCGTCAGGAGATCGAGGACGAGCATGATGAAGAGCGGTCCAATGCCAAGTCTGCTGTTCTCACTGCTCGTAATGACATTCAGGCCTTAGAAAAAGACAAACAAGCTCTCCAGCAACAGCTCGAGGAATACCAAGACAAGGAGGCTAGGCTAGCAGAAGAGCATGCAGCTCTTTCTGCTGACCGCGAAACCTTGCGTACCGAAAATGCAGAGCTTCAGATAGCTCAAGAAGCTAGCGCCGATCAGATCCTCCGAGTCGAGAGAGATCACGACCGAAAGAGTCGAGAACACGAACAGAGTCTAGAAAAACTGCAGCGGAAGTCCGAACAGACTGATGCAGCTCTTAAGGAAGCTGAAGCCACGGTCAAGCGACAGGAGGCCGAATTTCGGAAGAAGCTCGACTTTGACTGCAAGAAGTTTGAGTCGAAGATCGAGACGCTCTTAGTCGAGCTGGAGAAGTCAAAAGCTACCATGGCCACCATGGAGCACCAGCAGCAAGCCCGGCAAGAAACTCAGCAGCACACCGCCCAGTCCCGCAATCGAGATGAGAACTTCGTATCTTCCCTACATGACGCTCGGGCTGGCAATAAGAGAAAGGAAGTCAACCGACACTCCAGACCAGTGGAAGATTTGGATAGCGCATCTGCGGCACTTGACGACCGACGCGTGCAACCGGCTGCTGAGAGCAGGGAACAGGGGGGTCACACGGAGCAAGACCAGATGCTATTTGGAAATCAGCCACAAGGTGTCGGTGACTATGCCGAGTGCTCGATCCGTGAGCCTGTGGCTCAGCAGGTCGATGAAACACAACAGATTTCCGGCATGACTTTCACTTTTCCTGACATTACCCGGAAGTTAGGGTCCGGCGACGAATCACCACTGTCTGACGTCCACTCTGACGACCTCGATCAGCTGCAAGAGACCATTGGGGACCTTCCGCCGGCTGGCCTTAGCTGGCATGATTCGCACTCCAATGGTCCACAGTTCTCACGTGCACGGGAAGCAGAAACACTACAGCGTGATGAAGAAGCGCCTAACTCGGATTCGTACTCGACAGGCTCTCGGGATCGACCGAAATCGCAAGCGAATATGGCTTCGCGCATGATGCCGCCACCCAGAAAAACATCTGAACGGTACTCTCACCGTAAACCTGATGGGAGTGTGCCACAACAGGCTTCGGGCAGTGTGTCGATTCGCAAGCAGCACGGCTATTCTACGATGCGCCATCGAGACAGCTCGCCAGACTTCATGCATCATCCTTCCTCAGTGATAAAGCACACCTATGCGGAGGATACTGTCAGTCGCGATGAGCAAGTCTACCATAGCCGAGAACTTCCCGGCCTCATTAGCAGTCGGAAGCGAAGGAACGCCGACGAGTCCTTGGAAACATCCAAAAAAGTTCGGACTTCATCAGTATCGCTCCAAAACCCGTTCTACTCCACGCAGCCTGATGTACCATGCGCATCGAAGCCGCGAGCAGAGGCTTCTCGGTCTAGATCCAGCAAGTCCTCTTCCCATGGCCTCATGCTATTGACACGTTCTCAAGATGAATCTAGATCGTCCAGTGTAGCACCAGATACGCCCACCCCAAGTCGCAGTTCGCAGCGTGGTGTAGCCAGTCAATCCCGAAAGGGACACTTTTCGACCACGCGCTTTTCGGTCGCCGAACACCGACGCAACTCCGGCAGTCAGCCGGCTTCTTCATCCAGTCGCCAGACAAGAAGCAGAAGTTAGTATGCATCGCACTTTGTGATATACATGTGCTGACTGATAACCCTAGCCGCAGCCCAACAAGACCGCTTCGAACAGGAGCTCCGAGGTCGTTGAGGGAGTATACTAGAACAACCTTTCTGACTGCCAGGTTCGCTCAGACCACACGCATGTTTCGCTCCTTCGCCTGAACCTTACAGGTAGACTAGGATGTCTCAACCAGATGGTGTCTAAATTATACCTATCGCTCATGGTCAAGCGGTTACATGACGACATCGCGTTCACGATTTCGTTTACGCAATATTCCGTTTATCCTGCGTGTTCCAAACCAAAGTCGCTCAGCTCTCAATGAGTGCAGTACCTCGAATAGCTTGACAATATATGAATGCGGGGATCTTGGAAGGGATAATGGGTGGAAAGACACTGCAAGGCCTCGAAAGCCTAGAGGCTATCGCATTACCGATGTATCGTCATGAGTCTATGCCTACTTGATAGAATTAATGAAAAGCGCTCTTGGACTTTGACGTGCCACATTGTGCGACGGATGAATAAGTGCCAGCCGTACCCATCCGCTACTTGAAAATGACACTGACAGCCAGGAATTAAGGACTAAATCATCCGCGCCTGACCATTCGTAGTGATATCCGTTGTGTCCGGCGTGGTCTGTGATTTTCATGCCACCCACGCACTCGATGCACTGTACGTATCCAAAATCATCCTTGTCCTATCGCCGCTGATTCGGGGAGCCATAGAAAAGGTACAGCCTATCGCCAAATTGTAGTGGTGCTGTATATGAGCAAGATTTTTGCTTGGTATTCCTGTGGTGCTTGGTGCTGGGTGCCGATGCTAGCTGCTCCGCTCAAGGAGGTGCGCAATGTTTGCTGGGCCAGTGGTTGTGGTTGCTGGCCCCGAGGACTCGAGCATTGCTGGTTGTAGGTGTGGAATGTGCTAGGAGACGGGTTGCCGAGGTTTTGCATGAGGCACATGGTGTGATTGGAGTGTAGCCTGGCCGCTGGAGTGCGATGATGGTTCCGCGAAGTTCGTGCGAGGGAGCCAGTGGTGGCAGCGGCGGACGGGATGAGCCTTAGGTAATGGTCCCGCGGGTATCGGAGAAGGCGGTTGCTGCGGTGGCCACAGAGAAGGTGGTGAGCTTGGTTCCGGTCTGCCGTTGCTGTCGAGGACGAGGGTCGAGGCCTTGACCCCTGCGGGGGATGAGCTGCCATGTGTAGAGAGTATTTGCGCAACAAGATATGATCTCGCGGGATGGGATGGAGCCGGTCGAGTTGATGGTTGTGTTTGGGGCAATTTGACGTAAATCGAGTCCGGGTTTGATTGGGCCTGCGGTCGGCGGTAGGAAATAACATGATGAAAGAGAGCGGTCGAGTCCTTATCTTCCTCTCCTGTAGCGACTCGATGGTATGGCTCAAGCAGCTGCAAGTAGATCTGTTGGTCCGTGTGAGCACGATGTACTCGAGATACATTCTCTCCGATCACTCCAAGTCACATGTCGAGGTACGCCTCCGCGGCGGTTCCTTCGACGTCAGACTATTCCACGGTGACCGGCAGTCATGCAGACTTAATGTTGCGGTGGTTCAATGCGCGGTGGGTTGCTAGGCGGACTTGGAGGGATTTTTCCCAATCTCCTTCGCCTCCACCACCATCCCACCAGCACAACAACAATCCCAGCACCACCTTCTTCCAAATCTTTGTCGGCACTCATGAGGCCGTTCTCTATGGTGTTTCAATACACCTCCTTCATTTTCAGCGCGTCTGCAGACACATGTGGCTCGCCGCAGCGGTCGGTCGGATGAGTGGCTGCGGAGCTCCAGAGCATTACCTGCTTTGCCTCCATCAACCACAACCCGCGACTATCGCCTGCAGCCATCAAAAGCTTCAGGATATGCGTAAGACTCAGCTGCATCTTACCGCTTCGCTTCACGAGGCGGCGTTGTCGAGATCGGCTCCTTGGTGCTGACCATTGAGTGCGGAGCTCCAACCCCATCGCGCTCACAACAACACCACTCCGCCTCTTGGGCACTGCAAACTTGGGCACAAGTAAGTCATTATCCCCTTCATCCTTCTCCTTCCTTATGGTCGATGTCACCTTCGTGGTTTTGTGCTGCCCGCTCTCCTGAGCTGCCTCGACCTGCAGCCGCGGCGGGGTCACATGGCGGCTGCGACAACAACATTCCACCATGATGCGGAAGACATGTAACACAAGCAGGCCATAGACTTCAAGAAGTAGGCTAACATGTTTGCGTAGTAATGCCTCGCTGCTGGTATTGCCGACAACGAGGTGCAGTTTGGGTGCGTCTCAGAACTACCCAAGTCACGATGTGACTCGGTGTATTGCGCAAGCAACAGAAGCATCGATCAGCCTCAACTCTACCCGAAGGTACTGTCGCTGTAGCTCCGCCTTCGGTGGCAGAGCCTGTTACTCTTGAGCTTCGATGCTGCGGGCTGACTCAATGAGCGATGCGCCCTCTCTTGCGGCGGTTTGTCCTGTTTTGGGCTCGACCTTGTAAACAAGTACCTCCCTATTGCTTAATGAACTCGTCGGCTGACGTACTCTTTCTTGCAGGTGCTTTGCAATATTGTCAGCCGCCGTGGCCACGACACGCCCGCACCCAACTCATCGCATATCTGCCCTGTCCGCAGCCCGATATACATGAAGGAACTACCTTGTCGCACAAGTACATCGTACTAGAAAGAGCTCGGAAAATTGCTATAAGCCTCACATCGGCAGCATTCAAAGGGTACGTTGCCGCGGTGCCCGAGTTCGTCGTGCATTCGATCGAATACCTTCCACATACAGGTCACTCGACCAAGAAAGGTACGTCAAATATTGTTGTTTCTTGTTCAAACAGTGGCTGGCAGTAACGGTGGTCTGCTTGCTCTCCATAGCGACCACTGGAAAAACCAGCATACAACGATCATCGACCGTATCGGGATTCAGTTTCAGGTCATCACCTCAGTCGAGGAGCCAGGGGAGATTGGCGTGCGAACCCAAGGCCGGGTGGTGGGTGGGATCCTGGGCCACGGGGGCTCGGGAGCGGCCTAAACCCAGAGAGTTCGGGGCTCCGCTAGGACGAGGTGTTTGGCTGATACGGCACGCCGTCATTGACATGGTGTGTATCACGTCTTTGACGATGTGATGTTGGAAGAATACCGGGGTGTGCGCCCTCTCATTCCGCCTCAAGAGGAAGCAATCTCTGTCACTCCAAGGTGTTTCAACTCATACAAAGTGCCATCGGGGGCTCGGCCAGTGATGAAAACTCGGCGTCGAGAGAGCAGTTTTATACATGCTTCGGCATATATTGCGATGACCTCAAGTGTGCCAATGCACTAGACGCTCCGAGAAATTCTGAGGCCATCTCAATCTTGCCAATCTTATCAGTGTCGATCTCCATCGGCATGAAGTTGAACCAGAAGCATATACATGCTGACACCTTTAGTATCATGTAAATGCGCAAGCAGGCAACGGCCACGAGAATTCTTCGTGGAAGCTCGAGGTCTCATACTGCGAACGGCTCCGGGACGAGAAACCAAAGTGGTTGGTGCTCGAGATACGTGTCACGGTTGGCCACCGCCAGGCGTACGTCTCGGTGCTTTGCGCTTGAGCCTCAAGATCTTAGGCCGCGTCCCACGGCACCACAGCGCTCTCGCCGTCATTATCGGAACATACCGGATGGTGTTTTCAACTCAACATCCAATTGCTTCAAGGTACGTCTGAATAACCAGCCTCTTGAAGGTCGCAATATCCAATGATGATATTCCACGAGCATGACTTCATGAATGCTCAAAGTTTGTCTTTGCACTGAGGATCATCCTTGTTTTCCTGTAATTGCTTTTCAGTTCTGGCAAAGCAGCTGACGACAATACAGGACAGCTCGAGCAGAAGACGTGTCTTCAAGATGCCTTTGCAAGACACCAGATAAAGTGTATCTCTGGCTGTGCTTGCTGGATGATGAAAGTAAGTCGTACCTGGAGTTTCTTGACTTGTCTTTTATCGCATGATGCTATCCGAGTCTTGATAACATCATGATTACTACATCTGAAGCGGCCTTCTGTTCTCTTTGACTCTCTTCATCTCAATGGCCGAGCTAACAACTTGCATCAGCGCCTCAGGAGACGAGATGACACAATGGTTGCGGTGAGTTTTTCCAATGTCGATCCCGGTCAAGGCTACTAACCTCATGATGAGCTTGAGGCTATTGATACCTGATCATGCCTTGTACTCGTTGCGCTGAGACGATGCAACGCTCCCCTATGATTGTATACGAAGTGAAGGCCCAGCTAACGGTCCTTTCGAGATAGCAGAGACCTCGCGCATCGATGCGCATGATCGAAAACGTATGGCTCGCCCTCGGTATTGAAACAAAGCTCGGACACTACAGTTGGGTCAGTACTTCCCTGCGGTAGTTTGCTACGACACCTCTCTTTTCTGATGACAAAATTTCTTCTCCGTCTCTGCGACCGACCATGAGCTTCGGAAATGACCATAAATACCCAACTGATTATCTTCCTCATGCTCGATACGACGCAATTCTGGTGGAGTATCAAGCTGATTTGATCGTAGAGTGTGTCGGTCTCGACGGTACAGCTTTGAAGTTCAAGGCAAGGTTCCTAACCAGGTCAGTACTTCCTTGCCATCTCTCTACATTGTTTCATTTTGCAAGGATGGAAACCAAATCAGCTTCTCGCTACCGAGGCTGTTCCAGGCTTGAGGCGTGGTCAACCGTTGCTTGCAGCGTGGCATCGCGAATCGTCTGGCTCAGTTGTTGAAGAGCGTTCTAATCTTTTTGAGCTTTCTCAACAAGGGCCTTCTTTTCGACCAGTGATACTCGAGCGGACTCGCTAACGGAGTTGTAGGACTGCCAGCTTTGCTGCTACTGGGGTAGGTTGCCCTCCTAGTTGTGAACTTG
The DNA here is from genome assembly GCA_001748405.1 of Paraphoma sp. B47-9. Taxonomy (NCBI): domain Eukaryota; kingdom Fungi; phylum Ascomycota; class Dothideomycetes; order Pleosporales; family Phaeosphaeriaceae; genus Paraphoma; species Paraphoma sp. B47-9. The sequence continues at coordinate 325,493 of BCLK01000262.1, forward strand.
GTGACTGTTCAAGGCTGAGTACAACTATCTCACCTACTTTAGTGTAAGTAAAGTATACCTTCCGTTACTCGCACGCGCATGACGAACGCCACCAGGCTCTCGTGCTTTGAAGTGGCTGCTTGACATTCGCTGATCGTATGCATCAGGTCATGACATGAGCAGAAGAGCTGCCACTTGCACTCTCACCTGAATGAGGACGAAGCTGCTACCAATGGGTATGTACTATTTTCCACACGGCACTTGCCAGTCAGCGCTCTAATCATATGATGCCTCGAGAACGAAACTTAAACTTACCGAGACGTCCGAAATGATTGATTAACTCTGACTTCAGTCCACACTCCTCTGGTGCATACCACCAACTACGTACCTTCAGACTTTGGGGATGATGATACTTGGCCGACGTCGACGGCGCAGCTGTGACCGGCCGGATGCTTCTCAGTAACACATATCGCAGTCATACCAGTAAGTCTTCTCGTTCGCTTTTCTTGTACTTGCATGATGTCAACCAAAATAAAAAACATACCCTGGGAGTGAGCCGTCCTACCTGGCACTGATTTGAAATTGGCCGCCGTGCAGCCAGCTTGTCTGAGACATTCCTTCTCCATGTTCAGTCTCGCAATTGACCCCAAGAACTTGCCGCTGACAATCCCATCATGTATAGTGTCCTACCGAGAGGAGCAGGAACGCGACACGTGCATTCCTCGTTGTCCTACGCGCGCAAGTCAGTGTTCATGGTGGCGCAACAGTGTTCGGACTTCTGCTCGAGTGCTGCGATGAGCGGTAACTCTCATCCTCATTACCGTCATTCCAGCGTGTGTGTATTTCGCTGACTTCCGAGCAGCAGGTGCGACGGTCCGTGACTAGGTTCAGGGGTTCGTGCGAGCCGGTAGCGAGGTGGGGAAGGATGGTCGGGGTGTTCTAACCAAGGTTAGTGCGTCCGAACTCTAATCAGACCTCGCCTCAAGTTACCAACGTTCCTCCTCATCACCACACGGAGATGCTTGTGTCTTTGGGATGCAGCTCCACGCCCGCGCCTCGGAATCTGCCTAAGGAGGTCGGTTTACTCCTCTCTTACAGATGTTGTTTTGACACCATGCGCCAATGTCAAATGTCTTTTCCACCTCTGGCAGCGCCGCGTGAGGCAATCACAGTACAGGTTNGTCCGCAGCCCGATATACATGAAGGAACTACCTTGTCGCACAAGTACATCGTACTAGAAAGAGCTCGGAAAATTGCTATAAGCCTCACATCGGCAGCATTCAAAGGGTACGTTGCCGCGGTGCCCGAGTTCGTCGTGCATTCGATCGAATACCTTCCACATACAGGTCACTCGACCAAGAAAGGTACGTCAAATATTGTTGTTTCTTGTTCAAACAGTGGCTGGCAGTAACGGTGGTCTGCTTGCTCTCCATAGCGACCACTGGAAAAACCAGCATACAACGATCATCGACCGTATCGGGATTCAGTTTCAGGTCATCACCTCAGTCGAGGAGCCAGGGGAGATTGGCGTGCGAACCCAAGGCCGGGTGGTGGGTGGGATCCTGGGCCACGGGGGCTCGGGAGCGGCCTAAACCCAGAGAGTTCGGGGCTCCGCTAGGACGAGGTGTTTGGCTGATACGGCACGCCGTCATTGACATGGTGTGTATCACGTCTTTGACGATGTGATGTTGGAAGAATACCGGGGTGTGCGCCCTCTCATTCCGCCTCAAGAGGAAGCAATCTCTGTCACTCCAAGGTGTTTCAACTCATACAAAGTGCCATCGGGGGCTCGGCCAGTGATGAAAACTCGGCGTCGAGAGAGCAGTTTTATACATGCTTCGGCATATATTGCGATGACCTCAAGTGTGCCAATGCACTAGACGCTCCGAGAAATTCTGAGGCCATCTCAATCTTGCCAATCTTATCAGTGTCGATCTCCATCGGCATGAAGTTGAACCAGAAGCATATACATGCTGACACCTTTAGTATCATGTAAATGCGCAAGCAGGCAACGGCCACGAGAATTCTTCGTGGAAGCTCGAGGTCTCATACTGCGAACGGCTCCGGGACGAGAAACCAAAGTGGTTGGTGCTCGAGATACGTGTCACGGTTGGCCACCGCCAGGCGTACGTCTCGGTGCTTTGCGCTTGAGCCTCAAGATCTTAGGCCGCGTCCCACGGCACCACAGCGCTCTCGCCGTCATTATCGGAACATACCGGATGGTGTTTTCAACTCAACATCCAATTGCTTCAAGGTACGTCTGAATAACCAGCCTCTTGAAGGTCGCAATATCCAATGATGATATTCCACGAGCATGACTTCATGAATGCTCAAAGTTTGTCTTTGCACTGAGGATCATCCTTGTTTTCCTGTAATTGCTTTTCAGTTCTGGCAAAGCAGCTGACGACAATACAGGACAGCTCGAGCAGAAGACGTGTCTTCAAGATGCCTTTGCAAGACACCAGATAAAGTGTATCTCTGGCTGTGCTTGCTGGATGATGAAAGTAAGTCGTACCTGGAGTTTCTTGACTTGTCTTTTATCGCATGATGCTATCCGAGTCTTGATAACATCATGATTACTACATCTGAAGCGGCCTTCTGTTCTCTTTGACTCTCTTCATCTCAATGGCCGAGCTAACAACTTGCATCAGCGCCTCAGGAGACGRGATGACACAATGGTTGCGGTGAGTTTTTCCAATGTCGATCCCGGTCAAGGCTACTAACCTCATGATGAGCTTGAGGCTATTGATACCTGATCATGCCTTGTACTCGTTGCGCTGAGACGATGCAACGCTCCCCTATGATTGTATACGAAGTGAAGGCCCAGCTAACGGTCCTTTCGAGATAGCAGAGACCTCGCGCATCGATGCGCATGATCGAAAACGTATGGCTCGCCCTCGGTATTGAAACAAAGCTCGGACACTACAGTTGGGTCAGTACTTCCCTGCGGTAGTTTGCTACGACACCTCTCTTTTCTGATGACAAAATTTCTTCTCCGTCTCTGCGACCGACCATGAGCTTCGGAAATGACCATAAATACCCAACTGATTATCTTCCTCATGCTCGATACGACGCAATTCTGGTGGAGTATCAAGCTGATTTGATCGTAGAGTGTGTCGGTCTCGACGGTACAGCTTTGAAGTTCAAGGCAAGGTTCCTAACCAGGTCAGTACTTCCTTGCCATCTCTCTACATTGTTTCATTTTGCAAGGATGGAAACCAAATCAGCTTCTCGCTACCGAGGCTGTTCCAGGCTTGAGGCGTGGTCAACCGTTGCTTGCAGCGTGGCATCGCGAATCGTCTGGCTCAGTTGTTGAAGAGCGTTCTAATCTTTTTGAGCTTTCTCAACAAGGGCCTTCTTTTCGACCAGTGATACTCGAGCGGACTCGCTAACGGAGTTGTAGGACTGCCAGCTTTGCTGCTACTGGGGTAGGTTGCCCTCCTAGTTGTGAACTTGGTGACTGTTCAAGGCTGAGTACAACTATCTCACCTACTTTAGTGTAAGTAAAGTATACCTTCCGTTACTCGCACGCGCATGACGAACGCCACCAGGCTCTCGTGCTTTGAAGTGGCTGCTTGACATTCGCTGATCGTATGCATCAGGTCATGACATGAGCAGAAGAGCTGCCACTTGCACTCTCACCTGAATGAGGACGAAGCTGCTACCAATGGGTATGTACTATTTTCCACACGGCACTTGCCAGTCAGCGCTCTAATCATATGATGCCTCGAGAACGAAACTTAAACTTACCGAGACGTCCGAAATGATTGATTAACTCTGACTTCAGTCCACACTCCTCTGGTGCATACCACCAACTACGTACCTTCAGACTTTGGGGATGATGATACTTGGCCGACGTCGACGGCGCAGCTGTGACCGGCCGGATGCTTCTCAGTAACACATATCGCAGTCATACCAGTAAGTCTTCTCGTTCGCTTTTCTTGTACTTGCATGATGTCAACCAAAATAAAAAACATACCCTGGGAGTGAGCCGTCCTACCTGGCACTGATTTGAAATTGGCCGCCGTGCAGCCAGCTTGTCTGAGACATTCCTTCTCCATGTTCAGTCTCGCAATTGACCCCAAGAACTTGCCGCTGACAATCCCATCATGTATAGTGTCCTACCGAGAGGAGCAGGAACGCGACACGTGCATTCCTCGTTGTCCTACGCGCGCAAGTCAGTGTTCATGGTGGCGCAACAGTGTTCGGACTTCTGCTCGAGTGCTGCGATGAGCGGTAACTCTCATCCTCATTACCGTCATTCCAGCGTGTGTGTATTTCGCTGACTTCCGAGCAGCAGGTGCGACGGTCCGTGACTAGGTTCAGGGGTTCGTGCGAGCCGGTAGCGAGGTGGGGAAGGATGGTCGGGGTGTTCTAACCAAGGTTAGTGCGTCCGAACTCTAATCAGACCTCGCCTCAAGTTACCAACGTTCCTCCTCATCACCACACGGAGATGCTTGTGTCTTTGGGATGCAGCTCCACGCCCGCGCCTCGGAATCTGCCTAAGGAGGTCGGTTTACTCCTCTCTTACAGATGTTGTTTTGACACCATGCGCCAATGTCAAATGTCTTTTCCACCTCTGGCAGCGCCGCGTGAGGCAATCACAGTACAGGTTGCTGCGCGCGACAAGCCTGGAGCATGGCGTTTCCAAGGATCAGGTCGCGCCGCTCCCAGGAAAGTTCGCGGCTTTGCTCCAGGTACCTCAAAGTATGTAATGTCGCCACTGTATCTCCTGCCATCGTACGCCCTTGTGTCCGGTGTTCGCTCGATGCATCGCGGTGGGTCGAGCACGTCCGTCAGGCCCTCGTAGGTCTCTCCACGCCGCGATGTCGCAGACCGCATGTATTGTATCGCGGGGTCTCGGTCCTCGAACATGGCGTCGTCTGCCAGCTTCAAGTTGTAGGTCTTGGCCATCGCCTGTGCAAGAGCAGAGCCAGCTCGATGCAGCCCTTAGAACCGTGTCTGCTCGTTGCGCGAGGCAGGCAGGTAGCCCAGTTTGTCTTGTCGCTCTTCAATGTCAGCCTCTCCAGTATTTCTGCACTGTCTCCGCATTTGTCACGTACCTGTCGCTGCATCGGGCTCCATTGCCCGCTGTTTCTAGTGTCCGGAACCACGATGCATGTCCACGCCTCGGGCGGCGTGCTGCATTTGATTCGCGACAACCGGCATGGCCCTGGGTATACGGCCGCTCATCTACACAGTGTCGTGGCTCTGAGGTTCCTTCCTTCGGTGTTGTGATGGCGATCAAGGATGGTGGTGCGGAGCTAGCATTCGGCTGGAGCAGGTCGTGCGGTGACTGCGGCGGGTCTCGCGGTATGAAGAGCTGGCGTATTCGAATGGATGTATCCGGTTGAAGGCGTCTGATGCTGCTTGTCCCTTCACGAGCTCGTGTTGCAGCTGCCACCTTTGCAGAAGCTGCCGCGGTGCTGGAGGCATGTCCAGAAATGTAGCAATGGCATCCTATTTGCCCGCACGACGGGCCATATACTCCTCCTGAGAGCGTTCCCGGCTGTCCATCTATCCCTATGCTGCCTCACTCTCCAAGTCTTCGTGCTGGTCTAGGGCTATGCGTCCCGCGTGCCGGTGTCGATGCAATCGTTAAAGGCACAGGCTGAGGGCGGTGCTTTCCGGGACATCGAAGATATCGTGCAAAACGTGGCGTATTCGCGGCCGAGGCTCTACAATTCGCGGCCGGGGCTGGTCTCTGCTATCTCGGGAGGATATGTTGGTGATGGTGTTGTTGCGATTTGGCGGCGCTCGCGCATGGCCACGCACGAAGTTCAGCAGCCGCTAAGTCCCACACTGAGCAGGCCACCGAGGAATCGCACAACAAGCCGCCGTCTTCATAAGGCAAGTGTTCCAAAGGCTCACCCTTGGAGATACTGCTTCTATTTCATATTTCGTGATGGGGATCCGACCCGCACGGCCTGGTCTACCCCTGCATTTCTGCAGTACGAGAGGTCTACAGGAAATCTATCCCTGCTGAAGGTCCTCGAGGAACGTTCATGCGGACTCATATCCGTCTTCGACAGTTACTCGTACCAACGCAGAGCATCCTATCTTCCCCGCTGCTGCGGATTGTAGATACTGTCGTCGCTACTGCCGCCGCCGCCGCCATATCTCAGGCTGCTCATCCTCAAGTCCCAGACTCTGTCACTCAGCATCACATTACAACCGCCTGCAAGTCTTCGCTGTCTCAACGAGCCTCTTCCTATGCCTGCATCCATACTGAGGCTGTTCGCCCCGCCGTCGTCAGCACGGACCCTCGTGGTATCGCGGGTAGCTTTGGACAGCTTTGGCGCTAGCGCCTATGTCAACACAACGGCCATCACGAAGTTGCAACCCCTTCAAGGGGGCTGCAAAACATTGGGAGGTGGTTATGAGTATCAATAGCTATATAGAAATGTATATCATGTCCGTAAAGACCTTGTCTTGGTGTTGCAGCGCTTCAGTGCCAACCCGGCGTCCTACTCACCCCTGTCTTGCTATTCCCACAGTCACCGTCAATATCAAATTTTACAGCCCGGCAACCGTGCTTCCACGAGCTTCTGCCTGCTCCTGCATAAAACACGTCTCTCGCCTGCCCCTCCCTCTCTTTTTCTCCTCCACCAAACCACTTTGCAACACAATCAAAGTCCACCACCACCACCATCATCACCATGATTGCCGCGCTCTGCGCCACTCTGGCTTCGACCTTCTCCTTCTGCTGCGGTCGCCGCAAGGCTCCGCCCTCTGAGGGCTCTCCCCTCCTCTGGGGTTCGCCGCTGTCCTCGCCCACGCAGCCCATCTCCGTGGCCGCCCGCGCGTCGTCCCGCCTGGACGACTTCGTCGACGAGGAGCGCGAGCTTCTCAACAGAGACGACTCGGCGCTGGCTCCTGCCGGGCCTCTGAGCATCCGCTCAAGCCCAACCATGTCGCTCTGAGCGCCCCTCTTGTAAGTGTACCCCGCCTTGACGAACTTGAGTGAAGCTCAGGTGACTGCCCTTCTTCAACCACCTTGGCCTACCCTATCATGCTAACTTCAACGTGCCAGCAGTATCTTGCCTCTTGCACTCGCCTATTGGTGCGTTGGCGGCGACCGGCGTGTCTCCTTAGTCACGAATGAACGAGTTTTCTTGCTCCCACCACAACACTGCTTTCGCGGCTCATGTGATTGTTCTTGCGCACAACAACAACAACACTCTTCCTGCTTGCAATGGTAAGCCAAGGCTACTCACTTGAGCTTCGGTGGCTGACACTTCTTCAGTGATGTCTTACCCCGCCTCGCCTACTCAGTGACAACCATACTACTCTCCCACCTTACAACCATGTGTTGTCAAGGCCTTGGAGGCAAGGTACGTAAGCTCTCTTCATGGCTTCAGATACTAACCATAGCCAGGCTCGTGCAATACCGCCCCCTTCTTCACCAAAGCTGAGTTGCCTTCCGCTCTTTGCCATCGCGACATGAATTGATATCACGTAGGCCTTGGAAATATCGCTTCATCACCCAAGGAATGTGCCCTGGCCTTTCGGGAACATGTACTGATCAGCTTCAGCATCTTCGGCTTCATTGGCGCGATCCGGCTACAAGCAGGTATGTAATCAGCCCCTCCATCTTGACGACCATTGACTGCCATTAGGATCCTGTGTCTCGCCTTCATCGCCAACACGGTAAGCAAACTTTCCCAGTCTGTCGCACATACTTACCGCATCCAGCGTACACCTTGTCTGCTTGACGCAGACTCCAATAGGTATGTCACCCTTTCCTCCATCCTGACGAACACTAACTACACTCAGGTTGCTCCATCAACCACCAGCACACACATGGTTAGTACCACTACCCCGGCAGCGGCACATACTGACCTTATACAGCGCCTTGCCTCCTGAAATAATCGCCCGCTCCGTTCAAGGTATGTGCCTCGCCCTCAGTGTTGGCGAGCATTGACTGTGCTTAGGATTTTTGGCACCACAAAGGTGAAGACTTGGTAAGTACAGTATTCTCGGCTGGCGGCACATACTGATCTCGCATAGCCCGCCTTTTGCGGCGCTGGGAATGGTTCAGAAGGTCAGTCGCCCCTCCCCATCTGCTGACGAACATTAACTGCACACAGATTCTTTTGGTTGCTGCGCCTAGAGACACGGTGAGCACAACTTCCCCCGTTAGCCGCACATGCTGATCTTGTACAGAACTATCCTCTCGGCCTTATGCGTTTTGCAAAACTGTAAGCACATCTCTCCAGGCTCTTCGACCCAAGTTAACTACACGCAGGCTCCGTCCGGCGCTTCGACTTCACCCACGGTAAGCATAACCTACCCCGTCGGCGGCACATGCTGATCTTTCACAGCTCCTCTTGCCAGCCTTTTTTCGGTGCGCAGAACTGTAAGTTTCTTCTCCTCGTGGCCGTCAGACGAAAGTTAACTACACTCAGGCTCTGTCGGACATCACGGCTTCAAACACGGTGAGCACAACTCCCCCGGTCGGCGGCACATGCTGATCCTGTATAGCTCACACTTTCGGTCCGGCTCATTGCGCAAAACTGTAAGATCCTCCTCCCGTGGTTTGACGAGCACTGACTACACTCAGGATCTTTCAGATTATTTTCTCTAGCCATGGTGAGCAACCATATGCCTCGTTGCCGCCACATACTGATCGTGTACAGCACTTTGCCCCTGCGAACGGTCGAGAAGAATTGTAAGACACTCTCCCTTTCATTTTGACGAACACTTACTGCAATCAGATTCTCTCCATAACATCTCTCTTCAACTGTGTAAGTACCTCTCTTCCCCGTTGGCGGCACATGCTAACCTTGGCAGGCTCGCTGGGGTTTGAGCGCTGGAGCAGAATTGTAAGTCCCTCTTCATCTGGGTTTTTGGCGAACACTTACGACACTCAGATTCAGTCCATGGCGTGCGCATTGAATTCGGTAAGCACCAAGTTTCCCCTTCGATGGCACATACTAACCTTGTTAGGCTCGGAGTGTCGGGTTCGTGGTGAAGAACTGTAAGTCCCTCTTCTTTTTGCTTCTTGACGAACATTGACTACACCTAGATTCTTTCGGCTGCCGGCTTCAGATTCAGTAAGTGAAGCTTTCCCCGTTGACGGCACATACTGATCTTCCTAGCTTACCTTTTCGGTCTGCGCTTGAGGCAAATTTGGTGAGTGTTGGTCTTCTCCAGCTTGTTGGCGAACACTGACTGCACTAGAATCTTCACGGCCTCGACCTTCAACATGGTGAGCAAAGCTTTTCCCGTTGGTGGCACATGCTGACCTGTCCAGTCTTCACCCCTCCACGGCTTCGTCGACACTGATCCGGTGAGTTCTTCTTCCCTTGATTGTTGATGAGCACTGACTGCTCCAGGACCTTTCCAACGACCCTTCAAAACTTGGTAAGCATGGCTTCCCCCGTTGACGGCACATACTGATCTTCAGCAGCACTTCTCTGGGCGCGCTCCGGGTTTAAACCAGGTATGCGTCGATTGAAGCAATAGGCCAGTTACTGACGTTCTCTAGATTCCCGCGAAAGACTCCACTCATCTTGTAAGTGCCCCTACTAAACGCTCCCCGTTGTCATTTTGGCTAACTGTGTACAGTACGGGACGTAGAATCTGACCCTCACCTCCACGTGGTGCGTCCTGGGATCTTCACCTTGCTGGAGATGCAGACGAGGGCAGTGTTACATCAGGTATGCGCCGACACAAGATACAGCGCCGTTACTAACTTCCTGTAGGACTACCGGCGCCGCCTCGTTGAGGTGTGCGCAAGTGCTCGAAAGACGATGAAGGTACGTCGCCCTCCCCTGCCTCCACCGTGCTAACAGTGTATAGGTTGGAGTGGTAAAGTCTGACTCTCTCCTCCTCGCGGCGCCACTCTGGGACCTTCTCCTTGGAGATGCCAACGAGAGCTCCAGCATCAATACCTTCGCGATCGAAGATGAGACGACCTCTACCGCGACGACACCTTCCTACCTCCGCCCTCCTACCACCGACAGCCGCATCGCCTGTGCCACCACAACGAAGAACGAGCGCCGCATACCATACTAGATCACAACTGCATGGAGCTTCGGTGGATGACAATCGCGCCATGCGCGTCGGCATTCAGTGAGGCTAGCTATCGTCGCTTCACAGCAGATACTGACCAGCGGTAGGACAACACACACTCGGCAGTGGCTCATCATCTCTTGACATTCTCGGATGGCATTTGATCTTGAGTGGGGAGCAAAGTCTGACCTACACCTCCACGTGGTGCTCCCCGGCAACGGCCCTGTCGTTGTCCCCGACAGGGTGCGGCGAACGTAGGCAGCGGGCGTGGTCTTAACCGGCACCATCGGGCTGGCGTAAACGGCCAGTATCGCCGAAACCCATAACCGGGCGTGGCATCCCACGCAAAGGGGAGGGAGGGTGGAAACCGGGGGTGGCAACTGGGGAGTAAGAGGGACGATGAAGGCGCAGTGGCGCAGAAATACAGTAAGACATTCACCGGTGACCAGATTGACTTCGCTGACACATCGCAGAAAAGGTTTCGACCACACGTGCGCTTTCCTTTTGCATGGTGATGCTCAGTCTTTTCAACTGTCAGCGGTGCTTGGATCTCCATCCTCGCTTCACTAACCACAAGCTTGCTACCATCGGCGCCGGGCCATTTGAAATACGTTCTTCCATAACGTATGTTTTCTTCCGGCTGCCAAGAGTAAAACACCGCGGAATATGAGCTTTGAACAGCTTCTCTGGCCATGTTTCATGGGAGCAATGAGTGTGTTGATCCTGTTCACCTTCTTGCGAGGTAGGATCGTCCAAATTTGTCTCAAACATTTTTTGCGGCTCTGGGGGCTTTGAGTGGCTCTGGGGGCTTTGAGGGGCTTTGAGGGGCTTTGGGGACTTTTGAGTAGCTCTAGTGGCTTTTCGCGCACGTCTGAGTTGCGCTGGTGGTCGAAGGGAGAGCATCCGGTAGGTGATCATTACCCTTGGCCAAGATGCCTCCCAAAACTTTGAAGCTCTCACTGACTTCTTCAGCATATTCGGCTCCAGCTTTCCATACTCGGCGGCCGGTCCGATCATTGATCATCAGAATACACTTCCTCATAGTGTTTATCAAGGACGGCCGCCAAGATTAACATGGGGATGCAATGCTGTGGTGTCTTCATTTATAAGACATATATTGCTGCTTTGCAGCAATTACAATCTTCCTCATTCCGACAGGTGACTCGGGGGTCGATACTTTTGCGCCCTTCGGAAGCTGAACTTCGTGCCTGCCGGTTGCGATGCGGTGGAAGAGGGGCTTCTAGTAAGTTTTTCCAAATTGACCACAATGTCAGCAAGAGCAGAAAAACCCTCACTCACTTCTTCTTCAGGTACCAACATATCCACTACTAGTTTTGAACATCAATCCGACAACGCCGACACGTCGGTGAGCTTGGATGGAGCCTTCTTCAGCGGTAAGCATTTCTCCTCTCCATTGCATGAGCATTTACTAACCGCGCGTAGCCTCCGGAGGAGGCGGGCGTTTTGGATGAGGATTAGCCCGCCTCTCCGGTGTAGAGCTAACAGTGTACAGGTTGGGGCATAGAATCTGACTCTCACCTCCCCGTGGTGTGCCCTGGGTAATGCCAACGAGAGCAGTCTTTGAGGTGGATCTCGCGATCGTCCACGGCTCCAAAGGAAGAAGAGATGGCGCCTTCGGGGCTTGAAATGGTACGTGCTTCCTTCGTCGCAGATCGCGCAAAGCTAACGATTCGGCAGTATATCAGCAAGATGCGCAGTGGTGGTGAGAAGTGCAGATGGCTCAAGCAATTGTAAGTCCACCGCCTTCGAGACGTCGCACTTCTGACCAAGCGCAGTAATCCTCTTCTTCCACATTTTCTTCCCTTGCTTAATCCCTTCATTACTTTGCGCTCCCCTCTCGTCTTTTGTTTGTTCTCTCCTCTCTCGCGGCGGCTGAACCACCTAGAGCGTACTGCCTCATAGTGCGGCTCGAAGGTTCCCCGCCTAGACAAAAGATACTCGCCAGGAGTGCGAGGCAGCAGTTGCTCAGTGGGGTCCAGGGCCGGCTGGAGTTCAAAATGGCGCTCTCCCCAGCCTTCGAGCCGAGGCCGGCGCAAAAGCGACCATAGAGTGCAAGCATATATGGCAAACGAACACCTCGCTGGACCCGACCGCGACGTGTCTCGACGGCCAGCTTGCGCTCACACTGCTGTGCGCGACGCTTGACAGAACCGCCTTCCCGCCTCGGGAGGCAATGGGAAGAAGCTGGTAGTCAAGCTCGTACATTTCACGTGGGGTCGGGGGCTTTTGTCGATGGAGATGGTAAGTTGTGATTGACACTCTTGACGAGAAGATGCTGACTGCCTTGCGCTCTGCAGATCTAGGATGTATGCCTTCGGCGTGACACCGCCATCTCGCGCATGTCATGGGCAGAATGAGTTTTCTTGAGCCAGACTACCACGGTCGCATTGACTACTGGGGTAGCGTCAGTTGAACAAGTGGGCAATCGTTTTTATTCTGGGAGTGTTGTGTTGCTCATCTGTGTAGGAAGTTGAGTCGCAAAGGTAAGCCCGCATTGATTCGAGAACATAGAAGTAACATTTCACAAGTTGTTCTAAGTTCCATCGGCGAGCAAGTCTCTTCCCGCCGTCGCACGCACCTCGCTGCGCCGTTTGCTAGCCCGCATCACGTGCCGCTCGCTGCCTTGCGCCCTCAGCACCGACCCGCCCCAACAGCAATACCGCCATGCCGTCCCCGTAGCTGTCCTGGTCCTTTGAGGTGGTATACCCAGTGGTAACAGCAGCTCCAAGATTAATTTTATGCAGTATATATAATTTGAATTTCTCAAGCACTTCGCCTTCGGGCATTTGGGTAAGTTCGCATCTCGCCGATCATCTCCACCACAGAACTAACAGTTCACAGTCAATTTGAAACGATACAGAGAAGATTAGCATGGCCCCTGCACTAAGGATGACACGCTCAATCAAAGAGAAGCTACCATTTTTTTTTTGCGATTGTGGCGGCCTGGGTTCGAGTCGGCGTGGTGGTGGCGACGGTGAGCTGGCGTTGTTGCGCTTCTTTTTGGCTGGCTCGTGCGGTGATGGGGCGTTTCACCCTTGCCAAATGGTCTAAGTGACCCTACATCGTGCTGGGATGTGTATCCATGGCTGAAGTGAGTCCTGCGCCATCCTATTGTGTCCCTTCCCAGCTGCACTCATACCTCTATATTCATGGCAGTTCGGATTTTCCGCTTTACCATCTCCTACCAGCTCGTACTTCTACCCTTTTGTTATTCCTTTTCATCATATTTCCACGGCACAGTGCCCAGGCTCTGATCCCTCGTATCAGCCGCCCGTTACAATTGCCAAAATTAAAACAAATGCATCGCGAGGGGTTGTCCGCGAGGGAGGTTGGTGGGAAACGCAGAGCAAGCGAATACTTGGCCACCGCATAGGAAACCAGGAGCCTGGCTGTCCATGAAGCGGGGAGAGGGTGGCAGACCAGACCTGGAAGAAGGCGATGCAGGACGTGAGGCAGATCTCGATGCCTCAGAAGATGACAGGTGGCTTCTGATGGGGTGGTTGGTGGACTCGATCCGACATGATATATTGCAATGATAAGATAGTTTTGAATGTTTCGCGACTCGTATTGATTGAGCGTGAAGTGTGGACCAGGTGACTCTAACAACTCACAGTAGCCCGCTACAAAATTGAACTAGGATACTTAGAGCTTATTCGCTTCATCTCAGGTTGTGACGAAATCCGGATATGAAGTCTACTCTTTCTCAATACCCTCGGCTCGGAGAAGATACCAGTCTCGCACAAAGAAGGAAGCACGCGAAGGCAATGACAATACCGCGTCGAGGTTAGCAAGCAATTTGAGAGGCAGCGGTGCGAAGCTTATGTCCGATATAGCTGATGCACGAATTGAAAATCTGGAATGTGCAAGATCAAAGAGATAGAAAGAAGAACTATGGGCTCGTAGCCTCTTTCCCGGTCGCTTGATCCTGCATGTACTCACTGTGTTTCTCTTGACACCTGACAATAGCGGATGAGTTACCATAGATCTTCTAGCGTAAGTATTACGTGCCGGCTTGAAGCACCAAGCTAAGGTGAAGATGTACGGGCTACACTAACGCGGGAAACGAGGAAAATGTATTCGTGCTAGATATATCGAAGTGAACAGATCACACCGGGGCTAGACGTAAACGGTGCGCGGCCTGTGGGAAGGCAGTAATGGAGTAGACGGGCGGTGCTGGAATTTTGAGTGCCGTACGGAAGGGTGATTGGGTTTGAACATGCGGTAGCTGCTCCTAAGCGACAACTCTGCTCGGATCAGCTGATTGGCGCGATCATGTCGGAACCATGGGGGCAGGGGTGGTGAACAGAACCGAGAGCAAAAGTAAAACTATTGAGGTTCATTCTCACAAGTTAGATGATTGAGATGGGCCGTAGAGTTCTGAGGGACGAGAGAGAAGTCATGCGAAAGAAATGAATGCGGTCCGGTTTGCGGTACATGATGCTGGTGCACATGTGACCGATTTATCAAAATCGTTCTGATTACAGTCTGGGGCTCGATTTAAAGTTACCGTATTGAAGGCATACAGGCCATGCATGCGAAGGTATGTGGAGGCCAGTAGCCGGGTGTCATTCGGATAAGAGTGACTTGAGGTGAGAACTATCGCAACAAGATCGAAGCATACTCGATTGAGTACACCTAAGTCTGTACGGATGAAGTTCCAGACCCTACAAGTGTCTAAAAGGTGTTCAGAGATGACAAAAGACGAAGAGGCTCAGAAATGCGGAAGGCGCGGGGCTTGATGCGCTGTGATTGGTCAATCGATCGGCGGCCGAACATTTGCCGCCAGAATCTCGAATCGCGAAACCTCAAGCTCCACCATCGCCAACGTCAACGCCTGTGAGAGGTATCGTCGTCCGTCGCAATGGCGAAGAAAGGTATGTACCTACTATTGAGTTGCTCTGCGGTACTCAGCGACGCTGCTGTTGCCGTGCGCGACGTCCTCGGCACCCAATATCCGCGTCATCTTTTGCAACACATACGCTGACGACGACATTGAACAGCAAAGTCACGTACCATCATGGTGCGGCTCATCTCGATGGCCATGACGGGCTACTACCGCACAATGCAACGGCCACGTGCGCACCAACCGCTGAGCATGCTCAAATACGATCCGATCGGTAGGACTCCCTCAATTCCTACGTCCACGAGTCTGGCGCATATCACACCTACCGCTTCAATATCGGAAGTGATTTAAGAGATGGGAGATTCGGATTGCAACTGAAAAGGGCGGCATGGCTGCGCTGGTATAATGAAGGGCTAACAAGCTGGCAGTGCGAAAACAAGTCCTTTTCCTCGAAGCGAAGCGCGGCAAGAAATAGCGGGACAAACGGGACACCAAGAACATAACGATCCGCGCGAGGAAGCCATATGCGGGGTTAATGGCATCATGGAGCCCAGTAAGACTCATCCAGCATGGTATATACTGCGCGACTCCACCCATTCGCAAACCATTGGCAGTAGCCACGGCAAGATGTAGATCGGGGAGGTGTCGGGATACTGTAACATATGTTGTGCATATCATTGCCTGGCGTTATCGATTTTGCAAAGAGTTTGGCAGATGCCATGCGACGGCCTGCATCACGTACAACAACACATCACGTTACGCAGCATCCGTATATTCGCAACATGCTCCTCAACATTCTCCTTGCAGGGCTTTCCTTTCCTTTTCTCGATCGACTCCTCTAGTCAATGACTTCGTGCACTTTGCTACCCCACATGCTCATATAGCAGTGAACATATCAGCGCATTGTGCTGCGCCACAATCAGGCCGGCAGCATTGATGGACTCTCCTCACAGTCTCTGGCACCCCCGATTAAGCTCCTATCTTACCTCCTCATATCCATCCCCCTACATCTTCCATCCAAGATCAACAAAGAGCAGCAGTCCGGACCATGCGACTTTCGTGCCTCATTTTCGCCTTCATCTCGATTGGCGCAGCCTTGGTCATGTCCTCGCCAACAACGACGAATCAGCAAGCTCTCACTGTTTGCGAGTCCAGCGATAATCACAAACAAGTTCCTGGCGAGAACCCGGCGCATTATACCCGCGTCAGACGAGAAGACCAACTATTCGCTATCCACGAACTCTCAGTGTCTCCGTACCCACCGTCCGTGTAGGCCTACTGCACACATGACATGCCTCACAACTATCTACTGACGCCCATACAGCGGCCATCGCATCTTCTTCTACCTTGGCGGGATAACATCCAGTGCACATGGCGACCTGCCCGGTCTCGCTAATGCGACGCTAGAGCTAATTGTTCGTGGCGACAATCAGACGTGGTCGGCCAAGGAGAAGATATCGGAGTCGAAGTTCTTCACGCGGCGAGGAGAGAGGGATAATGTATATGGTGGGCCGTTTTTGCCAGGTTTGAATGAGCTGGTGGGCGACGTTCTGTTGTGGAGTTGGGGTCATGAGCATGGTACTGTACTTCTGGACATTGAGGCTGTTGCGATGCTGTCAGATGAGAGAATTCTGTTTGCGTTTGGGGCGGAGGTAGAGTACCAATACTAAATGAAGATGAAGTTCACGCCATAAGAAGTGTATGCTCGAGGGATGAGCGTCCGCACTCAGGCATGGTGGATTTGGAGGGTAGGCTGAGGCACAGCAACGAAATGGCAGGGATAATGCTGTGCCGCACAACACAGTGACAACGCCAACCTGCTTGTAGTCACTAGGCAACCACAAAAGCTAGGAATCGGCATCACTATAATCTGCGTGACTGCTCTTCTCACTCTTCCTTTTGGCAACAACTCCAAGAACTCGTTGAGAATTGTTGTCACAAGCTGATACAAGTCGCTTCGTCTACCATTCTCTCCCACAAAGCCGCGCAACCGAAGAAATGACACTTCGCTTCCTCGTCCTCACTATCCCAGCTCTGGTCTCCAGTCTCGTCAACGGATACCCTCAGTTATCATCTCAGCAGCCAATCGAAGACACAGTGTTAAGTCCCAAGTACGAAAAGGTGCCAGGTAGCAACCCAGCATACTTCACTCGACTAAAGGCCGAGGACCAACTGGCCAATGTCTACGAATTCACCGTCCTTCCATACCCTCCCATCGAGTACGATCCCAATCTTCGCACTTTCTGTCATATCAATAACAAACACTGTAGCAACGCTCGAGTCTTCTTCTACGTGGGCTGCGATATCTATATGCATGACCCACGTGGCGAAATAACAGGTCTTGCGAACGCGACCCTTGAAATGCATGCTAGGTTGCCAGACAGCGACGATGGTGATGACGACTTCTACTTCTTCAAAGGAAAACTCACGGAGTGGGAAGTTTTTACTGTGCGCGATCCAGGGACATATAAATATGGAGGGCCACTCGAGTTTGGATCTAATGATATTGTCGGTGATTTCATGAATGTGAATTTCGACCCCGGTCATGGCACTGAGGTCTGGGATTTTGTTTGCGTTTGGAGCTAGGGTTAGTTGGGAGTATGGTCTTAGAGTACATTGAATGAATGTCGCTTGGACTTTAGTGTGTCACTTTTCGGGTCCAGTGCGCTGCGCAATGTATTGAAATGATCGTCAGTCGATTGAATAGCTACAAAAAAGCATTTCTGAAACTCTCTATTGATATTCTCCAAATCGATTCCTGTATGACTGCCATTGCTGACCTTCGCCGCTTGTATCTCAGGCAGCCATGTCAACTTGACTTCCGCCAATGCTGCGAATCGGCCATCAGCCTCGATACCTTCTCCGCCGAACTTGATCTTACGTGCGAAGAAGATGCGGCTTGGTTGATGTTGTCTCAACCATGCCGAAGGGATGAAAAAAATCGGCAGCGAAGATTATTCCTGCCCGCTAAAGAGACGTAGTGATCGACCCGAACAAGGCGATCTTGCAGGGAAATTGTCTAGCGCGCCATGAGTGCCAGTCACCTGTCCATTGCAATATTGTCATGTCGCTACCTTCCACTTTGTATTCAAGGTTGTTTCATATGTTTCCAAGACGGCTCGATGGAAGACAGAATCTCGTCGCCTCTGTTCTTGTGCGGCGAGCTCCATGATCTCTTGTATGACATTCGTGGAGAGAGCCAAGCTCTTATATCTACCCTTATCATTTGTCGTGACACAAAACCGTTGGCTCAACTTGCGCCAAGGACCCCCACCCACTGCTGTCCAGAGAAGATGCCAGTCGAAAGTACCAGTGTTGGCGGCAGCTGCCCATATAAGCATCAGATGCCCCAAACGTCCACGACAATGGAAATTCTTTAACTTAGGGCGCATGGGGTGACTGCATTGCAAGCAAAAACATCTCGTCCGTGCCGCACCGCGGGTATGGGGCGTAAGCGAGTGTCTTGTTGCATCCTCTTTGCAGAGAGCACAGGGGCTCACGTGTCGTAATGTTGTTTCTCGGGCTGCTTCAAGGAGCAAGCGGTCATCTGCAGCGACGCCAAGCGCATTTACAAGCATCATGACTCGGTGGAAGCAGATCTCATCCTCGCTAGCAGATAAGATATTGCGTATTAGTTCCGAAAGGGAGCATTCGTAATCGACCTTGAGCTTTTGGCCCTCTCGGAAGATAGCAATTAGGGAGTACGCAAGGTCACGAGTATCTGAGCATTCTTTGTGACAAAATCGCTCGAAGTTTACCAGAAGGGTGTGTGATCGTGATACTTTGGCAGTGTCGTCAAGAACCCGCTGGAATGGACTGGCACTTGGATCCGCGGCTTTCTTTCCAGCCTCAATGTCTTCTTCCATTTTTACATTGTGATTACCCTCAAGCCCCCTCCGTAATGGGTTGTAATATTGGTACAAATTTTCTCCTACCAGGAGGAGATCTTGCAGTTTTACGATTTCGCGTCCGGCAAAGAAGTACAGATTGCGTGTAAGTATGACTTCTTGCGTTATCCAGGCCCGTTTCCAGTAATCATGGTCGCGCAATTGCTGCAGTGATTCAAGTACGGCTGTGCCGGAAAACTTGGGATCTTTCTCCGCTAGGTCCTGCCAGCATATCCACAGTAGTCCGGCCAGACCCCGATGGACACTAAGCCAAGCTATGACATGGCTGGCACCGGAGTAGATCTGACCCATTTGTTGCACTTGATGATTTCTCTCTAAGATGCTTGTTTGGTCAATGCAAAGCGCATCAATCCATAAGCATTTGAAACTTCCCACCATGTATTGTCGCCTGGACTCGTGATCGTAGACTCTCTGTTCTTCCAGATCATATCTCTTTGCTGCAGCATGTAGGAAGTCCCATAAGTTCTTGCGAACTTTGAAAACCCTTCCATTCAGAATGATGGAGCGCTCATCACCCGGCGGGCCCCACACGTAGGACAGACACATGTAATGGCATGAGACGCTGATTTGATCTTGTGAAAGCCCCATTCCAGATGGGGACGATAAATTTGAGCCGGCAGGTACCAGCGTAGTATTCCGGATAGTACACTCAGGTATGCCATGCCGTTCAAGTGGGTGAATGTCCACGAGTCTGATCGAGTGCCGGTCCAACTGCAGTGGCTCATAGGCGAATGGTAGGTCTGGTTCATCCTTGTTTCCGTCTATAGGTATATCATCTTTGGTGAACGACGAGGCTGAAGCTGCTTTGCTTTGCAAAGACGACGTGCCTCCTTGGGGCTGGTGATATCGATCGCGGCCAGTTGAGCTTGCTGCCTCGGACGTGCGCGCGCAGTCCTGTGAACGTGGTATCTGAAACATGGTGTGGATATTTTCCAGCAGCTTTACAGGCAAAGGCTTGCCATAAAAGCATGATACCAGGTAGAAGGTGGAGTAAGGTCACTGTCACACCAGCTCGTAAGCAGGAAAGCGAGGCTGAAGCGAGGCTGCATATCGCCAAGAAGAATGGCCACGACCTGGGCTTGAAAACAGTTTAGTCTCTCATCTCTGTCGGAGCTCTTGAACATCGGTCCCGCTACAATCAAGCGTGCACTGAGACGCTGGTGAGATATCGAGGAATCCTCCACCACACAGCCAGGACAGTGCCATTCCAGATGCCACTTTGGGCACGGCAACACCTCAGGGTGGTAGCCTAGAGCCCTTGGTGTCTTAAGAAAGCTCACCTGAAGGCTTACATATGTGTGTAGTCCATTTGGACTCTTCCGGCAGAGATGAAACAGGTGCAGCAAGCTTTTTCGACGTTCCGCCGAATCATCTCCGTACAAACTACGCTTCAAGTGGTTTAGCGCCCAAAGCGCACTCGATCTCCAGCGTGCGACCTTCTCGCGACGCTTCTCACCACTCTCTATCGGCTAATAAGCATCAGGAGACGTCATTTTATGCACAAGAGGCTCTTCTGTCGCCGAGTAAGCGGGTTACTCAAATCGACGCGTAAGCCACACGAGGCTGAAATGACCACTAAGCAGACCAGTAATCACGCATTGTGGCTGCCTCAGCGCCACGACTTGCGCGTTCCGCGAATTAGACGGCAACTTGTTAACCCTGATGTGTCGCATGAGGTAATGTTGGTGATTTCGGAGGGACATCGTTGTTCTGCACTCACTTCTGGTATGCCTGCAACAGTGCTTACAGTGTTCAGATATTGGAGCCGCACGACGTCATCCGGTACCTCTCCGGTAGAGCAAAGTTACGGTGGTGAGGGATGTCAGCGAGCACGAACCATGATGTTGAGATTGATGTAGCGACCTGAAGAATTGTTCAGTATAAAGTTAGGTGTCGTCGACGAGCAATAAACCGTATCAACACTATCACTTTCAGCGGTTCAGGTCCAGCATAACTACTCTCCATCGCATCCTTCCAGTCTCAAAAATATCTCTAGAATCGCAACAACAAGCAATAGTCCCAAATCTCAAAAACCACCACAGAACATGCCCCCTCTTCCAAACAAGTTCGACTTCATCATTGTCGGCGGCGGCACAGCCGGCAATGTCGTAGCTGGCCGCCTCGCTGAGAACCCTAACGTATCCATCCTCGTCATTGAAGCCGGCATCGCCAACCCACTCGACGTCGACGCGATTGCAACACCGTCGTCCGCCTTCTCCCTGCGCGGCTCCAAGCACGATTGGGCTTTCAAGACCACCATGATCGCTCGACCAGACTATGAGCGCGTCGAGAAGCCCAACACGCGTGGAAAGGCCCTCGGCGGAAGCAGTTGCCTCAACTACTTCACATGGATACCTGGCAGTAAGGAGACGTTTGATGACTGGAAAGAGTTTGGCGGTGAAGAATGGACCTATGATGGTGTGAAAGAGTACTTGAAGAAGCCCGTGAACTATCACGATGATGAAGGCTTGTACGATGCCGCACTCTCTGACGTTGGCCGCAATGGTCCGCTTGATGTCAGTCACGCCGCGCTGGTCCCCGAGCTCAAGCCGTTTCGTGATGCCTTGACCCAGGCATGGGTCAGCAAGGGCGAAAAATTGTCCGAAGACATCTACTCAGGCGCCATGCACGGTCTAACGCACTCTATGGAGACCATCTATCAGGGCATCCGATCAACTTCTGGATCGTTCGTCAAGGGCAAGCCAAACGTAACCATCTTGGCTTCTACCTACTCCAAGAAGATCAACTTCGAGGGCACGACAGCGAAGAGCGTCAGTGTGCTTGTCGATGGCGAAACCGAGCTCACTTTCGAGGCAAACTACGAAATTGTTGTCAGCCAAGGCGTGTACGAGACACCAAAGCTCCTGATGCTGAGCGGCATCGGGTCCAAAGAAGAGTTATACAAGCATGGGATTACTCCTGTCGTTGTATCCGAACACGTTGGTCAGAACTTGCTCGACCACCCGATCATGCCGTACGTGCGCAAACTCAAGGATGGCATTGGCGCTGAAGACCACATCATCCGTCCCGGTCCCGCTCACTCCGCAGCCATCGAGCGATACCGCAAGGATCGTACAGGACCCATCGCAAGTGGCTTGCTCGAACTTGTCGGATTTCCTCGGATTGACAAGTACCTCGAGACAAGCAAGGAATACGTCGAATACAAAGCCAAAAACGGCGGCGTCGACCCCTTCGGCCCTGGTGGCCAGCCACATTTCGAGATCGACTTTGTCGTAAGTACACCCCCCTTCCCGGTATACCTCATCCTCACCATCCACAGCCAATGTTCTCAGACGCCTTCCAATGGCACATCCCCACGCCCCCAACCGGATCCTACATGACCGTAATCGTCGACCTACTCCGCCCCCTCTCGCAGAACGGCTACGTGAAACTGAATTCCACCAACCCTCTCGAGCAACCATTCATCAACATCAACTTCTTCTCCAACGACCTTGATCTCATCGCCATGCGCGAGGGATGTCGTATGGTCGACGACATCCTTACGACCGGTGAGGCTATGAAGGACATCATTGGCGAAGACTATCCTTGGCCATTGCCGAGACACAGCGATGAAGCGATGAACAAGGCGATTTTGGAAAGGAGTCAGACAGGATTTCGTAAGTTCTTGTTGCCCGTCCACCACATGTCAAAGTACACCCGCTAACGAGAATCTAGATCCATGCGGCACGTGTCGACTGGGTAAGGATATTAGCCAAGGCGTGGTCGACAGCGCGCTCAAAGTCCATGGCGCGCAGAACTTGCGCGTGGTTGATGCGTCGATTATCCCTGTGATTCCGGATTGCAGGATTCAGAATTCGGTGTATATGATTGGTGAGAAGGGGGCGGATATTATCAAGGCGGAGTATCCGGAGCTGTACATGGTGCAGCCTTAGTGGGATATACTGCGATACACCGGAGGACGTCAACATATTCATCCCGGTGTCTGCGGACTGCTTGGCTGCTTCAGGCGACGTGTAGGATAATGTTAGGTTGTGATGATAGATTAATTGGGAACGTGAAGACATCTTCACCGTATTTCTTTCAACTCATTGTTGGTACACGTTGAATGGAAGTTGGACGCGTCGTTTATTGAGCTAACCGAAAGGATGCAGCTCATGTGCCATGTGGGACTTCTGGAAGGCCCGACAGCCAGGATAAGCTAGACAACCCCTGTCGCTGCCCCGCTCAGATGCTTGTACCTCCACCGCCTTTCTGCATCTGCACCAGATTCTTGCACATCGCCCATGCATATTGTGCGACGGTTGGATTGCCTGTTGAGCTCGTTGAGTGTCTGGACACAGCATGGAACCTGGCCTTTCAAGCAAGCGTTGAAAATGTAAAATTGGCAGAAAAAAAGTATCAATGGTTTCTATTTGTGTGCGGGCAATTGAATGCCGTCCTTTGTTCTATATGTAACCCCAGACACCAGGAACGCCCAAGTATCTTTTTCTATACACATTTGGTCATGATATCGTAGCAGTTCGTGCTCCTCGCCAATTTCACCAGTGATTACTTCGTCGAAGTGCGCTGCTGTCGTAAGACTTGCAAGCAGAGTGGAAATTCATACATCGGGCCTTCAAGACTCGTTGGTCGGGCTCGCAGGCGTGGAAAAGTTCGGCGTCGCCGGGGCGCTATATCCTTGTGTCGCGGGCTCGCAAACATTTCTATGCGTTTTCCAGTCGGACTTTTGGCAATTCCTGTCGCAATAATACGCTGCCTTGCACCGCGAGCATCGCCTTTTTGCGGGTCCACCAGAGCAGGTTGAGCAAGCTGCATCACGGTCAGTACAAAGTCATCAAAGTCGAAACGATTTGGAAAGTTTATAGAGTGTGCCAACGTGGTGGTGAAACGGCGTGATGCGGCGAGTGGGGCCGACATCTGTGCGCGGAGCCCGAAGAGGAAAAAAATCGGGTTCCTGCATGGCGCCACATGGGGAGAAACGTACGCTTGGAATTCATAGCAAAGTTGAGACTTTCGGTGGAGGCCATAGGACGGAGGGAATTGAACATTTCGGCGCGGTTGAAGGCTGGAAGAGGGGATGTCGAGGCGGGTGTTGGTGCGGAGGGGATGGAGCTGGATGACGAGCGGCGCGTGATGTCTGTAATGTGTTAGACCTCGAGATCAATGAAGCCAGACTTTGCCAGAACGAGGAAGAATGAGCATACCACTCTGCGCACTATCTCTCCTCTCCATTCCGCCGTTCATCATTCCCATCGTCGTTCCATCTTCCCTCACCGCCGCGCTGGTGTCGCCAAGACTCGTAGTGAACACATTCAAACACACGCTTCGGGGCGGCATATCCTCAGATCCTTCTCTTTTGATGTTGCTTCGTCGATGCACCCGGGCTGCGAATTGTGAGAGAGAATTCGAAGGGACAAAGGGTATTTCTAGGTAAAATGTGCAATGCACGTCTCAGCAAAGTTTCTTGAAAAGCGGTGTGAGGTGGATGCGCACAGATCGCGCACTAGCCCAGGTACAGGCTAATGCTGACCTGTGCGCTGAACGCGGTGTCATGTGTCTCAGCTCGAATGCTCAGATGAGATCTCGAGATCGGAAAGATCTTGCGATAAGATGGTCATTCGGCGCGAGAGTCATAAAGTGCGGTGTCGCGACAGCCGTGGTAAAGTTGGTGGTTCAAGTCTGCGCCAGAAGCCCTCCCAGGCCGTTGTCGGAGAATTCACCGCAATGTTCCGAACATGCATGCCCAGTTTGTTTGGGTTTGGAAATAAAGCACCATGATGCAACTATAGACGAGAACGGTGAGACTGCAGCACACTCAAACTGCGGGGTTGTTCGCGGCTGACAGCCTCGTGGACAGCTCGAAGCGCAATAGTCAGCATGAAGCACACCGAATGCTGCAAAGTATCGCTCGGCTAACGACACCCACCGAATCGGGAAGGACTTCGCTGCATGTGCGTTGCGGAATTGTCAATTATCGCAATTGAGTATCGGACCAGACATTCTTTGCCCGTCAATAAGCTATGATAATTTTGGCCCCATTATCGAGGAACCGGTGTCCGTTGTGGCAAGACGTACTAAGCTGAGAACTGCGTTGGGCAATTTGTGCGCATCAGTCGCCACAACACTACGCTTATGGTATTACTGTCAAACCGGTCAATCAGTAAGATAAGCTTGCTCCACTCAGTCGCAATGGCCTATTTTGGCAGCTCTTTGCAGTAATTACACAAAGCCGCATCGTATGAGCAAGAATCAATGTCTCCAGTGCTATGTCTGGAAGCAGTCATGCCGTCATGAAGGCCATTGTTGCGTCAAACACGAAGACTTATATTTAAGTCGTGTCCGTCTGATCGTCTAGAAATTTCGAGAGAAGCAGGAACGCTGCGCACGACTTCGACATTGAGGGTGGTCGTGCACCCAATATGCGAGTGCGACGACGGGCCGCGCACTGCCACTCATACGACCATGGATGTGGAATCCATAACAGCGACATGGCAGGCCAGGGAAAACAGCTACCTGGTATTTGGGCGTGATCGTCGTGCAAGTATCGCTTGGGGAAAGGTAGCATTGCAGCCCACGGTTGCCTGGTCCCTATACTACTTTGGTAGGGCAATGCTGTAGCTCGCGCGGGCCAGATCTATATAGCGCCGCCGACGTGCGGAAACAGATGATTACGACTTTAAACCCGTTGTTCCGGGTGCGGTGGCCTTGCGATAATCGTTCTACGCATGGGTATCAGTAGGCAACTGAGACACCTACGTGAAGGTTACGTGTAAAGTTCATGAGATGGAGATGCCAACGGCATCGTTGTTCATTAGTTTCGTAATATCTCTCTTGCATTGCCAGCGTAACTGCGGAACCATGGATATCGGCCCCTGGGCTCAACGTGAAGAAGGATCCAAGACTTGGCGGTTGTGCTCGTGAACGCCTCTCAGCGCTCTCAAGCCAGAGCCAAACACGACGGAGACTTTCTCCCATGTCTAGCCGCATACAGGACTTGCGTAAGGGTTCCGGTATCCGCTGATTTGCAGCCGTCAGATCCTTGGTGACGTCTGCAGAGCCGCGCTAGAAGCAGCGGAGCCTTGAGCCAAGACTAAAGATGAAAGTCACCTGCACAGTGTGTGCCTAGATGCCGGCAGTAGCAATTGCCCGACGGTTCTAAGCTCGTCCGATGTGCGGGGCGAACCGAACATTGAGCTGGAGTCATAATTGGGCCAAGAGGCATACCACGATACTACCGTTGCGGATGTGTTGACTCACTGGCGCAACGTATCACCAACATCGGAGAAAGAATGCGCCCGAATTATCAGAACGCATTGGGAGGTGAATTGAAATGCTGCACAACACAAACAAATTGATGACAATCGATGAAAGAAGGATTCGTGACCCGTTCGCAGCTCAGCTCGGCAGGCTGCGCGAACTGCTGCGCAGAATGGCAGAACAGTGGGGTGAGGAGTGGCATATGGGTATCGCTGACGAATAAAAAGCTTGCAGCACCGGTCAGACAGGAAGAGGATGGCCGCATCAGGTGCAGCAAGCGATGCATGCATGGCGTCTGCAGCCCGGCTGCCGGCTGGCCAGACTGGAGTAACAGGGTGGTGATGATGAGTCCTCACAAAGGCGCGAATGACTCCCTCTCCTCACAGGCACGCCCGCCCTCGGGTCGAAGCGGCAGAACGGAGCAAAGAAGGGCGCAGAGGGGGCATTGCTGCACTCCGTCGGTGAGGAGTCGTCTGATCAAGCGGGCCCAGCGCGATGACGGGGAGCGAGTGCAATTGCACACAATTCAGGAATTGCAGTTGCACATGCGAATTGCGCAAATTGAAGCCACTTCGCAATGTGCAGTCAATATGGGGCCGGAAGATGTGGCAGTGCGCATTGCTTGTGTTGCGGTGAGACGGAGGGGTGCTGCGCAATTGAGCACTGGGCATGGTGGGGGGGATGACGGAGCTAAGACGCAGACGGCATAGTCGTGGCGGTGCCTCAGAACGCAGGAGCCACCAAGAAGGCAGCAACCGCGCCAACACCACTCAACGCCTGCGAACGCGATGATAGCCTGGGGCGGAGCATCGAATCACAGACGCGCAATGCGAGCAAATGACCTGCCCTGATGCACAGCGGCGCGGACGCTGCTCGATGAGCGAACATGTTTGCGTCGCGCTCAGGGACAGCGACGGCGGCGCCTGCTGGCGCACACCTCAACTGCGACCCCATCCGCTGAGTATCAGGACAACTTCTCCTACTCTGAGAGGGCCAATCGGACGCCGCTGCGCCCTTCTGCGACAACGCTCTTCTGACCGTGGAGCGTGCGAAACGTGTCTCTAGCGCGGGCAGAGCGCGCGAGTGCTTTCGTCATTCCCAGAATGTCCCACCGCCCTCGCTAGAGACCCCGGCAACTAGGCCTGCTGATGGCGCATGCACGCCAGGGTTAGCCCAAGGCATCCATCCCATCATGCTACCAGGGTCCTGTTAGTGCACTTGTCGGCCTCCAGATCGAGCAGGATATATATATTCCGCCCGCGCCCTCCACCATGGTTCCTACTTCAGCACAACTAACACACAACGAATTCATCTCCATCGCTGGCATCGTCGACCACGGCGAGCATCAACAGAGTCACCACCACTCTGCCACTCGAAGCACTCTCACGGAAGAGTGACTTCGTCGCTACCATTCCATACCTTCTTGGCAACAACGTCACAACGGCTCCCAAATTGAGGTCCATCCTGAAGAACCCGACCACCAACATGCCTTATTTACGCACCACCATGCCTACTGCCATCCATCACCAGCCCTCCTCCCCTAAGAAGGAGCGAGTATTCTTCGCCCAAGACCCCGTTGAGGGTGTCTCTCGCCCAGTCAACACCACCGAGTCCTGGGCCGCCTACCACTTCGAGATGCACGCACGCAAGTGCGCCTACTGCCACAACCCCTATGAGGTCCACCGCAAGCACGAGCAACTGTGTGATGCTGGCCACCGCCTTGCCCAGGAAGTCACCAAGTTCATCTACAACAAGGCCGACGGCAACACATACTCCACCGTCGAGGAGGACAGCAAGCCAGTCCGCGTGGAGATCCCAGCCGGCTACGTCGAGGTGGCCAGCCTATTGAAGGCCATTGAGCGCAGCCTGCGACACCGATCACGCCGCTCATTCGTCTCCATGGACCGCAGCTACTACGTCGCACCTCGCACATCCCCTTCACCTGTTCGGCGGTCGCACTCCGTCAAGGTCTCGCAGGAGCCCAAGAAGACAAAGCCATCACGACCACGATCTGGTGAGATTGTTGACTGGCCACAGTCCAAGCGCGTCTTGTCTGAGATCAGCAACACCGCGAACTCCAAGCGCGGCTCACTCTACGAGGAAGACATGGCCAAGCGACGGAACGCAAAGCACTACGCTGTTGAGGTCCGCGAGCCAAGCCTGCGCGACATCCGCGACCACCGCTCTTCCGGCTACTATCGATGAATGACCTGATGCAAGGGTGTTACGCCACACTACGATCCACACTGAACGAAACCTTTGGTACGCCAACGACAACCACCACCTACCGGTCACGCGGGCAACGGTCGAACGACCCGACGCCACGATCACTCCGCGGACGCTGAAAAAGCTCCGCACCAATCCGCCTGCTGTACTTGAGCATGAGCATTGACTTTTGCAACGGTCTTTGTTTGCTTTGCGCTGCTATTTACAACTCGCAATGGACTTTGGACGACCCTGCATCTGATATGGAGCACGGTCTGAACGATGATGAGATGCCTCCACCATGATGCGGTGTTGAGGGGAGGAGACTTGGACCCTGATATCTGGGCATGACGAAGGACGAGGAGAACTAGCTAGGATAAGAACCTCTAGAATCTACTGTGAATTCGAGAACATCGAACAACATCATTGTGCCATCATGACTGCTTCCGTGACTTCCGTTGCCACATTATTTCTGTGATTTCATCCAGTCTATTGCAAGCCAGCATAGTTGCACTTTGCAAGGGTCCAAGGTATGCCTCCACCCAAACTTGCACACAACGGAGCCAAATCCCCGACACCCACTCCCTTGAAACCCCACTCTACCAGCCAAAATCCAATACACCCGCCATCCTCCATCTAAGACACTCACCCACCACGCCGCCCACACCAGCGACCCTGAAACCCCCTCCACCCAATCACGCGCGCGCCGCAATCCTACCGTGCTCATGTGCCCATGATAAACTGATCGCCGCACCCGAACACGAGGCGAACGACGACACCATCTTGGGCTTGTGGCGAGAATCACCGGGAGATGGCGCCACACCCTTTCATGTTGTCAGGCACGACTAAGTGCGCCGTGGGAGAATGTAGGTGTAAGTGGTATGTAGGGTCTATACGGACGGTGGTGTAGTAGCACCGACTATCTCCCGCGCCATGAAACTCAATTTTGCACATGCCGTACCTACCACATCCACAATAAGGCGCAGCGCATTACCAACGTAACGCGCATTCGCGCATCATCACATTTCACTTTGAAACCGGTCCACAGCACAAAGACGACATCATACCAACACCCGCAGCCTAGCACCCTCCTCATCACAATACGTATGTACTACGACTATCGCAATTTCCTGATCGCAAAGCCACCGTCTTACGTGCATGTCGCGAGACAAGCGACATCATCAGCTGTGCCGGGGTCGGGGTGCTGATTTCAGGATTCGAGGGTGCGGTGCGGGGCAGGGATGCAGACGTCAGTGTGGTTTTTGCCTGGTTGTTATCGATAAGGCCACACACGGGACGGGAGGATCTGGGTTGGGAGGGGTGTGCGAAGGTGTGACTCTGAGGTGCGTTGCACAGTCGTGACTCTTCTTGCATCGCGAGATTGATGCATTGAAGAGTCAGTAGGCGGGGTAAATGGTACTATGGATGAACTCTGCTGTGAGTGGAATAGGAAGGCGGAGATGCGGTTTCGCTTCAGCTTGTGCGATGTTTGATGCGGTGATGTTGAAGATGGATAGGTATCCTTGTCTTTTGCGATTCTAGGATGCCATTACTTACTGTCCTGTGCTATCACTATTTTTTGATTGATTATAGTGAGCTAATCACCGTTGAGTATATTCTCCGCCCACTTGGCGTCTCCAGACCAAGAAGTGGAAATGAAGCGAACGAACGCACCGTTCCTCCGACTCAGTCCATTGCGAGATTATCGATAATCGGCAACTACTTTGCCGGCTCGCGACTCATGTCGTGAACACGTCTGCGCGGTAGTCTGGGATCACCTGGTCGGTAGTTGATGTGTCAGTTGGCGATCAGCGGTTTGCAGCTTCACAATGCCCAATGCTTGGCGCACATCGTTACTGCTCGAGGGAGTGAGGTTTGATGATCTTTGGTTTGTAGGATCCATAAGGGCCGAAAAGCTTCATTTGTTGTCAGTTCGTGGGATAAGGTCCTGAGCTGAGTGTTGTGGTGCTGCTTTGTGTGGCGTCTGATCTTCTGATGATTGAGTGGTGATGAGACACAGAGTGCGCGTCATTGCGGTGTTGTTCCGGCGTTTCGGTCCAGGTATTACG
Organism: Paraphoma sp. B47-9; assembly: GCA_001748405.1. Lineage (NCBI taxonomy): Eukaryota > Fungi > Ascomycota > Dothideomycetes > Pleosporales > Phaeosphaeriaceae > Paraphoma > Paraphoma sp. B47-9. Next base: position 355,753 of record BCLK01000262.1, read on the forward strand.
AAGTTGTATTTGCTTATTGCAATGTGTTGTTCAGAGTCGTGAATTGGAGATGCGAAAAGCAACACTCAGGCACCGCGACATAAACTCCACGCCCAATGCCCCGCTGTTTCACAATCGCGACACCGTGACAGCGGCCCTGGTGGATCTCCAGCGTCTTCAACAGCATCTTCACGCAGGTCGAAGAACAACTGTCACCCGCTTGCGCAATCCTCAGATCACCATACCAGCCCTCTCCCAGCACCTCATCACCACCACTTAGGAACATCCTCGCAGTACCAGTCCTAGCTCTTTCGACCCCGCCATCCTCTACCATCGTGATAGGCCTCTATCCAATCTTGACGTTCTAGCTCCTCGAGTTTTCGCAGGGATCACGATGCACACCTGCATTGGCGAGATGGCAACTCACCGACTTTACTCTTATCACCGGTCTGCACCTCTACTGCAGCCCGTGCAGCGCGCATGCATTGCAGCCTCACCGGTGAAGTGCCACTCTTGACCACTTTTCCTCCTCGAAGCAGACAATGCAATTGTTGATCTTCGGAGTCGGCCGCGTGATTTAATTGCGCGAACTGCCAACACATGTGTTGTCGCTGCAATATGTTCTCCACACCCGCCGTTCGTTGCTGGAAGCCGATGTCAGCTGTCCCGGCTCTCTGATCCAATGTTGATCTTCTTGTGAAATTACGCGCACGCATTTCTCGGATTGGTCCATTTCGCGTCGCGTTCGGCACTTGCTCGGCTGCCGATGCCAACGTGTCGCTCCACCAGGGCCAATGCCGTCCGTGAGCCCAACGTCTTCACCACAGACATGGAGTTAGGACCCGGGAATTGAGGAATGAGCTGCGACGTCTGACAGGGCTGTGCCGGTTTCATGGACTGGCAGAAAAAGAGCTAGCGATTGGTCAATTGCGCTGCGGCGCGCCTGGTGTTGCGATGCGGGAAAGGCTGAGGCGCAGCAGCTATGGGCACAGGGCTGAGCCAGATGAACAAGCGTGAACTTGTTGGGGTGCGTTCAGCCACCGTTCGCACGTGTGGTCGAATGCGCGAAGAGCTGAAGATGTGGAAATTAACAACACGAACTTGACGATGTTGCGCGCGGCGATCGCGACGAATGCGATGCAAGAAAAGAGGTGGTCGTGATTCTGGGGGCCGTTTGCCGCTTTCCAACCCCCACAGCCCTATCTCGAAATAGACGTCATGCGAGCCATACTGCGCCGCGGGTAGCTGTTTCGAGATCAAACATTGGATGCGCCAATGGCGATAGGTCTTTCTGCCAGACATGGGGAGAGAGAGTTTCGCGGGAACTGCCTCGAGAACGAGTGGATCGCAACCTGGGCGCGAGAAGTGGACCGCTTGACGAAGCTATGTTTAGCAACCGAGACGGAATGGCCGAGACATTTGGTATGTTGGAGTTTCATTGCGCTTGAGAATTGCACAATGACGTGAATGCACAACGCGGCACGGTACTGTAGTTGAAGCCGTCTGTTTGCTGTCTACCACTGCGCCGCACTGGTCTGTATTCTGCAATGGCGTCGTGCTGTGATAATGGAACTCCCTCCTCGCTGCTAGAGACTGGGAATGTTCGTCGTGGGCAGACCTGCCAGACCGCCGATCATCTGTGTGCGGCATACTGCGCGCACGTTGAAAAGTTCATGTCCGACCAGAGAGCCGATCTTGAGGCGGTTTGCAAATTGTTTGTGTTACAAACAATGGTGTCAGGTCTCCTGGATTTGTTCGGGTTGCATTGACCTGAACAGATAGGTCCTGTGGTAATCATCAGGTGCAGCAGATGGGCTCTGCCTGTTCACCAAGTTCGCCTATACCGGACTTGATGATAATAGAAGATCACTGCTTTCGTTGTCTGGCATCGCGGCCATGAGATGCGCGTAATGAACCAGGAACATCGAGTTCACGATCCGCTGTATTATCGAACGGTCAAGGAGCTGCATTCACTCCTGTACAACACGGACTGAACATGGGAATTTTGGGCTTGAGATATAATCACGACGTACACTTAGTGCGTGTACCAAATTTCGAGGACCAATTGTGCGTAAGTTGGATATGAGATGGATGGAAATAGGGGACGAAGAAATGCGCTAATGCCCAAAGGGCATAAGCGGTACGGCTGGGAAAAAAGACAATCTCAGAACCGTTCGCTCGACACTACCAACTATGTTTCTTTACCACCTCTGCCTATTGAAGAACTATCACTAAATTTGCGCGTGCCGAACAAGAACGTCTTATCGTCTAATGCCACTGCCTACTATCCCAGTGCAGCCTGCAATATATCCCAGACCCTGCGGCGCACGGTTGACGGCGGTTTTGGCAATCAGTCGCTGCCTGATCAATCATTATTTCTGCCTCGCCATGTCTAGCAGTGAGAGGGGAACACTACTGCAAAGACATTAGATCTGGGTTCGGGCACGCACCGGTCGAGTAGTCGTAACGGCACGGCTCGTCAGGCCCTCGCCAAGGTCTTGAGCTGTGGCTGTGCGTTGGCTGTGCGATGTCGCGTCTCGATCATTGGTGCAAAAGCTGCTAGCGCCACTTCTACAGAGCTGAACGCCAGGGTATATGATGCTTCGAACAGGGTATCGCCTAGATCTTCGACACCAAGAGACGCCACCGCAATCTATACCCTCGAACGCCAGCCGCTCGCGCGTCTGCCTCAGCATTCCACACGTCCTCAAATAACGAGAAAGCCGCATCGAGCCTTGCATCCATTTTGCGTGCGGCCATGTGCAAGCTTGATGTCAGGTCACCATATTTTGTCACAGTTGAGCTATTCTACTTTGCACTTCACTCATGACCAGCGAAGGTATCGGCGCGGAGGTGGAGTCGGTATGTCCACACTTCGAGTACAAACCGCTTCCCGACTCAAGTACCTACATCCGCCTTCTCGAGATCCTGGAGGGAGACTTTGACCAGCACGTACGCTGCAAGCTCACGACATGGGCGTTGTCGGAGGCACCCTCCTACGCGGCCATTTCGTACACATGGGGAGACCCAGGAGATGTTGCACACATCACTGTTAATGGGAAGAGCTTGGAAGTACGTCAGAATTGCGAGTACGTTTTGCAGCAAGCCTTCTCGTCCGGCCAGAGCAAGTACTTTTGGTGCGACGCAATCAGCATCAATCAAGGGGATGTTGCGGAGAAGAGTGACCAGGTGGCCATCTTCGCAAACTTGTACCGCAAAGCCGACCAGTTACTCGTCTGTGTTGGACCACACGGTGACGGTAGCAATGAGCTCTTTGACGTTTTCCGACACAAAGCCGAACTGCTCGATAGCATTCTTCGTCATTCGACACATACCAAGTTGCCCACACCAAAGCCGTCGGCAGATCGCAGCCAATCTCGATTGATGGAACGTGTCAAAGAAATGAAGCAGATCGCATCTGCTTCTCGATATATATCCAAGAAAGTTATCCAGCTCAAAGGACTACCTCTAGGCGACGCGGCCAATCGTCACAAATGGTCTGGGACTTTGGGTGTAGACGGACATCTTGTTTGGCTACGATGCGCTGGCAGTGGTCAGTGGAACGGCAAAGAGAGTTTTGGTAATAACCTTTTCGCCTTCATGCGTGATGTACCCTTTCCCGAAAGGAGCCGGATCATCGAAAGCTTCCTGCACTTCATGAAGCGACCGTATTTCAGTCGGCTATGGGTGCTCCAAGAACTGCAACTAGGTCAGACGAAATTATTGTGCTGCGGAAAGGACGTTCACAAGTTCGATCATCTTATCGCAATCCATCAATTGATCCGGATATGGCTCCAAGAGGTACACTTCTCGGGTCCTTTTGGCGCTCTGATGGATCAGAAATACCGAAAATTAGGATTTTCACTTGAACAAGTCCGGCAGGCCACCGAACTGGAGAGGCTCAAGTACCAAACCGGCTGTATCAGACTGGGAGTCGTCAAAGAACAATCGTTGCAGCTCCCATACCTCCTCGACGCCGTGGATCATTTCCAGTGCGCTGACAGTCGAGATAAAATTTTCGGCACAATGAGTTTGATAGATTGGGACCAATGGACCACAAGCAAATATTTCAAAGTGGACTACAGCATGGATGCCTTCCTGGTTGCTAAAAAGGTCATGACTATCTTACTCATTTCTAACGGAAGCGCCACCTACGATAACGAAGGAGCCGGAGCTCAACTGGTTAGAAGAGCAGAGACACTGCGACGATTGTTGAATTACACACCCGAGAACTCAATTCTACGCGATGGCCTTGCGTATCGGACCCTACCATGGCCTGAAAGTGAAGCGACATGGGAACCGTATGCTCGGATGCCCGATCTCGATTGGTGGGCTTATCCCTTGCAAGACTGGGAGACTAGTACAAGAGACGTAATGCTTCTCTACTGTAGACCGAGCCAGCACAGCTCCGTGGCCGAATTGGTCAACTCATTTGGCCATGTTGTTGCCTACTTGCCTCGGGATACCAAAGGAGGCGACTGGATCCTGCTGAGTAGCCATTGGTACTTGACTCGGCCGGAGTTGAGAGGCATCATAATGCGACCTTGTCCTGATGGAAGGAATAAGTTACTTGGCCTCACTGTCCCTATCCAGTATAAGAAAGATTACTGGCAAACCACATACCAGTGGACCTTGCCAAGAGTCGGAGATCACTACCTCGATTACAACACCATGCGACACTTCAAAATCCGATGGGATGCAGTCGACTTATTGGTGCTGGAGTGGCGGTATGCACACGCGGAAGCGATGCCTGCCACCAATATGCAACCTGAAGTGGCAGCAGAATTCTGTTCTCAACGTATATGCACCCTCGAAAAGTCATCATACGCCGTCGGTCCGTATAAAAGTTGGCTTGAGTTCTATCATGATGTTGAGGCAATGCCGGGATACCGTGCTTTTATATACTTCTGAGCGAGAAGCCAAATTCCAAATAGCCTGGATCATGGCGCGTCGAGGGGATTCAGTCGAGTCGTGGAATGCGACAACCAGAGTTGTCGAGCCGTGGAATGCGACAACCGAAGTTGTCGCCTCTGGACCGCAAGCCGTGCTTCAATAATGCCAAAGCTAGTCATCTGGCGTGGTTGACCAGCTCGCAAGGCTGAAAAATTCCAGTGGCAGCTTTGCGACAGCCTCATTATACAGCTCACCGGTGTGGCGTCCACACAGCCTTCTCGACTTGCTCAAGCTTGTTACCCCTCACTCCCCGCATTCGCGCACTTCCTCATCCTCTACAATTTCTGCGAAATGCCGAGTTAGAGGTGCCATCTGACCCAAGAGCGGAGATACTACGATGTATAATATGGAGCAAGGTATCATAACGAGGGCCGACACATCTTCAGTCCCACATCTGAGCGATATGCAATTTGAAGAATCCAACTTCGGCATCAACCGCTGAGGCTCGATATCGACTCTATCAGGCTCCTGGATATTCTTCCTCTTTGCGATGATGGCGTCGTAAGATGTAACATACAGCATGCGCGAATTGCCACGCCACTAGACCCCGAAATCGGCAATGCCGGGTTTAACGCACCTTCATACACATGTCTCTCGTATGTCTGGGGCTTGGACAACAGTATGAAAATGATCATGGTCAATGATGAACGATTCCCAGTCCGCGAGAATTTGTACAGATTCTTGCGTATGTTGTCACAAAAGAGACTCCGAGCGCAGGAAGAAAAGTACGTCAACGGCAAGGACAGTATCGATGTGGAAGCGTGCGCCAAGTCGATTTGGATCGATGCCTTGTGTATCGACCAAGGGAGCATCCAAGGACGCAATCACTAAGTTCAGCAGATGGGCCGAATATACTCGCAAGCTCAAGAGGTCATTGTATGGCTCGGAGATGACGTTGATTTCGACGAACTGTTTCGCTTCGCAGCCACACTCACTCCTTTCGAGAGGAGAAGAGATGCGCGACAGGTTGCCCGACACATTGAGTCCATATACGCTCTTTCTGAGAACTCTTACTGGAGTCGAGCTTGGATCACTCAGGAGTTGGCATTGGCACGGGCGGTACACTTCATGGCCCACGATTCGTCAGTTCTTTTGGAAAGTCTTCTTCTTATGGGCGCCAGCGTCAAACAAACCTACGGTGAAGACGTCTTCTTGAATTTGTACCGCCCTCTTCGTGAGCACCAAAGAGGAAGCCTCGCCCTCAACGTCTTCGACAACCTGTGGCGATATCGAGATAAGGCATGCTCAGATAAACGAGACTTGGTCTATTCACTGCTGTCGATGTCTAGAAATGGGGCGAAAGTTCAGGTCAGCTACCAATGCACTCTAATCGAACTTGCTCTAGACGTACTCCGATCCTGTGAAGGAGGTCCTTGCTTGCACAGAATATACCAAGTTTTGAGTCCCTTGGTTGTCGCGTACAAGGACCACTCCCTCAGTCGCAGCTCGGTATTATCGAAATAACGGGGTTCATATTCAAAGGCGTCGTGTGTGAAGAGGTGAAAGAGTTGTGTTGGAGATGTTTCCGTCTTTGGGGGCGTGCAGAGGAGATGGGCCGAGTAATTTCCCAAGAAACCTGCCGAGTGTGCACTGGAGTCGTCGAGATTCCGTCTTACTATCTAGAATGGGGACCATATCAGATATACTGCCTTGGCTGCCATCATGTTAATACGCATCATCTTAGGGATATGGGCGGAGTGCACCTATGTTTGTGTGGGCCGTTGGACTCTACATCGCTAACCCCAATTTGGCTGCTATTGGTCAAAAGTGGACGATGCAGCAGACTAGCAGGAGATTACAGGGCTGTGAGTGACTCGGACGACACCTCTGTCCAGCTGCAGCTGTCAGTTCAAACGATTCACGAGATTCTTTCGGAACAGATACGCACTTCCGATGACGTTGGCCTAGCGCCACAACTGCAAATAAACGACACGTCTGGTGCATGGGCGCACTGGCAAATCATAGAAGGTCATGATCGCCATCAGCTTGCATTCTTTTCTGTGGAACCAGGCACACTCTGCTATATTCCGAAGGATGCAGATGGCATTGCAGTTTGTTCGCGTTGTTCACAACGCCGTCGAAGATCTGGACCTCTCCAACATGCCGTGGAAGTATAAAGTTACTCTAGCTAGGTAGTGTGCTACCTCAACATATGTTCAAAAGCCAGAGCACACGAATGGGGGCACTTTCATCACGTATGTGTGGGACTTGGATATATCAGACACGTGACCAAGCTGGGTATCATTTGTGATAAGTCAAGGAGAGCTTGAAGCTCTGTATAGACCACAGTAGAGTTGGGATTTTTGCTTTTCTCATAGAAACTTCCTTGTCTTTCTCCTTGTATTCATGTCAACTACACAACTGTGCATGGACCGGGCTTGCTGTTGAAAAATGCCAGATGCCGTGAGTGGATGGCAAATCTTTCGGCTCGACCCGTGTAGGAAGAAAATGTTGATTGGATGATCGCGCAAACATTCCTACCTATCATTGAATGTCGGACTCTAAATTGTGCGAAGGGCGTCTTGAGCTGTTTCGATGACTTCAGGAACGGCTTGTGCGCAATTCGCTTCAGCAGGAGCTAAGTGGGACAGTCTTACACAGAACGGCCGCAAAAGTCACCAGGAGATAATCCAGCTCGCCATTATCTGCCTTTGGAGTCGACCAAATAGTATCCATAAGCTTGTCTCAAGAGGAGGCTGTCCGAGATTCTCCAACTCTCAACCCATTCTTTCTCCCCACCCTGTGACGTCTCACATTCACGTGTTTTGACGAACTGCTACTGCTAGCGTCGGTATATCTAGACCTTCTAACGCAATCGGAAGATCTCCCATAGGGGTACGCAATTCGACCCCTACAGCCAAAACCTCAACTAGCAAATACTGTGGAGCACTACACACGCCGTCGCTGCTCCACCCAAATACCGACACCGACATGGCCAACATCGACCTCCCGCTACCAGCGCGCAATCGTGAGAGAACCGAAAATTAAAAGCTCTAAATCTTTACTTCATTCGAAGAACTTTCTATCAACGTCCTCCTGCTCGGTCCCAACCTGGAATTGATACACGAAGCTATCTATATCTACCTTCTCACCTCGGTAGATTCCGATCTTTGGATCGCTCCTACCAGGGAACATGTTGCCGGTCAAAATTCTCTCCCTGTTCGTACTGAAAGTGACTTGCTCTCCAGACCAGTATAATTTCACATGGCCACCGCTGCTCTTCGCCAAGATTTCCAGCCCGACGTTATACACAGTCTGAGGCTTCACGTCCGTTTTCCACTGAGTTATGCGTCCACTTGTCCCGTTTGCTTGGTATGCGAGAAAGATTTCGTTGTTCTTGACTTCGAGGGAGAGTGGGATGTTCGCACCACCGTGCTTGTTGGCAACGTATTCTTTCCACTGCCAGACCATGAGGCTGTCGGGAATTGCGCCAAGAGCAAAACTATACGTCAGATAGTAGGTTTCCCCGGCCTTCGTCTGCTTAAACAAAGCATGCATTTCAGCACTGTTGGAGGAGTTGGCTTTACTGCCGGAGTACAAATTGTTCTGGTGGAACGTGGTACCCACCGAATATAGCCCTTCTTCCTGTGGAAATGCGCCGACTTTATCCCACGCCAATCTTCACCAGCTTTGATGAAAAGATCGTTCGTACTCGAATTGATCGCATCTCCTCGACTCTGTTCTAGGTTTAACCGCCCTATTCTCGATACGTCATCGCCACGCCCGGCTTTGTAGTCGACAAGGAGCTTCGAAAAGCCGCCGCTAGCGAGTCCGAGAAGAGACACAAGAGTCGTAATGCGCATTGCCGGTCCAGATGCCGAGTAAAATGCTACAGTAGTAGAGAGAGAGTTCTGGTTTGCCTTTTTACCTCTAAGGGGTTGTATTGTGAATGCGACGCTTTGTTTATGAGACTACCGCCTCATTATCAACCTCAAAGTAGATTGCTACATGCGGTTAAGGGGCTATGAAGGTAGCACAGCCCCTGACAGAAGCGATTAAGGTCATTTGCATAGCCCAATCTGGAAGAGATCTCCTGAGTTGGTAGAACGCCGCGGAATTAATTATGCGGACTGAAGGACGTTTTGTGTAGGATCTTCGAAAAATACACTCAGTCAACCCAAGGGAAATTACGAGGCGTTTTTGCTGGGGGCTGTTCTCTCAATACATGAAACCGTGGGGTGAGAAAGCAGGGTTCGCCCCTCGCCCTCATTGGCGAGGGCTTTCCTGACCCTGCAAATACAGCCTCACGAGCTGACCACCTTCCGAAAGCAACGGCAAATTCGAGTAACATGCACGCACAAGACAGGAGGCCGTCGTAGAACAAATGTCTTGATCCAAACGGACTGATTGGTTTGGCTGAAATTGCGCTCCGGTCGAAGTCCTCCTTCGAAAGCACTAAATCTGCTCAACTTATAAGCCTTACGATATTTTGTCAGTAACACAAACGACAACGATGCAGCTATTCGAAATGCAGTTTTCATTCATTGTTCTATGTTTTACAGCTCACTTTCTTAATACCCTGGCCCTCGGCGCAAATTCCTCCATGCCCCTTCAACAGAATCCTGCAAGCTTCGAAACGAATGGCGCAAAAGTCTTAATCCGTCCTACTTTGATCCCAGCCCCGATTGTTGGGGTTTGAACAAAATTCTAGCGACTGCCCAACAAAGTCTCAGACAAAACCGGACATTCAACTTTTGCGCTGCAGACCCTCATGTGGTTTTCAAGTACATCAACTCGAGTCTTTCGGCACTAAAGCCCAGTAAGCGACCTCTTCCCTGCGAAGTTCACCAATGGTATTATGGCAACTACGGCGGTAAAATGAAAAAGTCTTTCTGCCAGAACGCAACCGACATTAATCGACTTGCAACGCACCGCGACCCAAGTCCAGCTCATACACAACCATATGTAACTGTCGTCTATGGACCTCGGACTCGGTGCAACCTGAAATTCAAGGCGGACCTGAACTCGATAGGCGATCCTGATCTCGCAGGTATTGGCGTAAGTCAAGGCCTCCGGAAAGCCATACAACCTAGTTTTATGTCACTCACACAATCTTCTCAGGTCCTGACCTCGCAAATCATTGGGATGGTGTTGTTACTTTTCTTCCACTTAGCTGCTCTTTGGCCCACGCCGTCTCCGTTTGCCGACAATCTTTTGAAAACAATGCGGCAATTCTACGTCACTGCGACTGTGCTCGGATTCTCGGTTACAGTCGCCGCCCTAGTCACATTTTGGCGGCGGCGTTCGGGATCGAAGTCACTTCACGATAATTTCGGCCATGTCGACTTCTATGTCAACTCGATGCTTGCGCTAATGCCGCCACTATCCGCGATGCCAGCTATCGTACTGATCCTGATGCCAAGTATCCGAGATAAAAAAGATGGTGAATATATGACGCTCTGGGACGAGAAAGACAAAACTACAAAGCTTCGTGTGGCTCAAGTAGCCGTTACTATACTTTATACGTTTTGTATTGTGGTTATGTGGATCATATGGTCAGTTGGAGTAAGAGGTCAACAGAACCCTACTGAGATTGTGTTTGGCACCAGGTTGAACGTGCGTGTAAGCAGCTTTCTCTATGAGCATGCCAGCACTTACGTCTTCGTGGTCTGCATCTTGATGTCTGCGCTTCCTGCCGCAGGATCAGCAGCGTTTGCGGCCTTATCAGCATGGTATGGCATCCGCAAGATTGATCCAGACCATAGACGCCCAACATTGTTCTTTTTGAGAGACAGATGTCGCGATATTTTTTTCCTCTTCGGGACTCTACAACTTGCCATGATCTGGTATATTCGAGGACAAGCTGTTTACCAAGCGAACGGAACAACATCGGAAACGGGTTGGGGTTTTGGCCAAATCCTCATTATCTTCACATGGATACCTCTTTTATTGTCAATTTTGTCCGAGATATTTTCTGATACTAGCACTATATCGTGGCTCAGAAAAGTGTTTCATCTTCCTCAGCGTTGAGATTCCGAAGTATGTCAGTAGGATACATAATATTAGCTATTCGTTACAGTAGTGTATAGGTCTTAMTTCTTACTTGTTTTCATGCTTTCTAGTTGACAGTCTTTGTTTCATGTCAACAACGGCAACGATGTAGTTGCAAAAAAGCATCTTTATCTCGACGAGAAGAGAACTCTGATCGCTGTGGAACGGGCCGAATATCCATTTAGACAGATTATTGGATTAATTGACAGCCCTCGTTCGTCATCTAGGCAAGACCGAGGCGCCGAGTGTAAGCGGACTGACATGTACTACCTTTCACTCTGCTCCTCTGCCACGGATCTTGACGCGACATATTCACGTGTTTTCAACGACAGTTTAGGTCACCACGGATGTGTATCGACCTTCACCGACACTTCAAAACCGCCCATACCACGAACAATACAACCCGACAATCGACACACTCAGACTGAATGACCACCAGGTTAATAGCTGATTCGAATCACACCTCATTGCAACACCCCTGACTGCTCAACTTGTCAACAAACAGCAAAATGCCCAACATTGATCTCCCGCAACCGGCGCGCAATCGCGTCATCCGCATCACTAACGTCCACTTCGACGCCGATGAAAACACCATCAAAGATGTCTTCCAAGGCTACGACATTCAAGACCAGTACCGTACTATCAATACCCGCATCGGCACAAAGTCAATCGTGTACGTGCTTTTCGCACATGGCGCCGACAAGATCCGTGCTTGCAGCCTGTCTAACAGCACTATCTTTGATCGCGTGATCAAGATACAACCTGCGCCGTCGGGCAACTATCAGCGTGAGCCCGCAAACGCAGGCCATATGCAAACTGAATACTGACGGGTTGTAGTGAACGAGGAAGGCACGGGCTTCGTCAAGCCGGGTTCTGGCAAGCCAACTCCGACGAAGAATGTGCATGGTAACGCCGGACCGCACTTCATCGAGACCGACTTCCCGCAGCTTGGTATAACACGAGGTAACTTAGAACATGAATTTGGTTGCTGCGACAATTGTTTGCTCTTTCGTTTGCGCACAGCAAGCGCAATCCTGGATAACCGCGGAAAATAGTAACACCACAAAATAGACAAGCCCGCATCCGCACTGCCTTCAGGACCAGTCATCGCCCACTCACCAGCCAAGAATCTCGATCTGTCGTCTACCAGCATGTCGCCTCCTGCGAAGAACCACACCGCGCAAACACACGAAGCATCCCAGGGCGACATGGACTGTGGTACCAAGTCGCGCAATCACTTCCCATGGATGTTCCCCGATGCCGCGGAGAACTTCCAAACCAAAGCGCAATGGGACGAGTATTGCGCCAACCAAGCCGCTTTCAGGGAGTTCTACGAAAAGGCGGCGAGGATACAGTACGAAGACCAAGTAACATCTACTCGTTCGAGATCACGTCTTGGAGTACCGAATGGAGTTGATACATATAGTACGTCCTGCATCTTTCCACTTCCTCCTCCCCAGTCATACCCATTCTCTTTGAGAAAAATTCAGCATGCTGACGCAGCATAGTCCCACCAAGCAGCAAGAATTGGAACCTCACAAGCGGTGTTTCAAAGAATTGCGGCAATGATATGGTCACGGAAGGGGTGTGGTATGGGTTCATGCTAAGGCAAGCGGTGGAAGAAGAGAAGAAGCAGAAGGATAAGGGAACGCACGAGAGCGCAATAGTAATGGAAGCGGGAGGGTATCAAGAGGAGTAAGAATAGGGTTCTCTTGACAACAGGGCGAGACCCGTTCATTTTGGAGCCATCAAGACGCCCGAGTCATTAGATCCTCGTCGGTGGTTACATGTCGGTCTAAATTCCAATAGTGCGACAGCAATGATCGGATTGATCATCGAGAGAGGGCAATCACATACGCTTAATCATAGATATGCAATCGAATACGTGTGTATTTCCTTAGCAGGTGATGGCATGCATGCGTCTTCCTTGACGCCAATTTCGCCGATGTCGTCACCCGCACGTGACCTTGCGGTCGAATCGCGTCGCAGACCTTCCCAACACACCAAGGGCAGCACACTCACCTTCCTCATAGTGCCTAATCAGTCGTAAGATAGCAGTATCAACACTCTGCCAAATATTGTACACTCGCGTGCACTCACACTCGCCTCTCGACCCGTTTCCATCCCGGTCGCCATCTTACTCAGCGCCATTGCGCATCCGTGGGCAAATTGCAGACGGCTTGCCAGAGTGCGCACTCGAAATGCCTCGCGAGGATATCAAGGCAGCGAATAACGATGTTGCAGATACCGAGTCAACAACGCGCTCCTCCCTCCAACCAAAGCCGCATGTCGCACGACCCAGAACCCGCGTCAATGCACCCACCTTCAGCATCCTGGTCCAACGCAGTCTTCGCTCATCTCCTAGCCGCATTATCTCCATCCACAATGTACCCATCGCCGCTGCCGAAGCAGACATTCGCGCGTTGCTGGGTGGGCTACCGATGATTGAGTTCAAGCGCCGAAACGACCCTGAGGCTGAGAGACCGTCTAGTATTGTGTTCTTGCTATTTTCGACGGGCAAGGATGCGCGGGTTGCGTTTAGGAGGTTGAATGGGAAGGAGGTATCAGGACAGGTAGTGACGGCGGAGTATGGGATCGCGGTCACGGCTGAGAAATAGTGCGCGGGACGAGGCGAGCTGCAATGGGGCGAGGGACAGAAGGATAGGATATGTGTGCAACCTATGAGATGGGGAGAAGAGAGAAAGGGCGAGATTGATGAGAAGGCGAAGGTGATGTGATTGATAGAGGCGGAGGATAGGCAATACCGAAACGAAGGATTAGCAAGTGCGCAGCCACGAGGGTTGCTAGACCGTGGCCATGAAAGATGCACAAAGAGAGCAGAAAAAGTAAAGAAAAAGTTGCATATTATATCGGTGCTACATCGCTGTGTGCAGAATTGGTGTCAAGGAGAACTGGGCGGGTATCAAAACGAGGATGTGAAGTAAGAAAGCCCGGTCTTCGACCCAGAGAAAGCGAGGTGACGACACGAGACTGAGAGAGCAAGAAATTCGACCACAGGGCCTTGGAACGCTCAATTTTCTCCAGCAAGTCGTGAAGTGTGTCCCGTATCGCAATTGTGCTCATCCTCATACTCGAATTTACGACTCAGAGCGCCTTCCCAGATGCACGATCCTACCTGAGCCCATCCGCCTGGTAACAGCTCCCAAGACGGGAGCCAGAATCCTCTGCAAATCTTGTCATTATCCCCAGGATCGACAAACCCAAGCAAGAGCGTTAAAGCTTAGATTTTCATGGAGCAGATCGAGGTTGTGCAGGGCGAAGACGGAAGTCGGCATCGGAAGGGCTTGGTCGTGGAGACGGAACGTCAAGACTGCGCAAGACTTTGCGACCGGGCAGAGGAGCTTAATTCAACGACCCTCAGGGTCCGAAAAATGGGGGAAGAGGTTCGTTCGATTTGTGTCGCGTGAGCATCGCGCGGTCTTTGGTGATGCTGAATGTGCGATGTTGATGCTACTTGCGCGCAGCGTCGTTGAGTCGGTCATCTGGCACTTTTAGCTCTCCGTCCTGAATGTGGCCTAGCTTTCATTTTAGTCAGAGTCTGGACAGTTTCCTCGTTGATTATAGTTCATAGCTGATATTCGAGGAATTATATGTTTCCTTTTTGAGGCTCGATGGCTCGACTATTAGCAACGCGTTCTCGACTCCCACGCCGTTAGTGCAAAGATGGTGGAAGCTGAAGATGGTATGACTGGGGCGTCTGCTTATGGTTTCGCAAATGGGACCAGGCAATGCGACCCATCGGCCCAATTCTGTTCGGTGTAACCCAATCCAGACTGTGTAACAGAAATACCGCAGCACGAGATACCTTCAAGCGAGACACATGGTTTGTCACACTATCCGTGCTCCGGACTTCCTCAGCTTAACCAGCCCCACAGGCGGCACTCTCGGATACTTTACCTTGCATGCTTGCCGCAGTGACATGCAAGTGTCTCCAATGTGGCCTGGAACTGGGATCATTGCTGCTGGGTTGTAAGTGACCAATTACATCGCAGCACGTGTGACGTGAAAGGCGCCGATGGCTTATTGCACCCACGCTCACCAAGATGCCCAGGCGTTTCTCTCAATGCTGTAGCCCTTGGGGTACTGGGCTGTGAATATTGAGAGGGGAAAGACGACGAGAAAGATTCAATGACTGGGTAATTCTGAGCGATAGATGCGGCGAACCACCTGCTGGCTGGCGATCAACTTAGGATGCACTGCGTTCATCGATCTGAATATTAGGGCCTCGCTCGTCCCGAACTTCTCATCATCGTTGCTCATCTCGCTTCCGCCAAGAGTGAAGTCTCGCATGTGGCGATGGTAGGGCCGTCAGATCATCCATGTTAGCGGGCTGCTGATGGTGGAAGAACTTCCAGATGCGACTGGTGAGCGAAGGAATGAGCTTCCGAATCGTGTGGGCGGAGCTCCAATCAAAGCGCCGATAAGAGCACGATGCTCTGAACTGCAGGCTACCTGATTAGGCAGGAAGGAGCTATGTCTGGTTCAGTGGATGAGTTCGTGCAGACCTCACCAGCGCGGAACTCTGTAGCTCTATGAGAGCACTCAGTCGCAAGCATGGAGGCCACGCGACAGTATCGCGTGCGACCAGATTATGCTGCACAGTACCCGCTCCCAGTGCGAGATGCTGGTGATTACCCTGGAAAATCGGTTGCAGCAGACCCAGGGCCAAAGAACCACATCGCTAGAAGGCTCGTACCATGGCAAAACAGTCGGACCCACTCCAGGAACCATGCTGTCGGATTGCGTTCTGCTGTTGGTCGGCTCTGGGTCCCTTTACTGTTGACACTTGCACGTTTGCGGCAATGCGGCCAAACGAGCGAGTGCGCCTTAAGCCAATACTGTCTTCGGCGTCCCCCGTGGCAAGGCGTTAATGTAACCAGCGTTGCATCGATTACACTGCCTGGATGGACGTCGACTTCATCGACCTGACCGTCAAATGTCTAGAGACGCTGGCATCGACTTGCAGTCATCTCCACAGCGGCGAGACTGGCGCACTTGCTCAAAACACACACATCGAGTCTGGAAGACTGTCCGGCTGTGAGCGCGTGGGGGAAGACGCCTCGGAAAATCTTGGGGCGGGTGCATGGTGTTGCAGCAGTGAGCCGATGTGGAGAGACAACGACGTCCATTTAAAAGTACCCCGTGGGCAGATGGCGCGCGCTGATTGGCTGCATCCTCTACAACATGGAAACACCAGAATGCGCTCTGCCAAGCCATCATTCATCTTGGCTGAACTGCGCCAAGCCACTTAGCGCCGGGCAGGCTTTTCAAATTCAGTAGATCGAGTATCCGCTCCACCAAGTCTGCCAAATGTGCTTGACGGCGATGAAGCTACGCTGCCTGATCCTCGCCTAACCTCAATTCGCACGGAATGCCCGTGAGCTCTTGGCACCTCCCCACCAATGAGCACACTCGATATCGCAACGTGTGAACCCGCCGGTGTACTTCCGCATCCGTGGCTGCGCGAAGGCGAGCCATGCACACGGCGGATTCGCCATTGAGCTTGCGCCTGGCCCGTGTCTACCCTGGGCTGGATCCCTACGCTTTCGCAGCGAGGGTAGCACCCTCAACGCCGACACGAGACAACCGAGCCGTGGTAGATTGCACGCATATATATACGTCTCACGGGCGCCCCTACTCAAACCTGCAACCCAGCCCCAAGCGGACCACCACTCTTTACTAGACAGCTACCTGCAGCCAGCAGTGAACAGTACTCGCAATGGCCAGGCTCACTCAGTACAACTATGTCTTCGCCATCGGCACCTTCTTTGCCATGCTCGATGCCTACAACAACGGTGCTAGTAAGTACCAGCCTGCCATTCCAATCTATCTCCATACTTACATTCTCCAGATGATGTCGCCAACGCGTGGGCTACCTCTGTTTCTTCTCGCTCTGTCTCCTACCGCCAGGCCATGATTCTCGGTACCATCTTCGAAATGGTCGGTGCCATTACTGTCGGTGCCCGTACTGCCGACACCATCAAGAACGGAATCATTCCCAACAGCGCCTTCAAGGGCGATGCCGGTGTTCAGATGCTTGCCTTCACTTGCGCGCTCGCTGGTGCTTCCATCTGGGTCATGTGGTGCACCAAGCACTCTGCTCACGTTTCGTCTTCCTATTCGCTCATCTCCTCGGTTGCTGGTGTCGGTGTCGCTGTTGCCGGAGCCAAGAACGTCCAGTGGGGATGGAACAAGGGCAAGGGTCTCGGTGCCATCTTCGCTGGTCTCGGAATGGCTCCCGCTGCCTCTGCCTGCTTCGGTGCCATCATCTTCATGTTGATCAAGCTCACTGTCCATCTCCGCAAGAACCCCATCCCATGGGCTATCTGGACTGCTCCCTTTTTCTTCCTGATTGCTGGCACCATCTGCACGCTCTCCATCGTCTACAAAGGCTCACCCAACCTCGGTCTCAACAAGAAGCCGGCGTGGTATGTCGCGACCGTCACCGTTTCCTGCGGTGTTGGTCTTGCACTCCTCTCCTTCCTCTTCTTCGTGCCCTACCTCCACACCGTCGTTGTGAAGCGCGACCACTCTATTCGCTGGTACCACGCGTTCCAGGGTCCCCTCCTCTTCCGCAGGCCTGCTGCTGAGGGTGCCGAGGCTGCTCGCGTCCGCGACTATGCCGTTGTTCAGCACGACGAGGAGCTCAAGCCTGATCACATCTCCGAGTCCGACAATGGCGTCATTGGTAACGGTGATGCCGAGAAGGGTGTCGTTGTTGCCGAACACCGCCAGCTGAGCTACAAGGAGCTTGTTGCTCAGGGCCAGGAACGCTTCCACGCGAAGCTGCGAAACAAGAAGGGTCCTCTCGGCTGGGCCATGCGCTACCTCCACGAGAACAAGGTCCGATCTGGTGAGATCTACGAGAAGCAGAACATGATCATCACCCTCAAGCGCATTCCCGCCATGCTTGTTGTCGGTGCTCTCTACGGTGTCAACTACGACATTCACGCCGCTCAAACTGGTATCCACGGAACTCCCGAGGGTGCTCGCATGGAGCGTGTCTACAGCCACGCGAAGAAGTACTCCAACGAGGTCGAGCACACCTACTCCTTCGTCCAGGTTATCACTGCCTGCACTGCCTCCTTCGCTCACGGTGCCAACGATATCGGCAACGCTGTCGGCCCATGGGCTGTCATCTACTCGGCATGGAACACCGGTAACGCCGCCAAGTCCAAGGCTCCCGTCCCGATCTGGCAGCTCGCTGTTCTGTCCGCGACTCTCTCGCTTGGTCTCATCACCTACGGCTACAACATCATGAAGGTCATGGGCAACAAGATCACCTATCATTCGCCAAGCAGAGGTAAGCCACTCGCACATATTCATTGACATTGCACATGCTAACTCAAACCAGGTTGCTCCATGGAAATGGGTGCCGCGCTCACCGTCTTGATCTTCTCGCAATACGCCCTCCCCGTCTCGACCTCCATGTGCATCACCGGTGCCACCGTCGGCGTCGGTCTCTGCAACGGTACCATCAAGGCCGTCAACTGGCAGCGAGTCGGTCTCCTCGTCTTCTCCTGGATCATGACCATTCCGATCGCCGGTACCATTGGCGGTCTCTCCATGGGCATTATCCTCAACGCCCCTCATTTCCGTCGTTAAGCATATCGCATGGTTCTTGGTCTTGGTTCTTTACTACTCAAAATGTCGACTTCGGATACCCTCTTTCTTTCTGCGCGAGTCGCTCTCATAGCATGATAGACTTCGCACATACTGTATTTGAGTGCTGGCGATGGCTGGGTAGATGGCTGTAGCGTCATAGAGACAATTTACTTTCACTCACATCTATTACCTTGCTCCTTTGCGTGACTGACTTGTTCCTTGATGCATAACTATAACATTGGTTACAAATCAGGAATACTGCGCGGACGCACGGTCACGACTTCGACCCAGGTGACTATTGAAACAACCGCGGGGCCTCCACGTCCGCGTTCCTTGCCATCGACAACCCACACCAGCCATGGCGCCACGATACCAAGATCGCTCAAAACGACCCACCTCACTTGGTAGTGGAGTCTGCATCTACTCGACGCGCAAGTCCGTGCGGCTGCGTTAAGAGGTATCAAACTTACCATGCCCCGACCATCAACGGCCCGAATTCATCCCGGGAGACTGGACAGCTTCAAACATGTCGGCCTTGTTATCGAATGACTTTGGTTTACTAAACGTGCTGCATTTTGGGTGATGGTGATGGAGAGAGTAGGTGAGGCGAGTGATGCCGTGGGTAGGGACGTGGGTTATGGCGTGGTTGGGGCGGAGGAGGGGCTGGACGGGGGTCAGATGCTGGTGGGATGGGGATGGGTTGTGGGTTCTAGGCAAATGGAAAGCTATAGCAGATGGTTTGGTCGCTGAAGGTGGTAGTGGGATGTCGCTTTTCAGCAGAGGATGTCTCACGCCGGCAAAACTTGTGAGACGAGGCTTCATTCAAGGCACCGAAAAGTAAATTGAGACATACGACCTTGTGAGAAATTCGATGTTAAGAGCCGTTCATCTCATAACGTCGAATCTCAGAGTTTAGAATCCATTCATGGGCACTTCACTCCTTGGGCGGGCGTGAATCTGCCCAACGGAACGAAGAAATTGACGCGTACGGGAGACCACCACATAGCGTCATTGCGTGGGACATCTTTGAAAAGTAATTGAACTACATCCGAAGATCCTGAGCTATTGTAGTTCGGAGGCAGAATAAACATTTCCCAGGCATGTCGATCGACGTGCTGCTGCGTCTCCAACGAAGTCTCTACGCCGTAGCACTGCAACGAAGGTTGCTGATCACGTCTTGGATGAAGTTGTGACTTGAGACTTGTGCCGTCGAAGGATGTGGTATCGTCAGTGGTTTTCTCCGAAAAGGATCAGTCTTGACGTCGAAGAAGTGCATCGGTGGAGCACACTTTTTGATGATCCAACACCGACATTCCGCGGAATCGGGACATCGCAGATCGCAGAACACGAGGACATGATGATCAATGAATGCGTGAATAGATAAACGCATCCTTCGAGCCGGAGAGCTCCGCACTAGAGCTCTCCTAGCTTATTTACGGATCCACGCCCCTTGATGAAGAACACTCATACGCCCGATCTTTGCATTTGCTGATGAGCGGTACCACAAGCGCCGCCAATCTTCGTGATTGTGGAGAAGAATCTTTAGGGGAGGATCGAGACGTCGCTGATCCATGATCGCAACAATCAGATCCATTTAGTGGATGGGAAGTAGATGATCTATTAGTCTTGAGTCTTCTGGCGATGAAAATTCGCCAGGACAGAAGCACGGCAGCATGGTCGGGTGGCCGAGCAGCTTCGACGGATGCGGTGTCATTGGAATCGCATATTCCTTAGTTAAGCCTACAATTTGAGATCATGGGCATGCTCCCCAATGCTTTTGATCACGTGCCCGCAACTTCCCGGGACCTCAAACTCCCGCACAGCCAAACCATCAGCCTTGGGTACTTCGGGAAAGAGACTGGATCTAGTTCGGACGCAAGTCGCAATACGGGAGAGTCGATAGTGCTCCATCTCAGTCAACTCCTATCGGCCTCCACGAGCACGCCAAGCCTACTCCCCCTTCTCGACCCTTCACTACTCAGCTGCGCCCCATCGATGATCGACACAAGGATCTAGACCCATTCCCCGTATCTGGATAGACCCGCTCTCGACCCGTCACGATGCGATCAAGCAAAGCGACGAGAAAATGCCAATTTTCCGCACGATCTAGGCGCTGGAATTGACGAAGATCCGGAGGGTCGGAGGACAAGAGTGCTTGAGTTGGTACCAAGTGGTGCAAGAAGTTTTCCAAGGGCCGTATTGCCGGCTTGTCAGATGTGTGGCGGCGTGGGAAGATGGGCGAGCCAGTTGAGGGCGGAGATGGAGCACGTGGGCTTGGCGGCCGGTGGCGGGCTTGGAAACCGGAGCGAGTGGAGTTCGAGATGGTGAGTCTGGAAGTCTTCCCCTCTAAGCATTATGTGTGATTTAAACAACGCTCTTAAGTGTTCAGTGGCTGTCGAAGGTGATGATGGCTCAGATGTGTTGGTGAATGTGCAGCACCATAAACTTCCTGACGCTACAACTACAACATTGCACCAGCACTTCCTTCTCGCTCTTTGCCGCGGGCAAACCGGTGCGGTCGTCAATGGCGCACTGTTCCCGCCACCCTCTAAGAGTTGCAAATAGTGGAGCGATCAGTAGCCGGAAAGTCGTTTCTGCGACATTAATCGTTGCGAAATGATAAGCTCTGAGCCACGCCGTATCTGAACATGAAATGGTCGCACTGGATGCAGGATTGAAGAAGAAGTGAGAAATACACAACATGGGACTGAAGGAAGCAAGATATCAAGACGCATCGAAATTCGAGCATTCGTGACTGAGGCCCAGATAAAGTAAGTATCCAAATTACTCCCCTAGCCGTCGCACGAACTCGCGCATGAGCGAAGTCAAGCTCGAGCTCTCATTCGGACACTACGGCATGATTTTGCAAAAGTACCGAAAGGAAGTATCGCGTCCATTGGCCAGATATACAGATTACAAGCGTGGGTACCAACGGAACCTACCCGAATAGAGGGAAGCAATGATCCACTCGCAGAGAAATACAACGAAGACGAACTCCGTGTTTTGAGTTTGACGGTGTGCGAGAGTGGATCGAGGGTTTTCTGATAGATTCGTTTAGAGTGGCGAAGGGCAGGAAGCCGAGTAGGTCATGTGAAGCTAAGCAGGTTTTGCTTGCGGTGTGGGAATATGTGGTGAGGATGTGTATTCGCCTCGATGAAGGAAGCGTCGACGGTTTTTACGTAGCAAGTTTTGTGCTACACACATCTGTTCCAGCCATGACGCCTTCATGGGATCACTTTGAACTCGAAGGCAAAGTTTGAGAAGCTGCGGTTCCTTTTTCACGAAGTTCTGCAATGGCACTGGCACTGTGCCGTCTCTTTGGGATACCACTTTTGAATAATAGATCATTGATCGCGACAGGCACCGACCGCGGCATCTACTAAAGCATCATCTTAATCTACTACATAATTGATTGATCTTCGTGCACGCGTCACGACTCCTAGCAGCTAGAAGGTGGCCATCGCGTCGTGCACCTGGCTAACTTGATATGTAACTAATCATTGGCAAGATTTCGTTGACCAGCGGTATTGTTCCCCAATTTTTCAGATGATGAGAAACAAGACCTTCTATGCCCTATTCACACAGGCAGAGAGATAGCAGGCTATGGAGCCATATTTCCTTAGTGAACCATATTTGCGCTCATTATAGGCCGCCAGCTTCATATCAAATGCAGTTGTTGCAA
Source organism: Paraphoma sp. B47-9 (assembly GCA_001748405.1). Lineage (NCBI taxonomy): Eukaryota > Fungi > Ascomycota > Dothideomycetes > Pleosporales > Phaeosphaeriaceae > Paraphoma > Paraphoma sp. B47-9. Next base: position 377,984 of record BCLK01000262.1, read on the forward strand.
CGGTGGGTCGATCAAGTACCGCCAGGTATCCCCAGTTCCCCTCAATGCTCTTTGATCCGAGCTTAGGATCCAGGTTTCAGGCCTACGAACAAGTCCAATCCGGACGTAAGTGTTGGGTTTGGTTGTTTCTTTCCTCAATGCTAGAGCATACCAGGATCCGGAATCAGGCTCGTCTTCAAGCCAAATGCCCCATATTGCAACTGGTAGCATGAATATCTCCTTTGATGCTCGCTGCCATTTATAACCCATATCGTCCAAGCAGAGGTCGCCAACCATGTTGCCCTGTTCATTTGAATAAACATATTGATGATCGTACCGTACGCTTTGCAATCTCCCCATTATCGTGAGCTTGGCATCACGCACTTCGCCAAATCTGTTTTCGCCTACTGGTGTTGCATGCGCAGAAATGATTTCTATTAACGAACCGAAACAGTATGGATTATTGAACTGTGCCATGTGATACCTTCCAGCAGAAGGCTCCACGTCGAAGCGATTGTGATAGATGTGGGGCATATGAATTCTTCTGTCACAGGTGTACCATGACCAAGAGGGTCCTGGCATGGCGGGTGGGTGTAGGGAGCGACGCGACTGTGATCGGGACATGACTTTGTAGCATAAGCCAAATGCCAAGTCCTTGCGCCACAATCCAGCAACATACTCGTCACCAAGCTTTTCGGCAAAGCGCGATGCGATACCTGATAGTGCCGGTAGACGATCACTGCCTTGAGTCAAGCACAAGTTGGTGTATGTATAGAGTATCCTGTACCATTTGTGGAGGCCTTCTCCATACGTCTTGAAGCTCAAGGCGTCTTTTGGTGCGTAATAATCGGGACCCATATGAGCGGTGTATGGGATCAGAGGGACACGCAGGTGCTTATCAAACTGCGCCATTGAGCACTCAAAGTATAGGCTCTCGTTACCGAAGTAAAGCCATCGTGGGGACAATAGGCGTTCTTGTAGGACCCAAGCCCTTTCGGCCAGAGGCGAGTGGTCCCAGTCGACGAGACCGTAGCGATCAAGGTATGGATGGATAAGGCGGACTGTATCTTGATCCATTGTGCCCGGCCATTGGACAGGTAAGTCGCACCAAGCGTTAACTGGAGTGGATTGTAGTCCACGGTGAAATCCCCCATGGCAGTGACTTGCGTAAGGCGACGCTAGAGTCACAACACAATCGCTATACACCTTACCCATGGACGCGCACTCGTGTTGCCAATCTGACTCATCATCTTGTATGATGCAATAGCTATCGATCCAAAGATAGCGATAACCGAGCGAGCGCACAATATCGACCGCGTCTCGGAATGTCTTGGGCATTACATCCGTGGGCATAGCGGCCATTCGACTCGAGAGGTTGGCTTTGGTTGTTGATGGCGGTTTCGACTTGCCCCAGCAATGGCTTAGTGTGACATAAAGTCCTTTTTGACCACGAGTATCGACCAGCCGAGGTGGTGCACCATTGTTTGCCTCTCCTACATCAATGAGTCGTGTTGGAAGGTCGGATTCGAAGGGCGACGGACAGTTCGGATGTTCCGCATGGCATTGCTGCAACCATTGCCGGCACAGACCTATGTCCGTATGATGCAACAGATTGCGTGTGCCGATGTTTTCCGGTGAATCTTCAGATGAAATGACGCCTATGTAACTTCCATTCTTTTTACTGTTATACATTAATCCCGCCACTACCCCATTGGCGGGAGCAAAGTCACGGTGTATTTCCTCGACCATGATTGCGGTGATCTGGCACGGTCCGGTTTCTTCTTCATTCTTCGTGGTAGCCTCAAGATCTATTTTTGCTCTTTTTGTCTTCTCCTTCTCGGCTCTCGGTTCTTTCTTGTCCCAAGGCTCAGGCTCCTTGAGAGTTTCCATGAAGAAGAGGCATACGGGGCAACCCTGCAATGCAGAATTCCGGAGAAATTTGAGGGAAGGCTGATGTAGAACAGAAGGAGGGCGATCAGTTATATCCCACTCGCTTGGATCAAGCACGAACGCGAAATCTGTGTTCGCGCAAACTTCGCAAAGACGATCCTGATTACCCATGTTCAGAGCACTGGGTGGTTTTGGTGATGGAGGATCCAGATAGGCGGTTGCTAAGTTGTGCTGATTGAACTCGAGGTGGGGAAAGGCTGAGACAAGCTGAGTAGGCAACAGCGAACAACAGCTGCTTTCGGAAACTTTAGGCGAGATCAAAGCTGCGCCAATCTTGAGTGAGTACACCTTCCTGAATCCGTGAATGAGCCTGAATACTTGATCACATGACAACTTCGCAACATATCAATTGTGCGAAGTTTTCCTAATTGCGCTTTCTGCACTTTAATTGGTGTTTCCACCACGCTCTCGACCCCCTCAACCGCCACCTACCCACTCCACACTCCTAAATCCATCCACAACCTCCTCAAAAAAAACTTACTTCTCTCATCTCACACCATGACCTCAAAGAACATCACTCCTCGCCACAACACCAGCCTACCCCAATTATCTCAAACCCGACTATCCGCACGCCCAGAACAAAATGAACCAGCCCACATCCACACAACCCCATCTAAAGCCGTCCACCCACACCCACACCCAAAGACTTCCATCCCAGTACAAAACTCACAACCCTAACAATCTCACCATCCACTCATCCAAATCAACACATATTAATCATATTATATACCAGCATACTAGACTCTCTTAACTACTCCTAGCTAGGCAAATAAGCAAGCAAGTATGCTAGTATGCTACACATCTTATTCTCGTCCTTAAACTCCTAGTCTGAACACATCTTTAAACCAGGAATCACCATTTAGACAAACATACCAGTCGACACATCAAGTCCCCATCTCCTGAATCTATTGAACCCTCGTATTCCGATCCACCCATTCCATTTCATCTCATTCCATGAGTCGAAGCGTCTTGCGCGACCCGCGGTCGATATCGTTCGCTTGCTCGGCTATCGGCATCTTTGGATCGACAGCTTTTGCATCTGATCCAATCAATCTGTAGGCAACTTCTTCATGAAAGCGAGGACTATGCCGCCCAAATATGGGTTAGTTGCACTGGGAAAGATGACTTAGTTATGTTTTAAAACTAACGCTAGAAACAACTTAGGCTGTTTTCTAAGCGCAGTTCTCCGCCTTGCTCTATAGACTATTTGAACTACGTAGCCTTTCTAACAGGCAGTCGTTCGATCTCGAATATGGCTTTGCCGACTCCATCTACAACCTCGCCGTCGCCATCGCCTACTCCGACGCCGCCGTTAGCGCAGCTACTATTGTAGTCCTCGCAGTTGTTATTGCCGTCGCGATTATCGCCGCTAGAGGCAGAGCTGCTTGCGCAGCCGGTGATACAATTGTAATGTTACCGGGGAATGCGGGGTGCGCCACCCGGCGGGTAAGTGCAGCTTATTTTGCCTATTGCGGCTTATGGGCCTGGTAAGTAGCGACAATGGGGTTGATAATTAGCCTCTGCCCCTCTAGCGATCTACACACGCGAATTAGTACCTCGTGGTGACATTCGCATCAAGGCAGATCTCCTCTACGACGTCTGCAGAGCCGCGCCACCATCAGACGGCTTCAGAGCTTGACGCCCCTGCCCAGAACAGAACAAAGAGCAATTGCCAACGGACACACCTCCTAGCCTCGCCAGCACAAGCTCGGTTGTCGCCAAGACTGCCCACGATCACTAGTGGGCTCACATACATGAAAATAAGCGAACACCCGGCCATAGCTGCCTCAATGCATAACATCACACTAACACACGCGACACTGCGGCCGGCTTTCGTATATACTCCCCCCGTTGGCGGCCTTAAACTCTGCGCGACTAGCATTGCGCCACTACTTGCATCATCTTCCCACAGACGACATATTCTATCCTTCCACGCAGCGAACTTGGTACCGTTCAAGCGGTAGCGGCAGGCCACGCGAACTCTATCCCGGATTTCCTTAGGTGCACGTGCGAGCCGATGCTACCTATTGGCTCTGGCAACGCCTCAGGATATTAACCATGCGACCAAAAGCAGGGGCTTCTACCCCGGATCTACCTCCTGGACCCTTTCGTTGCGGCGACAGTAGTTTCAAGCGAATTGCCGCTTTCCTGTGAACTAAAGATGTTGGTGCCGTCCTAGTCGTATATGTGCGCGTTTTGACGACGGAAATACGCGCTGGCGGATATAGCATCAGGCAAACTTATAAAGAGGGTCCTGTCCTGACCCATGTACTGCATACTCCTACAGATAGTTCAATTGGTCATCGTCTTGCCGCACCGCTATTGTCATGAACGAAATTCCGCCCGAGCGACTGGCTATGTTGGCCCAAGAGAATCAAGGGCCCTCTACCAGAGCCATCGTCATTGCCTTTACGGTCATTTCTTTCATTTGCGTTTGTCTTCGCTTCTTTGCACGCATCACTTGTCAACGTTATGTTGGCTGGGAAGACTACATGATTGCATTATCGATGGTAAGCTACACATTGCACTAGAAGTCTTTCATTATGCTCGGCAAGGGTTTTCTACTGTCCGACCATGACTCGGGCGACATGTTGCTTTGGGTTTGTTTGATCTAACCGTGTCCAGTGCTTTGCCATCGCCATGGCAGTATGCCAAGTATACCGTGAGTTACCAATCTCGTATTCGTGGTGTTGATCATAATGGAAACAGAAGTCGAACGTGGGACCGGAAAGCACATGATGTTCCTTGAGTTATCTGCAGTAGTAGAAATCCTCAAGATAGGTGCCACATACCAAGTTTATCAAAATGGCATGGCTCACCAGTTCAGTTCCTCTACTTCAGCATTATCGCGTACTGCATAAGCTTGACTTTGACCAAGATGTCTATTCTGATACAATACCGCCGCATCTTCTCATTGCGTGAGACGCGCATCTGGATATACGTCGTCATGGGTATTTGTGTCGCATTTGGCATCGAATCAGTCCTTACCGGTGCATTCACTTGCATACCTGTCGATGCATTCTGGGACTTGACGAAACGGCCAACTGCCAAATGTGTAAACGAGAACGCGTAAGTATTACCCATGTATATCAAGTGCCTTTGCGAGAACCTGCATATAATAGGCGGTCATGTCCTCCGATTGAACAAGTCCCAAGAATATCACTAACGGGTTTCAGGTTATACTACGCCAATGCCAGCCTGAATATCGTAACCGACCTGCTCGTCGCTCTCTTGCCCGTACGATCAATCTGGGGCTTGCAGATACCAAGGAGGCAGAAGATTGCACTGCTCATCATCCTAACCCTCGGGTGGTTTGTGTGCGTTGTTTCGATGCTTCGCCTGCACGCTCTCGTTGTTCTGGCCCAACATCCCGAGGATGCAACCTGGTACAGCACCGGCACAGCATACTGGTCCGCCATTGAAATCAACCTCGCAATAGTTTGCGCTTCGACTCCTGCTCTCAAACCGCTTGTAGTTCGAATCGTCCCGGCCTTTTCTACGAGAACCGCCAGTCTAGGAACTGTTTCCAGATACGGTACGACGCAAAATAAGAGCGGCAAGTTTGTGGAACTCGGCAAGAAAACGTCCGCGACTGAGAACTTGGAGTTGGGCGTTACTCCGCGGATTACGGCGCTGCCTGCAGTGAGTCATGGCTTTGGTGGAAAGGTCATACATGTTCGACATGACGTTGAGCGACACACGCTGGAGCATAGCGATAGCGAAAGTGAAAGGTACCTTGTTCCTTCATCCTCTGGTGCTCCGCGCCAGCACTAGTTATACTTGTAATGGTCATGATGCTTCTTCACTTCGTTCCCCTTCACTGCAAAACATGCGTGGTGCTTCACAGACACCAACACCACATTTCGGAGCCATACAACAATAATTAATACAACGACCTGGATACCGCTGCCATCTCCGGGTATAAGCCGTCCAGCCGATAAGGCACCCAAAGCATAGCTCAGACGTTAAAAGCAGATGTTATTTACCGGTGGGAAAGTTACGTCACAATCCAACCACCGGACCGCCGGGTCAACGCGAACGCGAGGCGGTCCTGTATCCACTAACTTAAGTAGAGACTAAATCGCGGCTTCCATCTCCACTACGCGCCGCCATCCCCGCCTTGCTCGATTAAACTAAGGCACGTGTTGCCCGCTAGAACAGCACAATTCGCGTGCTCGAACCCATCGCGGTCTCCATCTCACTACGCGCCGTCATCCCCGCCTCGCTCGCTTGAACTAAGGCATGCGTTCCCACTAGACTCAGCACAATTCACGTGCTCGAACACATGGTAGATCTGTTCCTCCCTACGTAGCTGGCGTTCTTTGTCAATCCTGGTTGTGACATACAGTCTTATACAGGTCTTTCGCGTACCTAAAGAGATAGATACTCGACTTGCGCGCCTTTCCAACGTGCATCCTCTCGCACATGGTTTGGTCATATCTTCGCTGGCACTCAAAGCCACGACATGTCCACCACGCTCTAAAGCTAACATCCAGCTTGTCCCACATTTGCACGTGAAAGAAGTCAAGAAGTAAAGTACTGCCGATATGAACAGATACATGCAAAGATAAGATAGTATTTGATACGTATGCAAGATTTCCAGGTACCTTACTAATGCGCCTTTTCACATCCCCTCCCCCTCCACACCTATCCCCCCCTTTTCACACCATCATTCCCCTTTCCGTCCCCTCTCCCTTCCTCCTCATCCCAATCCCCATAACTACATCCTCCCCATCTCCCCAAAAACCCTCTTAAAAACCCTCATACTATTAAACAAATTCACCAACCTCAAGCGCTCATTATCCAAATGCGCAGAGTCACTCGCCTGGCCACAAGGTAAATGCGCAGCGGGGGCGTTGAATTCTTTTTCCAGGAAGCGGATGCTTGGGATCGAGCCGCCTTCGCGGATGTATAGAGGTTTTGTGCGGGGTGATGGTGTTGTGCCGTTTAATATTGGTGGGAGGAATGGGGAGGGGGAGGAGTTTGGTGTGTCTGAGGAGGAGGGGCGGGAGTCGGAGGATTGGGCGAGGGTGTTTGATGTTGCGGGGATGGATGTGCGTTTTGTGTGGGTGGTGGGTGGGAGGGTTGATATGGTGTGTGGGAGGGTTGATGTGGTAGATGGGAGGGTTGATGTGGTAGATGGGAGGGTTGATGTGGTAGATGGGAGGGTTGAAGTGGCGAATGTAGTAGTAACATCAGGACTCTTCAGCGCATGCACACTTTCTCTCCGTTGCCCCAACGTCGGACCCCAGACATCCATGATAGCTTTCTCAAGAGTCTGGAAGAGTTCGTTATTGAAGTCGCCCAGCCATGGTTCAGCTTGGTGGTCGATGGTAACTTTGAGTTTGTTCTTTGAATCGAGGTGTTCGAATTCTGATTCCAGGTACTCGATTAGAGATTGAGCGACGGTTGAGGCTTCTTGATTCGGTACTAGACGCATCGACAATGCAGCCTTGGCGAGTCGCGGGATAATGGTAGAGTTTTCTGGCCCTGAGGTCTGGAAGCGATGGATCGTCAACGAGGCCTCGCGCCATCTGCGCATCAACGACTGAGCGAGTTCCTCGGGGTCTCCGAGATCAGGATTACTCCGAAGAAGCGTCTTGGTAATCTCGGTATACAACTCCCTCTCGTCTTCGGTGAGCGGCAAGATGGGATCGTAGAAGCCTGGTATCTGCACCTTGCCATGCGGACCAGTCAGTTTCGACAACAACATGACGAGGTCCTTGAGCGGCTCATCAAGCAATGCGCTTCCGTCCACACCACTATGCAGATCAGGATGCTTGCTCTCCACCTGGACAGTAGCGTGTATGACGCCGCGCAGACCATAGGTGAGACATGGGACGTGGTCGTCCAGCCAGTAGCTGTTTGCCAGCAATATCCAGTCAACATCCCCAATCAGGTCTTTCCGCGCTTGGATGGCTTCCTCGAACCCGCGAGAACCACTCTCTTCCTCGCCTTCGATGAGGAAGATAATGTCCGAGTCTAGCTTCTGCTCATTGGCCAGCTCATGTGCGGCATATATAGCAGCCATGATTGGGCCTTTGTTATCCGACACGCCGCGACCATACAAGTAGCCGCCCTCGCCAGTCAGCGCGAATGGGTCATGCTTCCACTTGCCATGCTCATTTTCAGCCGGAATGACATCGTAGTGGCCATAGAATAAAATCTTCTTGCGCGATGCCGCAGTTGCTGGGTTACCACGGAACTTGGCAAACACGATAGGATTGTACGGTTCTGCAGTGTTGATCATCTCCGTGACAGCACCAAAGTTCTGAAACACCGATCTGAGATACGATGCACCTCTTCGGCAATCGGCACGATACCTGGGCAGAGATGATACCGTCCGGAAGGAGACGAATTGGTTGAGCGACTCCACCATGAGATCTGGGGGTAAGATTAGCCGAGCGAATGCGGTGCGAGTACGTGTACCAACCATTATTGCTTCTCTTAGCGACGGCGTTGGGCTCCGCGCAGTCCTTGACTTCCCAGATGACGATGGTGTTATCGTTGCCACCCGTGACTAGTGTTGGTTTGTCGTTGAACTTGGTGAATGCTGACGCGAGGATCAGGCCGTCATGCGCCTTGAAGGAGGTGATGGACTCGTAGTGCTCGTTGAATTTCTGCAGGTGTCAGCGGTGGCGATCTGAGCGATTTAGACGTCTCACCTGAACACGTCCGGACTTTCCGCCAGCGTACAGCACACCGGCACCGAGCGTCAATGTATGGACATCGCCCGTGCTCGCCTTCAGGCTCCTGACCAGCTGCCTCGTCTCGAGGTCCCAGACATTGACTTCGCCGTCGAATCGTCCGCTGTAGAGGAATGTGCCTTCTCGTGCGAGCGATAGTATTGATTCACCCTCTTCCCTGCCGTCTTCCAACGAACATATGCTTGATATCGCACCGCCTTGATCCGGATCAATGTGCCACAGGATTATCCTGCCATCGCCTCCGCCTGATACGAGGACCTCTTCTTCCGGTGCTTCGGGGAGAATACCCTTGCCCAGCAGCATGCAGTGAACGTATCCATAGTGTGCAAACTGGTGAATGTCCTGCCCGTTGATCTCCAGCTCCTGCCCTCCCACGGCATCCCTCGGCCTATTGTCCGCACCACTCGGCTTCGGCGTCTGCACGCCGCCTGGACCGAGCGAGTCGAAGAAGCGATTCTTGCGCTCAGAGGGGTGCGAAGCGAGTTTGGGTCGTGGTCGCGTGTCTTTCTCCTTGAGGTCGTACCACTACATCGATCAGCCTCGTCCATTCTTATCTCGCGTCTCATACCTGTATGCTGGTGTTCTGGGCTCCAAGATAGACGGTGCGGTGGTAGGTCGAGTATGCGACGCAGAAGATGTCGCCAACATCATACGGCGACCAGAGAGCGTATAAATGTCGAAATGTCGATGTGCACCAGACCTATCTAGTCAGCACTTCCTCGCTATCACACTACACGCCACGTACATTGATGATCGGATCCGTCGCGCTCGAAAAGAGCAGCTTCTGGTCCTGCGACAAGCAGAATCCAAGCACGCTGCCCTTGTGCGCATGAATCACTCTCCGCCGCTCGTACGTGTCGAGGCTATAGACCTGCCAAATTCAGCCCTATTACCTCATACTACACCCTCACCACATACAAGTATCTCGCCGCCCTGCGTGCCCGCGAACAAATACTGCCCCGCGACAGCCAGCGCCAGAATGCTCTTGTCATGCTTCATACGATGCGCCAGCACCGGCGTCCGGCTGACGGGCTTCTCCGCGCCGTTGGTCTCGGGCCCAGCTTCATGGTGCGGGAGCGCTGTCATTGGCACTTGTCAGCCTGGCTTCATGCGGGGTCGTGGATGCATGTCGCGTGGTGTTGTGAGGCTCCGCTGTTGGCGCGCTGCGATGACGGAAGAGCCAGGGTCCACTGTGCCGCCGCCGCCGCTCAACCAACAACAGTGTGGTGTGGGGGTGAACTATCGACGCATCGGATTCATCCCACTCTCCTCCACCAACCAACGACATAACGTACCTTTGACGACCACCGTCTTGCGCACCTCTTGCTCCGTCATGGAGCGCGAGAACTGGCACATGGCGCGTTCTGCCGTGCCGCAGCCGGCGATGAGATGGAATGGGAAGAGAACCGGCGAGTCCGACCTGCTGCGCTCGTGGTACGCCGTCACGGGCTCTGCGTGGAAGAAGTGCGATTCGTAGTCATCTTCGTCGTGGAGCGTGATGTCTGAAGCAGACTGGTATCCGTCCGACGACGAGTCGTCTTGAGTGTCTGCGCACGGTAACATGGCCTCACCGCTGCGCCCTCGGGGGGCAATGTTAGCTATGGCGAGCGATATCTGTGCGATGGCGCGATGCGTTGCGCTCAATTAACTACATATATCAGGCCGCGGTTGCAACCTGCAGCACCAACTTATCACTATCTACTTTTTGCGTCTGGAATGATTGATTGCATCGGCGTGGGAAGTCGCTGCTGCAATCGCTCTCAGGTGCATGCGTGCTGCGGGTTACGGCTGGCCACTGGATTGGCTTTGTCCACGATGCAGCGCTGTGGCACGCCTTGCTTTTGTATTGGCTGCTCATTGTGACCCCTTACTCATTCGATAGCGCTCAACACGTGTTCGCGCATAGGAAGAGCTCATGCGTTAGTCAAGTGCTGTGACGTTCAGGTCGATCGGTGCCTTTCTGCGTGTGTCGTGATGGCTGCCATCGTCTCGTCTGTCGGTCCGGCATCGGGCGGCCGCCCGATGCATGCCCTCCCGCCGCTATCCACGGGAACATACGCGGCGGGGATGAGCCGCCGTGCAGCCGAGTGGGCCTCACATGTGCAGCAAGGATCACCTCAGTTGTCAGGCTCTCCGAAGATGTTCCGGTGGAGTGGTCGTGTGTACTGCCCATGTTGTACTAGTAGAGTAGGGAGATTGCAGTACCTCTTAGTACGAGGTAATTCTACCACCTACTACATGACAGCCCGCGAACACAATGTTTCGCACAGGCGATAAACTAGGCTTCACCTTCTTTGCTCGTCCGTACTCGCAAAATTGCCGCTCGCCATCGTTCCTTGATCCAAGTTTCAAAGTAAGCTTCTCGCAGTACAGCACGTACAGATACAGCTAGGCCAAACCGTGTCCATGCCATTCCTCGCCATCTTGGCTCTCTGCCACGGCACTTCTCCCCTGCAAAAGTCCAGAGCGGGTGCTTACTCACGCCATTTCTGGGACTGAAACAACATGGGTACTTTTCATGCGGGGAAATAGAACAGCGGGAGAAGGATGTCGTGTTCTCTAGGTCCCAGGATCCATGGTTCTGCTGACCAAGAGTCTCCGCAGCAGATTTCTTCTATGTATAACATCAAAAAAGCCTCATACAAGGCTCGAGATGAGCGAACTTGGTATGTCATTTGGTGCTTCGGATGAGTGGATGCGTCTCGGAATCAGGATGCACACACACGCTACGTCGCAATGTATGCCTGTTGCTGCACGAAATAATCGTCCACGAGCGATATCAAGCTGTCTTGTGTCTAGTCGCCGAATTGCGAATGCTCCAAGTACTCGAATTTCGAGAAAAGGAGGGCTGAGGCTGTGATGAATGACAGCACACTTTGCACGCCTTGTGGAGCTTGATACAACACTCCACCAGACTTCCGGCAAAGTCTGCGCAAAAGACCTTGAGATTCGTACTATTCTTCTTGACAACCGAGAAACGCCGTGTGCGCGAGTGGGTGCATGATCATCTTTGATTCCGAATCTAGGGTCCTTGAGCACGTCTCTGACCCGATTGACTTTCGTTCCACTCCTTGCATCGTCCACGGCCCTGGAAACCCACAACACCAGATCCTTCACGCTGTCGGCATTCATATTCGGTAGCATCTGGCGATGATCCGTCACGGTTTCGCGACAGTCCGTCATGGTTCAGCTAGGCTTTGTTATGCGTGTAAGGCTGTTTTGAAGTTCGCCCAAGCAAATATTCCAAATATCATCGCTGATAAACTTGGCAATCTAATGTCGAATGGCTCCATGTCGCGCTTCATAGAGGATGCCTCGGTGTAGCCGTGGGTTTCGCGGTCCGACATATATCTGCACGGAAGCCGCGTATTCCCGTGAGGATTTGGAATCGAATTCCTTCCAGAAGGCCACTAGAAATTATGTTTGGCAGAGAAGGTATACCTCGGTAGCTTTCCGAGAAACATGACGATTTTAGTCCTTTGTCGCACGTCGAGCCATTCCTTCGAAGTCAGTGGAACAATTGCTCTAAGCGATTCTCTACTTCATCCCACGCGATGGTCTTGCTTAAACAATGGTCTTTTGAACTACTCCGCGTAGTTCTGGTACAAGATCGACTGCTATCCTTGCTCCTAGAACTCCGTAGTAGTCGGTCGGCCCGAGTATACTAGAACTGCCGGGTATCCGAACATCGAATGCGTTCTTGTGCCGCGCTTTCCCCCTGAGTCGAGCGATGTAGATCTGGAGAGATGAGCCGGCATGGTGCCTAGGGTGAATCTTGAAACACATCCACTGGACCGTAAGCATAAGAAAACAGTATTGCGCCTTAGTGGATCGGCCCGTCGCATTCTTGGACCCACTAGGGAGTTTCATGTATCCTGGCGTACTTTTGAGATAGAGGAGAGAGGCAGTCGTTTGGAACTCCAGATGTCACGATTCCCCGTACTGCCGCGCTAAACCATTCTCAGAACAAGCAGCTCATTGGCGCTAGACTTCACTTCCCACATACTGAGGCATAAGTGGTATGCTGTTGAAAATTATCGCACAGGCTCAGGAAGCGGCCACAGAGACTCATGCAATGAATATCTCGAAGATGTTGCGTACATTCGACTTTTCAGACGTGGCTACTTTCGTGTACCCAGATCGTAAAGCGGTCGGTGCTGCCATCTCGAATTTATGTCTTCAAGACTCATTTGGGACCAAACCTCTGTGTGGCCTTGTTATTTACTGCTATAATCTTCCGATCAAGCGTGACGAGGGGTGGTGACATTGTGAGGCTTGTTGTCATGGTGTTTGGTGCATGAGAGGGGCAACGGCACCACGTCCACCTTTCTACACACATGAGCGAATGAGCGTAACAAGTTCTCTTGTAAGAACCCAGGTCAGTCGAAACCGAAGTAAAAAGCTCAAGCCACGCCCTCCTTGATCCGCTCTTGAATCATGGCTTCGATAAGTGCTGGTGTCAGCAGTTCCTTCCAGCTCTGTTGCAAGACCGAGGCAACCCATGCTCGTGAAGGATATCCGTCCACCATAGCCCGATGTCCAAACACTTTGTGCGCAATAAATACGAACGCTCTCGCCGTGCTCAAAGCCAGAGTACGCCTCTGCCCGAATTCCTTGGCGACTTCAAGCATAACCTCGTATGCCAAGGCATCGTAATTCTTGCTGTAATCAGCCTCGATTCTCGTGAAGCTTACGAGACTGAGAAGGCCGTAGATGGTATCTCGTGGATCCGCACATTTGTTCGAGTTGTATCGTATCATACAACTAGTCAGGCTAAATTCTTTTACTTTGCGACGCGGCATTTGGCCAGCACCGTCATCACCGCCGCCCCACTTCTGCGTAGTAGTAGCAGACCCGAAGCGCCGGTCTCGGAAAAGATTGGCCGCGGATTTCGGAACGCAATGGAGAGAAATCGTCGTTGCGAGATCGCACATGGGCGACTCGGGCACCCAGACACGGCCACATAGCAGCCAGACTTCGCGCGCGAGGAGGATTTCTTGAACGATCCAGATTCGTTCAAAGTATAGGCTGAAGAAAAGTAGCTGTAAATACTCCGTACGTCCACTTGTTGCGTAGTGCTGTGCGGCCATGACTTCATACTCGTCGCAGCCAAGCCAAGCTACGACATAAATACATGTGCGGTATATTCGGCTCATGAGACGAACTTGGTGATTTCGCTCCTGGGTCGACGACTGATCGATGCAGATATAATCTATCCAGAGATACTTTGTGTTGGCTGTGTCGTTCCGGAAGTGGAGCAGGAAGTTGAAAAGATTCTCCCTGACTGTGTAGATCATGCCGTTCAAACGGATAGTGTGCGATGGTGTCGTTACTGGACCCCACATGTACGAGATTCCAATGTACGACGGAGCATTTTCGATACGAAAAGCCTCTAGTTCGCAGTGAATTGGAGACTTGGACGAACCGGGGTGTAGTTTCAGCAGGCGGAATTGCTGCTCAGAGTCGTCGAGTGGCATGTGAGTGAATTTTATAGTTTGCTCCGACAAGAGCGACATAGTGAGTTTGGGAATGGAAAAATCGCAGAAGCGGCGCGTCGGTGTATTCAATGCATATAAATGTGTAAACGACCCACAACCTGGCCAAGATAGGAAAGTGGTGTCTTGACTAGGTGGAGCGGGGCAAGAACACCATGCGACCGGCTTGAAAAGTCCGGCGTTTTGTCGCCATGACATAAGACTATGCTTACTACTTTCCAATAAAGATTTGAAAGCACCAAATATTGACTCTACGTATGAACACTCTGCGTATATGAGCATTCTTCGTGGGCGCGTTTCACGGATGAAATGGCTCACAGCTGAGACTTCCCACTCCCAAATTAGGGCGGTCGACACAGCGCCACAACGAGAGCTCACGCCCACCAAGTGTATTTTTGATGCTTCCATAAGCACAAGGGCTCTTCCACGTGCAGCTCACTCTACAACCCAAAGATCAGGCTCGAGTATTGATAAGCGTATAAATGGACGACGGATCCAGGATCAAAATGCGATACATGGTACATTCGTACTTGCAAGAGCCGCCCTCGAACATAAGAGAAGGAAAAAGTATATATACAAACGAAACCCCCCCTCAAAACCTCTCCTAAGAACTCATAACCTCACTAACATCCCTCTCCTCCTCCTCCCCAATAACGCTCTCCTCACCCATAATCCTCACCAACCCACCCCCACCATACCCCCCACCCCTCCGCCTCCTCAACCGTTCCTGTAACTGCTCCACCTCGCGACACTTACCCTCATACTTCCGTACACTCTCATCGCGCTCATTATCCGCATGCACACGCATACGAATCGCGTTCTCCTTCTGCTCCCTCGCCTCCTCAAGACTCTCCTTCAGCTCTTCAATCTCACACTGCCAATCGTCGCCGGATTCTTGGTACTCGGTCCAAGACTTGTGGATGGCTTCGTAGCGGACGGTGATTTCGCGGTGTTTTTCGATCCAGGTGTCGCGCTCGGCGGTGAGGCGTGTGATGGTTAAGCCGAGCTCGACTTTGAGGGCGAGGAGGGCGGTGAGTTCGGTTTGCGCGTCGTCGCGGGATTTGCAGGCGTCGTGTAGGTCGCGTTCGAGGCGCTCGATGCGTTCGGTGTGTTTGTGGATGATCTCGAGTTTCTCTTTGATGGTGGTTTCTGAGCGGCGGAGGCTTTGCTCTAGGACGAGGATTTGGCGGTGCGCATCGGCGGCCTCTTTGCACTTGTTGTGGTGGTCTTCTTGGAGGCGTTCGTGTTCGTGGACCAGCTTCTTGTACTCTTCTGTCTTGCGGGTAATGGTCTCGCTGAACTCGGTGTGCTCGATGGTGAGTGTGTTGAGTTCTTCGCGGACTTGGACGAGGTCGCGCTCGCATTCGGTGTACTTGCGCTTCCACTTGCGGCAGGCTTCGTCGGCATCTTCGCACTTGCGGTTGGCTTCGTCGATGCGGATCTTGAGCGACTTGACATCCTTGCGGAGCTCCTCGCGCTCGTGCTTGATCTTGGTGATCTTCTCATTGAGTTCGCGAGTTTCCTTCTTTTCCTTCTCGTATGACTCGGTGATTTCAGTAATCTTGCGGAGATGTTCTTCCTCGCGGTGCTTGTGCTTGCGTGCCTCGTGTTCGAGCTCTTCCTTCCGGTCGAGCCACTCGCTCCTCTCCTTCTTGAGAAGGGTATTGGACTGCTTGAGACTGTGGACCTCCTTCTGTGAGTGCTCGAATTTGGTGTGCAGCTCGGACTTGGAAGTCTCCAGCTCACTATATCGTTGCTTCCAGTGGCGGATCTCGCCTTCGTGCTTCTTGGCGTCTTCCTCAGCATGTCGGCAGCGGTCCTCAACGGCCACCAGCTTGAGCGTAGTCTGCTCGAGCGTCTTCTCCGTCTTTTCGTACTCCTCCTTGACATACTTGAATCTATCTGTGATCTCCTCAACCTCACTTCGCGACTTCTCAAGCTCATCGTCCCTGTCTGCAAGTTTCTTCGTGAGTACGATATTCGCTTCAAGCGAGATCTTGAGCTCTAGTTGGAGCTTAAGGAGCTCCTTCTTGCGCTGCTCATGTTCGTGATTCGGAACAGTCCTCTCCTTTTCATAACGCTCAATTGTCTCGGTGTATTCTTCGATCCTCTCGTAGAGATGGTCCAGCTCCGAGCAATGTGTTTCGCGCTCAGATAGAATCTTCTTCCACACCTCCTTGAGGGAAGTGCTGCGAAGAGAGATGCCGGCCATCAACTCCATGAGGGCGACAAATTCGCGCTCAGCAGTGATAGTCAGCTCTTTGGAAGCTTCCGAGCGATGGTGGTGATGGCCATGACCGTATCGCACTCGTCGGCTGACACGGCGGCGAGAAGTATACGAACTGCGTACGGAGCCAGTTGGGCTCGGGGCACGGAGACGTGGTGGCTGAAGAGGAGGTAGGCCGACCATGGTGAGGTGATCCATAGCCGGGTGTGGTGCCGTGATAGAGGTTGCGTCATGCTGAGGAGGTGGGCTTTGCACACCACTCCTGTCGATAGCAGTTGGACTGTCTGGTTCGACCTCGGCAATGTGGACTTGCATCGCATCAAGCTTGCTCTTGGATAGAGCTTGAGGCTCTGGTATGATTGTTGCCATGGCGGCGGGTATCTGGAAAGTAGCAATGAATTGTTGAGCAGAGAAGAAGAGAAGAAGTTGCCAAGTAGAATGGGGATGAAGAAAAGCTCCCAACAGAAGATGCTGTGAGGTTGGCGTTCTCTTATAATGTCCATTCACAAACCCATGTACTCGCGTGCACTCCGAGGACGCGGTCTATGCTCCATGCCGGAATTAGCGATGCGAAAGGAGCTGATGCCAAATATGCCGCTCATCTCGTCGCGTGCGAATCCAATGCTTGCGATATTGATTTCCGTGAGTCTGGAACTGCAGCTAAGGTCTCGTCCTGCGAACCATGCAACGGGATAGCCGAAGAAGAAGAAATGCTCTAGGGCGTTACGCGTTGATACGGGCATGCGCAAGCCACGGTAGGTCCAGCGCGAATGGAGCCGAGACGAAGCTGAATGCGGGAAAGGCGCAGCT
Source organism: Paraphoma sp. B47-9 (assembly GCA_001748405.1). Classification (NCBI taxonomy): domain Eukaryota; kingdom Fungi; phylum Ascomycota; class Dothideomycetes; order Pleosporales; family Phaeosphaeriaceae; genus Paraphoma; species Paraphoma sp. B47-9. Next base: position 395,152 of record BCLK01000262.1, read on the forward strand.
GAAGCTTGCCCTGTTCAGGTGTGATGGACCATTGAGAAAGTCCATTGCATTTCCCGATAACCTGGAAAATCGGGACTCCACATTACCCTCGTGTCGAAGGGTCGTGAGTAGGAAAACGCACAATGTTTGATCGTGCGTCGCAAATCGAGGTGCCGAACACTTAGGAAAGTTGTCCTCGCCAATCCGTTGCTCTCCGGCATCGCACGCTTCTGTGTTCCGACATGTCCAAGTGCATGACCAAGCTCGACCCAAGCGTCCAGGCTGCGGCTGAGGCACTCGCGTCGCCCAATTCGTCCAAGTCAGCTGTTCTCGAACACCCGTTTTCGTCCACGCGATACACTTTGGAGGGATGTGCAGCCAGCCTCAAAAACGCCTTCGCCCAATGCAGTTCGCGCAGGGTCAAAATCGCGTGCGGAGTGGCCGTGCGGGGTGCTTTGGCACGGTGTAGGATGCGGGAGCGGGAACGGCCCTTCTGAAAGGTGGCGCACACTAGTGAGCTGGGTCGTCCTTTTTTGGACCACGATATCATCGTAGCGCTTGACGATACTGTGCTGAAGGATCTCGTGATGCATTAAGTTTCTGAGGTGAACGAATGGAAATGCGAGGCTTGTGAGCAAATACATCCCCTTCATTTCGTTTGCTGGAGGGCGATGCCGAGGTGGTAGCTGCGCATGGTGCATGTTAGCTGCCGCGTGTTCCCAAGCTGATGGGCGTATGGAAGTTTTGCCGGGGAGAACGAATAGATGGCCCAAAAGTCATACGAGAATCCGAAAACAAATGCTTCTGGCGTGTTTGAAGGCAGCTCCGAGCTGATAGTCGCATTGCGAAGGCGGTTGGCGCTGAGCATACCCAGGCGAGTGGGTGCATCCAGCCTCGCACAAGGACCACATAGCATGGGAAGCGACAAGGGATTCCGCCGGGCAGGTCAACTTGAGCGCAGGTATAAGAGCAAACGAGAAGTCCAGTGTCAGGAACTATATCATCACGATCAGTACTTCGTTCCCATCTCCTCCACGCTTCGAGCGATCTCTCCAAGTCATGTCATACTTCACATACCACGGCAAGCTCGGCGACGAGCTCATCGTTGCCGTCCTCCCCAATGGCACCGTCGAGGCTGATGACCCCGTCTACGTCTACACAGACAAGAAGGCCATGACCTACACCGTCCGGTACAACTCCGTCACTGATGACGGCGATGACAAGTTCACCTTCCACGACGGCTACTATGAGTTTGAGGCTGTCGCAACAAAGGCCTATCAGTCATTGAGCCTTACACGAAAGGCCGTCAGCAACGGAAAGACTGCAACTGTTGCCCTTACCCGCCAGTACAGCCAGCCTCAGACTGTCACACCACAGTCAAACAGCCCTAAGATCTGGACCGGCACCATCAACTTCCATAGCTGGGCTAAGGAAGAACCCTTCGTCATCGTCGCACCCAAGGGCCTTGGGAATGAGAAGCCCGTTGTGGCCATCTGGCAATGGACCAAAGACGATAAGGGTGTCCCGAACACATTGTCGCACAGCACAGAGAAGCAGACGTCGTCTCCCACCAGCCCGACCAAGTTCAGCTTCAAGCAGGCTGGACACTACGATGTGACCTGCCAGGTTAACATTGCTAGCAATGGGCTTGCAGTCACAGTCAAAGATGCGACCAATGCTGCAGTCGAGCAGAAGGAACTTGTGCTGCTGCCACAGAATACGATCAATGCCGAGCATCGGTTCAATCCACCAAGGGGAGTGGTCGAGAAGAAGTCACTCGACTGCAGCCGACCAAACGCGAAGCCATCATTACCACGCATCACTGAGCCTCTTCCGTTCCCTGAAGATCTCGTCGACTGCTTGGCCCATGTGGCGGCGTATGTAGACCGCGCTGGTTACCATGCCAAGTTCTCCCAGAAGCAGTTCGACAAGCTTGATCGTGCATTCCACCTTTCCGAGGAGAAAGTCGAGAAGCGCGATGCGACAATCGTCAAACTAAAAGGTGACGTCGCCCGCCTGGAGACAGAGAAGAAGGACCTCAAGGAGCGCAATGACGCTCTGGACAAGAAGATCATCGAAGAGCGCAAGGAGGCTGCAGCGCGTGAGGCCAAGCTCCAAGAACTGCTTCAGAAGGCTTTGGAGGATCTACGTGCTTCCCAGGGCCGCGAGAAGAAGCTTGAAAAGGAGAACAGTGACCTTAGAGACTACATCAAGAAGGATGCGGCTCTGGATGCAGAGCGGCAGAAGAAGTGGGAGGAGTGGAAGAAGAAGGACGCAGCGGACGACGCCAGGCGCGAGAAAGAATGGAAGGACCACGATAAGGCCGACCATGAGGCACTAAAACAGGTCCAGAAGGCGCTGATGGAGTCCATCGCCAATGGCAAACGCTTGTCGGACGAGCTCATCGTCAAAGATAAGAAGATTGCGGACCTTCAGTCGAGCCTGGAGGCCACAAAGTGTGAGCTGGAGACTGCTCGCGCTGAAATCGACAAGCTCAACTTGGAGCTTGTGACGGAGTTAGCCTACAAGGTCGAGTTGCAACAAGAGCTAGAAGCTACGCAGGAGAAGCTTCGAGTTGCGGAGAAGAGTGTCCAGTACTTGACACAGCAGTTCAACATTTTGACGATTGAACTTGCGGATGAAAAGAAGGAAAGCGTCAAGCTTCGGGAAGAACTCAAGACCTCCAAAGCCGATCTCAAGGAAGCAAACCGCCAACTTGACAACGCCACGCAAGACGTGAAGGATAGAGACAGGACGATTCAGAAGAGAGACGAGAAGATTGCTTCTCTGGAGCAAGAGAAGGCAGACTTTGAATCAGCGCTCAAGGAAGAGCACGAGTCACATGACAAGACAACGGACCTCTGGCGCAAGAGTGGCGATAAGATCAAGAAGCTCGAGGGTGAGTTCAAGGAAGAGGTCGACAGGCTGGAGAACAGGATCAAGGAACTGCGCAAGCACGATGACGAAGAGCATAAGAAGCCAGTCGTCGCTGTGAGTGAGATTGTTCTCCCATCATGACTATCTTTCGGATTGGCATTTCCTTTCCTCGTCACGGGTATGAAGCTGGGTTGGGTGTTTCGGCCGTTTAGGTGGATGCGCCGCAAGGCTGGTTGGTAATGCACATGTACATAGCGGCTGCGATAGGTCGAATGAAGTCTTCCCTACATAATTCCGATTGGTCCTGGTGATGCATGCATGGAAGGTTCGCCAGCGTATGGAAGGGCGCCGCGACGCACGCGTGAGATTCTCGGGGCAGTGATCGGCAAGGGTCGTCCCGAATGGCTTCCGAGTGGTGTCCCAAGGGCGAACGCGTATTGTCGTGAGGTGTGGGAGCGCTCAACGATGGCGATCGCGGAAAGATTCGGTGGTGAGCAGATTGTTGTTGCCGCGGGTATCGAAAATCACTCAGGGAAGGTGGGATGGCTTGGCGGGAAGGAAGCCCTTGCGTGAAGGCAGGTGCAACCCACGCGCTGCGCAAGCGCATGAGTGTTGCTTTTGAAATCATAAATCAACTCAAAGCATAATTCACCCGCGGATGAAGTCACAGGAGGTCGCTGTAAATCCAGACCCTCCTCCGTGACGACGCGCGCCACAGCCTGCACCGCCACAGCGCATGCCAGCTGAATCGCAACGCTAGGGATGCCATGCCAGCTGTCCGATGTCACTTTAAACTTCTCCGAACTTTGGGCATCAGCGACAGAATTTTCGCAGGGAGATTGATGCGCACCTGCGTCAGCATGCGCAATATCGAGGCTGCTTGGGACGGTCGACCAGTCTCAGCAGCGACACGTTCGCGCTGTTCTGCAGGTGCAATAAGGAGATGCAGGCGATTCGCTTGCCCGCATAGACGGCCGCCTGTTTCTGGTAGCGCTTGGATGTGCCTGTGAGTTGGCAGAGGCGCCCGCCAACAAGCCCGGGTTTGCCGCCTTCCCCGACACGGAGCGAATGCCAGCGCGAAGCGTCGCAGTTCACGATGCGGGCTCTGCGGGCAGCCTATTGACTGGTAAAGACCGCGAATAGGCCGGCCACTGGCAAGTCACCCCGCGCGCCCATTCATCATGGCCGGGACCTGCTCGTCCATGTAACTCGCCTCACTCCGCGCACGCCTCCGAGCGTTCTACCGCCAGTGCACTTCCCCAAACCTTTAAAGACCCTGTCTGACCGCTGCCGCAAGCCGTTGATCAAGTGGGTAACTGTGGATTTCAGGGCTGGCTGTCTGTCGTAGCCGCGCATCGACCATTCCTGACCGCCTCGTGTTCCTGTGCCTCAAGTACCACACCGCACCCAGCACGCCGGTCGCACGACACCACTCCCACGCGCACTGCAGCTGCAGGACCGGCATCCGACCGCTGCAATGGGGGTCGGCGAGACTATCACCGTCATCAACAAGTCGGGGAAGGTAGTGAGCAGCGTGAGTGCCGATAAGAGATGCCCCGATAAGACACCCAGTACTCACTGTCCCGCAGAGTAAACACATTGTCAGCGTCTTCAAGGAGGCCAAGGCCGCCTACCGCGAGCGCAAGGCTGAGATCAAGGCCGAGAAGGAGGCCGCATACCAGGCCAAGCAGCTCAATGAGGGCGTCCGCGCCCTACGCATCGACGACGATGTCCAGTCACGCGCATCGTCGCGCCATTCCAAGCACTCCAAGGCACCACACCGCGCAAAGACACACAAGCCCCGCGAGCGCCCGGCCATGGAGCGTGGCTACACCGACAGCTTCTATGCCAACGACCCGCGGAGCAGCAAACACCGCTTCGAGCAGGACCTAGCTGGCGACGGGCGCGATGCACACCGGATGGAGATTGCGCGCCGCAACTCGGACAACACCGTCCAGCGCTCGCCCAAGACCGAGGGCCGGCGCAGGTCGGAGCCCTACATCGACATGGACCTGGCATACGGCGACATCCCTCCACCGCTACCGGACAAGAGGTACGAGGACATCGAGCTGAAGGAGAAGGCCTCCAAGATCACCATCCTACTCGAGGAGGCCAATTGCCTGCAGTACTCTGTCACCCAGACCATTGAGAACCTGCAAAAGAACCCCGAGGCCCTTGCTGCCGTATCCCTCACGCTCGCTGAAATCAGCAGCATCGTCGGCAAGATGGGCCCTGGCGTGCTGCTGACGCTGAAGGGCAGCTTCCCCGCCGTTGCTGCCCTCCTACTCAGCCCGCAATTCATGATTGCAGGAGGCGTCGCTGTCGGTGTCACCATCGTCGCCCTCGGCGGCTACAAGATCATCAAGAAGATCCAGGCCGACAAGGAGGAGAAGGCCGCTCCCATACCCATGGCTGGGCGTGGCCGCGTCGACTCGGCAGCCGACCTCCACCAGCTCGACGAGCTCGAACCCGAGGAACTCAGCCGCGTTGAGATGTGGCGTCGTGGCATCGCCGATGTGCAGGCCGAGAGTGCAGGCACCAGCGTCGACGGCGAGTTCGTCACGCCTGGTGCATCGAGGCAGCTTATCGCCGCCGGCGTCCTCGACGAAGACGACATCAAGTCTCGTCGCAGTGTACGTACACGGGACGACGGCGAGCGACGACCAAAGTCCCACCGCGCACGATCTGAGCGCAGTGTCAAGACCAGCAAGACATCAGAGACACGGCGCAGCAAGACCGTCAAGGAGTCTAGCAGCAAGAAGAAGGAGAAGGAGCCATCCGGCCTCAAGATGCTCTTCCGCAGCCACACATCGCACTACTAATACGGATATCGTCTGGGTTCAAGGGTCGTCATAGCGTTTGGCGTTTCGCATACATGTTGCAGCATTTAGCGTTGCTTTCACTATACCATGTAGACAACGCCGCTCAGGCTTCACGCCGCCGTTGTACTGTTGTTTTTGGCGTTTGGGAGGGGTCCGGATGACCCTTGCATATCTTCTCTTGCTACACGACTTTAATGCCATCGCATCTTACGCAACTAGATTCGACGCAATCCTTGACAGTGATGATGAGTACGATGTAAGAAATTCCTGAATATTTGGGGTACGATCGTCGCAACACTAGTCACTAGCAGACGTTGTGATGCCGTTGTTCCGCGAGGTATCTCAAAGCTCGAAGTGGACCCTGGGACGAATACTAGGCATCCACCTTACACTCGCGCTAAACCTTTCTGGAGGTAGCGTCTTCTTCACCCCATCACCTAACGCAACAACAGCAAGGTTGCAACGACCTACCTTATAACAATCCTCACCATGGCCAAAATATCGAACCTAACGCAGCACCTCGTCGAAGCACAGCTTGACGACGAGCATTCGCCCCGCGATGACTGGGTCACGGTATCGCCACCATCACACGAACAACGTGGAGGGGTTGAAACTGCGGCTAGAAGCACTGCCGTAGACGGGACTGTTCGCGAAAGAAGTTTGGACGAGTCGAGGCAAGCGAAGAGGAGGATTCGCAAGGAACTTGTGGCGATTGAGCGCGAGCCTGTGGATGGGATCACGCTTGGATTAGTAGGCGATGATCTGGTCAGTTCCTGCCCCGTATTTCTCGATTTGGAATAAATGTGACATTTGGTTCGGGAAGTAAATACTAATGGAATGGTAGCTCGAGATGCAAGCGACAATTACCGGTCCTGTAAGATCCCACTTCAATCGTCTTGCATGGCTGCAGTCGAGTTTGAGGCGTGAGACACTTGAACTGATATACTCAATAGGCAGACTCGCCCTATGAAGGCGGTATATTCAACATCTACATCTCAGTCCCTGAGACATATCCCCTCAATCCGCCGAAATTCACTTTCGTTACGAGGATCTTCCATCCGAACATCGATGTAAATGGCAATATATCATGCAACTTGTTAAGTTCGCACTGGTGTCCCGCGCTGACTATTGATAAGCGTAAGTCGCTTATTTACTGCGCTTCGTGGCTTGGAATTGGTTATGCTAATGCATTGGTGATGGCTGCAGTGCTGTTGTGTGTACAATCACAGCTTGACGATCCGTTCGGTGATGACAGGAATAATCCAGATGTGGAGTGTTTAGTTCCGCAGGTTGCAGAGGTTTATTGGGAAAGTAGGGAAGTATATCAGCAGTGTGTGAGGAGGTGGGTGGAGAAGTACGCTATGGGTTCTTGAGCTGGATGAGCCGCTCGCACCAGGTCATAGTCGAGTAAGCGTTCGCTTCCTCGATTCGAGTTTTACAATGTCGCAAATATCAGCAACATATCCCAAAGGCTTTCTGTACTTTAGCGCATGACTTGACGCAACTGGAACAAAGGCACGAGATTACCGAAGACACTTCCTCACAATGTCTTTGATCTATGGGTATATTCGAGACAGCGCATTATCTGATCGCAAAGCCCCATTGACCGCTAAATACAGTACAAAGACACTCAAGTTCGTCCATCCATCACTGCGCCACCCCTTTGTCGAAGATTCCCACCACCATTCGCACTCACCACCAGAACTCACACCACGAACCCGCAATCCGACTACGGTCCGGTTCGCACGTGCCACCAACCTTCAACACAACAAGCATGGCTACCATCACCACACAAACAGCATCGGCCAACGACGCAAATGAAGCAACATTAACCCCACCGCAACGACTCCGCGCAAACTGGTCCCTCGACCCCAACGCCCCACTAATCCCCCCGTACTTCCACATCAACGAATTCCCCCCCGACCTCTTCGCCGCCGTCCTCGAATTGTCCTACCTGACAATCAACCAATCCGATCGCGCGTGGAACTTACTGAACACCTATTTCAGCGCACGTATTCGCGAGGCGAGCTACACGGGTCGTCAGCAGAGTATCTACGCCACGCTGCAAATCGAGGACGTTGAGAAGGCTATTGATAGCATCAAGAGAATGCGCAAGGGGCAGGAGTTGCAGGCCAAAGCGCGCGAGGGGATGGCTGGGATTGGGCTGTATGGGCATTGGCAGAGTCGGACGGCGATGGATGCGAGGGAGAAGATGGAACGGGAGGGAAGGGAGGAGGTTGGTGGGGTTGATGGGGCGTGGAAAAGGAAGTATTCTATTAGGGACGAAATACCGAGTGAAAGCGGTGATAAGAAAGACCACGAGGCGAAGAAACCAAAACTCGAGATTAAAATCCTTCCATTGAAGGCGAAAGAAGGCGATGGGTTTCCTAGCCCGCCGATCGAAACGCGGCTTCTTACTCCGACGCCTACACGTCAGGCATATAACATTTCTCCTACGGATCGGATCCTCAAAATTTCGAAATCGCCGGTCCAACAATCTCAGGCTTCGCCAGCACTAGCGACTCGCTCAAACTCATCAACACCAACACCCACCCCGCGTTCGCGCACCACGACGCCAGCACCCAATCCACGTTCGCGCACCACCACACCAACCACATCCACCAAAACACCCACACCTCGGCCCAAACCTCTCCGCAAAATCCTCAAACGCCCGCCCCCGCTATCTCTTGGCCTGCAAATCCCGCACACACCCCTTCCCATGGCTTCCGCGTACAGGCAATCGTACCAAGGTTTGATCGACGCGGCGCGCCAGGCGACGCATCAGGCGAACTTGCTGCGAAGGGAGGCGGAGATCTTGGAAGAGAGGGCGCGCGTGGTGAGGGAGATGGGGAGGGGCGAGGAGGTGAGGGCGAGGGGGTTGTGGGGGAGGGTTGAGAGGGAGGGGATGGAATGAGATATTTAAGGCAGAGAAAGGTTGATTATGTTTCAAAGAATGATGCACCGCAAGTAAATCCCCTAACTTCACCCTTTCCTAAAGTCGCAGCACAATTTACCAAAGATAAAATACCATCAAGCCATAAGACTTTCCAAGCCCAGGAAACGCCAAACGCCCTCCTCACAGAATCCGTATTTCTCCGATGCCTTCTTTCCCTACATGTCCGTCGTCGTCCATGTATTCGTGTACATAGCAATCTCCAACTAATCGCAGGTATTCTCTGCGTTTCTTTCCAGCCCCTTTTCCATTGAACAAGTCTTCCTCTTCCAGCATTCCTTTGTGGACGGCATCTATTAGGTCCTTTTCTGTCCATTTTTGCATGATAAATGGGGTCTCGGCATCTGGTATTGTGACGATAAGATCGCCTGATTGAGCACTTGGGTGGCAAATCCCAATTTCTCCGCTCTCGGTCGTGAAGCAGGTTCTCTCTGCCATGACCTCCTGGATTGCAGTTTTGATGTTGTTCAATCGGCGTTCGAGTTCCCAATAAGATTCTGGGTCTGCGTCAAGGGCGACTTTCCTCCATATGTTGTCTAAATGTGTCCTGGCAAACACACCTCGAGCCTTTACGCGGCCAAAGCGGTCCCACAGATAGTTGTTTTCCGAGCCAGACCAACCGGATGAACGGAATTTATCATGGAAATAGATCGAGGGTATGGTTCTTCGTTTGAGATCTTCGTCTGTCATTTCTTTCCACATGTTTGTAATGATAGTCGCTACTGCCGGGTACTGGGATGTCAACCCAACTTCTTTCAAGCATTCTTTGATGTGATGCAGATCGTCCCGTGACATTTCACTCCAAGTTGGAATTCTCTCATTCTCCCCGTCCCGGTAGACTACTTCTTTCTCGGAGACTCGGTTTAAGTAGAGTTTGGTAGTCAGCTTCTCGAGCGCAAGTTCGAGCAATTCTCTCATCTTTTCTACTCCTGATTTGAACTCATGACCCTCTTTGGTAAGTAGATTGATCATGTCTGTAGGAATAAAACTCTGCCGGCCCGCTGTGAGAGTCGTGATGAATTTCGTATTCATAGGATCTATGAGTTGGTCCTTGTTGTCTTTATTTTCGGTTCTTGAAAACTTGTCGTAGTGAAGTCTTATGAATTCCTCCAAACTTGTTGAGGAGACTTGGGAACGTACGTTTCTAACCGTGTTTACTATTATCCCCTGGATAAAAAGCGTATATTTTCCGACGAGTTCTGGACTCCGTTGAGGACGGCGACGTTGAATAGGCTGCTTACAAATGGTAAGAGGGGAATACATCGGACTCGACCGCCAGTCCGGAACCCCTGCTCGGCGAAGTGAACCACTTAGTTACAACCTCGTAATCGATCGAACATTTGACTTACAGCTTGGTAGAAGAGAGGCTCTGGAAGCGAGCGCGTAAGCAGCGGCATAATTAAGAAATTCGAGCCGTACAGCAACCTCCTTCAACGCGTAACGAGTATAAAGATCATCCGTATCGGAACCATAATCGACTTCCACAGGCCATCGGCTGAGGCTATTCAATGCATACAATCGATCTCGGTCATTTTCACACTGTGCCTTTTGGAAGCGAAATAGCACTTCATATAGCGCAACGGCGGTTGACCGATCAGAAGCGTCGAAAGCGCCCATTGCACGAAGGCGAGACTGGACGGCTGCTATTTCTGCTGAAAACTTTTCATCGCCAAGTATTTTCCACAAGCCCCTTGTGAAAGTACCGAAGTCCATCTCCCCAGTGACCAAGGCTCCATTATGATCGCCTTTGAAGCCCCATATGATGAGGGCTCGACGGGAAATTGCGACCTCTTGGATGACCCAAAGTCGATGGAACCATCGACGTTCCAACAACTTTCTCGCACGCCAGGTCATTATACGGAAGGGCGGATATGCCCCGGAGTCGGATGCTACTTTGCGGAGATCGCTCAAGGTCTCGGCGCCTCCATCCCCATAATTTTCGTCGGTTCCAAGCCAGATCAGCACGCATGAGGCTTTTTGGTAAAGACTTCCCATCTGTTTGACCTGAACTGACTTTTCTCCCCTCTTCTTAGTCCCTTCTGCCCTCCCTTTCCTCACCTGATTTGCGGTTCCTTCCATTTGCGACTTCTCTCCTCTTTTCGCTGTGTTTCTTCTTCCCCCATTACCACCTGTATTTGTCTTGTTTCCCTCTCTTGATTCTTCTGATTCCGCTTCACCGCGGTCGTCATCTTCTTGATTGATGCACAGTGAATCGATCCACAAATTACGCGGTCGCTTATCTTGATGGCGCAAGTGTCGTATCATAGCCTCCACGCTGCGTCGTATGCTCCAGAAATACCGTTGTTTCCCATATTCAACCTTCACGGATACAAACTCTTTGTCATCTTTGTCCCATGCGTACGACACAGCCTCATACGGGATTGGTTCAATTTCGGTAAAGTCCCCATCCAGGGCCGCATTTCGTTGATTATCGGATTCGTGAACTTTGGAGGGGCTATGCGAGAGCTTGAGCACGAGCTTGTCCTCGATCCTTGGGGCACCCCGCACGATGAGAATTCTTTTGTCTGTTGGCCTGCGAAGTGGTCTGTATTGGAAAGGCGGCATTGCGTTGGGCCATCTTGGGAGTCGCTTTTAAGGCCCTTCACGAGAAGATAAAGAGACGAAGCTTCAGCTCAGGCTGATGGATGAGGGGTAATACGTGGCTGTGTGTATGAGGCTGAAGCCTGTTCTCGTGTTCTCGGCTTGCAGCCTGCAGCATGCAAGGATACCCGAGGAACCATAATTTTCAGCCTTAGTGCCTTTCGCTCAGCCTGGTGAGGTTTGCCGCCCTTCGAATTGATGGGGACGGGAAGCCACTTCGACTAAGTAAATAAAGACATCGAACGTATTGGGCGAGTTTTTGTACTGATGTCAGGTTGGCTAACTTACATACCTCTGGATCATGGACATCCCTGTGATGATTACACAAGTTAGTAGCATCCGATAGGAGCAATACTGACTGTGAACGTCCATTTTCTAGTCATACAACTCAATTGTTCTGGATAACATTACGTGCGGTGTGTTCAGCCAAAACTACCTTGAAAACACATTATATCCAAAGCCTCATGAACTGCATCACTTCGTCAATGATTCGATCCTCGTGAGATAAAGCCCCATAGCTTTGCGTGTATGAATCACTGAGCCTTGCGAGGCGCCGATCTCTACTCGCGCAGCTTGCTGTCTTGTGACCATACAGCGGCTCCGGTCACTGTCACTCGAATGAAATACTTAATCTCGACAGTCGTACTTGAAGCCGCGGTGCTTGAAGCCATGAATAGGCGATGAACTTTTGGACGGTGTAGCCAAAGGCTGCAGAAATGACGTATTCCCTTGCTCCCCATTAGCGAAGACTAGTTCCTTACCCACAATCACTGACCGCCTGGTGTCCACAGGAAGGCAGCGAAGCTTATTTGCTTCTGCTTCACATTCTCAGAGACCGCGGCTTTGCCGGCGTAGTCACCCCGATTTTGCAATCAATGGTGTGGCCAAGTCCAGCCTCGAATGGGTCGTGCTCGCTGGAGAAGTTGGCACCGGATGTTCGACACCCCACACCTGCATAGCAGGAGTCGTCGCACTAAAGTATATACCATGCTGAGTGCTAACCTTAATACAGGTTCAGCACCTTCAGAATGCTCAATTTAGAGTATTGCGCAGCATATATGCGTGATGATACTCTTATACAAACACATGTAAAATAAATGCCTTATGCAGGTGAGGAATGCCTCATATATATAATGTAGGTACACTTTAAATTCTCCCCTAGCAAGCCTGTCGTGCATTCAATGATGATAACAGAAGATCCCACTCGGCTCCTCATAGGGTCGGATGCATCCCATGTCTCCCCGGCCCGATTAGCGCACAGTCTAACCTGCTTAAGAATATAGTTTCGTTAGTCTGAACCCCCTAGCGCATTGTCTCGTATTTGGTTCTACAGGCCATGATCTGTTGGATAGTTTGCACGAGGCCGGGGGCATTATTGTGGCTGCGGCATACGCAATTTGTGGACGACGCCATTCTGGAACACGTGACATCAGGGGCGGCTTGACCGGTCAACAAGCTTCAGTGTCAGGTACGGGCCTGCACCTCACACCGCACAAATCTATTCGCCTGTCGAAAAATATTTGACTGCTGGACCATCCCTCAAGGCACCTTGGACTTCTTACTCCGCCAGGACCACTTGCAGTGTTGTGCTTGCCAATCTTGCTTGAGTACCGCACCACCTGCCGGATCTACTGTACATGCGCCTATCAGAATGCGCCTCCTGAGACGAAACTTAGTCGGCGACTTCGAATTGGTCACTTTCGATACCGACGACCTCCCTCCATACGCCATACTCTCACACACCTGGATAGAGGGTGAAGAAGTTACATATGACGAGCTTCTGGCTGGCACTAGGAAGGACAAGGCTGGCTATGCCAAGATCCACTTCTGTGGGCAAAGAGCTGCACAAGATCGCCTCAACTACTTCTGGGTGGATACGTGTTGTATAAGAAAATCCACTAACGATGAGGTCAGCACGGCCATCAATTCTATGTTTCGCTGGTACCAATCGGCAAGTAGGTGCTACGTATATCTGTCAGATGTGCAAGTGCCGGATGAGACCACCGATGTGCCGGCATACCAAATACCGTGGGAAGATGCTTTCAAACGGAGCCGATGGTTCACGCGGGGTTGGACGCTGCAGGAGCTTCTCGCACCGGCTACGGTTGAATTTTTTTGTGCTTCAGGCAAGCGATTAGGTTGCAAGATATCGCTTGAGCAAGAAGTGCACGACGCTACTAAGATCCCTATACAAGCGCTACGAGGTCGGGGTCTGACCGAGTTCAGCGTCGAAGAGCGAATGGCGTGGGCAGCAGACCGCCAGACCACGTTGAAAGAAGACAAGGTGTATTGTTTACTAGGGATCTTCGGAGTGTTTTTACCGCTTATATACGGGGAAGGGGAAGACTATGCATCTCTACGGCTAAAAGAGGAGGTGCAGAGGCGGCAGAAAGGGCAACGAACGGAGAGCTTACCAGATTTCCCAG